>JAOQMS010000006.1:19462405-19512129 GCA_027563885.1 Erythroxylum longipes
TTTCACTATCTAGTGAAATAAAATCAACATTGAAATAAATAATTAAATCCAATAATAATTCTATCATGACCTTATAACTCATGCTCAGGCAAAAATTCAAATTCCATAACTATCATGCTTAATTCGACAAAAATATTTCGGGGGTCAACATGATCAGATAATGATAGTTGTGATATGAGTAGCCACCGAAAATGAGCTTAAAGCTTCCAAATATGGTATAGAGCTAAACGCTCGATATATACAATGAGCCCTGTATCTACAACGGGTAAGGGACAGTATCAATGAGCTCAGTATCCACAATGGATACGAGACAATTTAGGCACTCAATCATAACAATGTAATAATTGAAAGTGGGTCACATGAACATTGCATATACACTTGTTAAGTGTAATTGACTGATTGAATTGTAATGTGAATATGTACTTAACTAATATTGGGATATGTGCATTCTATGATATGTGATGCAAATTGTTAAATGAAAAATTGTGAATTATGTGCTTATATGATATGATATGTGGTATGAACTGGGTGAACCATCGAGGATGGTTACATTATTGAGTTCGCAAAACTCACCAAAATTGCAACGTTGATATTTCAGGTCTGAGAGAGGACATTAGAGACAGACAGACTCTACGAGAAGACTAATCCTTGTATTTTTGTCAAGAAATGGCTCAAAGGTCGGTCAGCTAAGACTGAAAGATTAGTTAGTAGTTTATATGCAATTCTTCTTTCAAGCAGTGTATTATGTATAGAGATTTGACATTGTATATATTTGGATGGTTTTGTAAAGCTACAATGTAAGTTTGATTTATAAGAAATGAAATGAGGAATGCAGTTGGTTTTAAAATTTGGTGACTTTTCTGTATAATAGTTGATGCCATGATTAATTTAGATATGTGATTGCTCTAACATGCCACTATTATAGATTCTATACTGGAATGTCCATAGGGTGTTCCGGTATATAATTTATGGTAGTAGGGTGTTACATCATATCTCCCCCACTTATAAGTAAACTATAAACAAAAATCAAAAGGTCTTATTACAAAGTTTTAGTGAGGCTTAGGTAAGGTATAATAAGGATAATAAAAAGGGTGATAAAATTGAAGAAAAATTTAAAAAAATTACAAGAAACTTAGTTATTCACAATATAGGTCCTTCATACCTTAAATCCATTGGTACCATAACTTAAAATACTTTTTTTTAAAAATCATTCATTAAGTACCCATAATTAAAGAAATATTGGACCTCTTTAAATTTCTTTAATAAAATCCAAGTTTTTAGCAATCAAGTAAATCTAAATAACCTTTAGGGTTCAAAGACTTCAAGAAAAATAAGGTTAAGGCTAATAATGTGGTTATAATCAATAAAAAAGGCTAGTGTCTAAGTTAGTTACTCATAAGGGATAAAATATGGTGGGATAATTATCATGAAAATAGGCTAAACAAGGTCCAATCTAAATGCCTTTATCATTTTAATGCATCCAATTTAACAAATGTGGTCTCAATATGAATAATAAAGGCAAGTTCTATAATTATCCAACTATTCATGATAACGCACATGAAAGAATAAAAGAGCTTAACTATTGATGTATTTGCTATTAGGCATAAAATCTCACAAAAAGGTCTTTTGTGTGTAAACAATATGTAATTTTCATTCAAATTAATCATCTCAATGACTATTAAAAATATGACTTAGAAAGGCAAGTTTACTCTAACTTTCATCCTTTTATATACTAATTCAATTCAATAGTCAATAATGATCTAAATATTTAGGACTAATTTTAACTACTACGGATATCAATTAATAAAACTTAATAAAAATATTTTAATAAACTTAAGAAATCTCTTTCCCACACTTAAAATTGCACATTGTCCCCAACATACACAATAAGTAAAATATCAATAAAATAAAAAAAGAAAGGTTCAAAATTGGTATTGCCCTTAATAATAAGAATTACAGGGTTTTGAATTTGATGAAGGGTCCATCTGATATTAGATACATCCATCCTTGCAAAAATATAAACAAAAAGGGATAAAAAGATAAAAGAAAGTAAAATAATAATAATAATAATAAAGAACATCATAACATAAAATAACATGAAATAAAGTCTTATGCTAATATAAAAATTGGAAACAAAATGAAATAAAAATGAAACATATAATAATTCATGGGTTGCCTCCTAAGAAGTTCTTATTTAACGTCATTAGCTCAAAGTACCCTTTATATTTACCATCAACCTAGGTCTATAATTAGTGGCTTGCTTTCACCTGTTTCTTTACATAATGGTTTAGTAGCCTGTGAATAAGCCACACGTTGTAAGATAATAATAAGGGCATAATTTATCAAATTAAGAATCCAATGGACTCTATTAATATCCTTTCGGATAACAAACTGTCAATAAAATAAGGAATAATAAAACTTCTTGAATCTTTGATTGACTCAAATATTTTGTCTTGTGAGAAGCAGAAATCATCCATAGTCCAGATGACTACAAATAATTCATCAGTAGTTTCCTTATTTGACTACTCCCCTCATTCTTCCTCAATCACCTTTGTTTACTCTTCTACTTTCTCTTCTTTGACAAGGTTTTCCTCCTCTTCTTCTTCCTCTATCATCTTTTGCCACTCTTCTACTTCCTCTTTTTAGATAGGGGCTTCTCCCTCTTCTTCTTCCTCTACTTCCTCTGTCATCTGCTTGTCTTTCTTTTCTAAAGCAACACTTACCTCCTCATATTCTTAAAATGCAACTTCATTTATGAAGTTGACCTTTGTCTCTTATTCACTCTGAACCATTAATAAGCTCAAATAATATGTTATATTCAGCTCAATGTATTTGGGTGAAGAAAGTATATCTTTAAATATACGTTGGTGACTGCATTCTCATCAATACTCAGATACTAACTTGAAAGACCACTCTAGTGATTACATTCTTATCAATACTCAAAAATATCCACACATATATGGGATACACCTGTGTGTTATCCTCACATTCTATATGGGCATACAATATGTGATAATATGTCATTAATAATTGCAAAAGCTGGATGCATATCCTCATTATTACATATTAGTACTGAAAACATTATCAATAAACTTTATTTGAGAGTTTCTTTCCTGAAAAATCTCAATTAGAGTGACTATCATGCGATATCGAACACTAAACTTACCACATGAGACATAAAAACCTCGTGTGTCTCCCCCTTGTCAAGGTTGAAGCATGAAAATTCAGTCAATACTGGCTTTAAAATGCTTTATTTCCTTTTTTTGAGTTAAATTTCATTTATTACTAATGTAATAAATCCAGAAAAATTGAAAACTCTCTTTATGAAATCCACAAACCTGAAAACTGACTTAAAATGACCCGTAGTATCATTACAGAAAATTTTAAATCTTTTTTTGAGTTTTTTTGGTTGACGTCATGTACTGTAGTGTTGACGTTAGCGTAACGTCAGATTGACGTCATAGTGCGCATGGAGCTTGAGGGCACATGAGTTAGCGTGCCTGGGTCCAGATGGCATGTATGGCACATGCACCTTACGCACACAGACATGCTTCACTGTTCTAGAGCATGTATCTCACGCACTAGACACGTGTCCTCACCCACACATGCCATGTGTCGAGATAGGTGGTTTGTGCAAACAATGTAAGCACCTTTCCGACTGCCTCCGGGCGAGTACTATTCTCGAGCTAGCGTGTGTATCGTATGCACAACACGCGTCCTTCATCTCGCTATAGCACACATTGCTTGTTTGTTTGGCCATGCGCTAGACACGTGCCTGATGGTCTCTTGCATCTTGCTAAAAAATGACAATTTTTGGCAAGTTTTGGGTGGGCTTTTTGCACTTCGAAGTTCATTATCAACTCGTTTTTTAATGCTAACCACATGTAGCATATATTCAAGCATCCACATGTAAGAAAAAAACCAAAAAATGTATTATTTTTCTTCAAATTCTTTATGGAGAAAAAAAACCAAAAAATCTTCGTTTTCGTTCACTCGATCACGTAACCGCTCTGATACCACATGTATTGTATAACACAAGCATTAGTTACACATCTCAGATCAAAAGTGAAAGGGAAAAAAGAAGAAATGTGAAAATACCTAATTTCAGTTTTATGACTTTAAACAAGCTTTTCGAAGCCGAAATGAACGCTATTCCACCAACACCTTCACGAGAGTTGCTCACTGAGATGTAGTTAACGTCTTTTTGTAACTATCTTAATACTTAAATCTCTAAATGAGTCAGAGTATCTAAATATTTAGAATTTTCTTAATCAACTACAACAAACCTTAACCTTATATTTATATAGTATCCATATCGGACTTCCCCATCACAGGCCCAATATAGATTTAGTTTACACTGATTGAGGTCCATTTTTCTCATTGGACTTCAGCCTGCTAACCCAGATCCTTTATTGAGCTATTTTATTATCTTTATCTAGATCAAACTTGAGTAGTTTAACCGACAAGTTATTTAAAAACATTAAAATGTAATTAATTGTTGTCCACCCATAGGAAAATATCTAACACTTTAAGCATTTTATCCTCTAGAGTATGTGTCCTGTAAGCACGTGAATTATAACAGATATGGCATATAATTTAGAAAATAGGAAAATAGACTTTAGAGAGTCGCCGTTGTGCATAATACTATATATATATAGATGGAAGATAATAAGAAAATATCTTCCATATTAGTTAAGAACTCAATAAGTCAGTATATATATATGATCTAGATATTCCAGATATTTTCTTATTATCTTCCATATTATATGTGAATGACATGCAAGTGAGATAGAAGTGAAGGGTTTTGAGGAGGCTTGGGGAGAAATTATACCAGATCCAAGTGAGCTCATACGATTAGGATATCATATCTCAGGATTATAATTCTTATTTTTGTATATAACTCACTTCATCCTTATGTTTTTTTTTCAATGTAAGACTACTCAACTTCTGAATTTCCAAATCTCCTCATTACAAGTGAATGTATACATATCGGACTAGCTCCTCCTTAACTCATACCTTATGAAAAGCCATTTAAGTTACTTTGTAAATCACCCATTCATCTAACACAAATTTATGAATTTTTATTCATCGGACCTAGCTTTGATATTAAGGAAGGTTTTTGAGGGGGCCTTAAAAAAACTGGACCAGATCCAATTGAGCCTATATAAAATCATGACATCATATCTTTACCCAAAACTTTAAGGTAATAGATTATAAGTCTTACATTTGTATATAACTCATTTCATCCTTACGTCTCTTCCTGATATGAGATTACTCTGATTGTGAATTTCCAACAAGTACTTCTTCAGTCTTTGGCTTGGTCTTCTTTTCAAACCCCAAGTCTCTGTCCTCAATTTCTGTACAAGGTAATCAAGCATCGATCTTTTTCTATGTATATACTCTACTGGGTTTTATTATTTTGGCGTTCTTTGATTTTCATGTGAAAGATTGGTTCTTTAAGACCACCGGCTTTAGTTTGAAAGTATGAAGTATGATTGGAACTAGTCTTGTTCTTGTGCTGATGATCCGTGGCTTGTCTTTGATTGTCTGATCTGTAGTTCCTAAATGTAGATCTGTGCTGAATTGTCATTTGATTTTTATAAAAGATTCTGTTTTTTGTTTCACTTCATAATCGAGTTCATTAGCTGATGTTTGTGTATGATTAAAAGTGAAATAACTTGTGCAAAATCAGGATTCAAATTTTGCTTTGCTGGGTGAAGAATTGTTTAAATTTTTATTCTTTTGGAGATAAAAGTAGTTATTTACAGATGTAAACATTAGGATTATTTCATCAACTTAATACAAACTTGTTATCGTGAAGAGATAATTATGGTAGTTAGTAGTTAGTCAAATATTCAAACAATCACTTCCCTGACATTACACATCCAACAACAATTTTAAAAGATGGAAAGGGAAAAAGTGATCATGCAACCATTCTGGATCGTTCATATCATAATCGAGCAACAAGATTAACAAAAGCCTCCACATATCCCCAACCATCATCAATATCCGGCCCCACCCAATAACCGTTTATACTATGATTATGGGTACTTATGTTCATACAAGAAGAAAAAAATTCACTACAAAAGAAAGTTGTTGAATACCAACAAGAGCTTTGGATGAAAAGAAATTGACACCTATTTCTGTTGCAGATGGCAAGATGGCTGGCTGCAGCACATGAAATTGATATTGTCAGAAGGGAAAAGTACACTAAATACAATTGTAACACATGTCTATCTACTGCAGCATTAGAAATTCACCCATAAATTCAATTAGATTATAAAGGTTTCCATGACACACAGATTTTCGCTTCTATATTAGCAAGTTCCTTTGCACAATAAAAAACAGTACAGTTACAGCCGACGTGCTTGAGAAGACATTGAGAAACTAGTGTAGATAAGCACAAATCATAAGGTTACAAAAAATTCAGCTAATCAACCCACGTGATTGATACTGATTTGGGCCAAGTATCATCCTTTCCTGCAAAGTTGGCATCGATGGCTGCTCTAGATTTAGAAGAAAGCCAAAGCTAAAGAATGATTTGACAGGACAACATTGACTTTACATTTTACACATATACAATACTTAAAAGTTTCTCCAGTAAGGATCACTTTCCATACATCTCAAAGATGGATACAGTTAACCTGAAGTCAACTTTCAAGTAAACTCCAGTCAAACATAGTTTTTAATGAAGTGGTAACTTCCTATATGATGTTTTTGATGCTGAGCCCGGGGCCAGAAAACTATATTTATGTTTCTTGATTGTCACATAAAATTGCATAGATTCAGGCAGATTAGAAGAGGGTACCAGTTCCATTGGTTGCTTTCCTTGGAATTATGGCCACAGCTCCTTTCTTCTGTCATAATTGCTTGTCAGAACAGACATCAAACTTGTAAATGAAAGAGCAACAGAGATCAGGCAGCCCAACTATCAACAGATATTGAGTCTATCATAACTGAAGCCATCACTAATGAATCAAATGTGAGTATTGAAACTCATACAATTTGCCATAATGAGAGCACAAGAAGGTAACAAAGAGATGGACTCATTATGAGAATATGAAGAGCAGGTTGTTTCTTATTTCAATGACCAACAAATTTCATGTCCCAAATATTTGGGAAAATTTGTTATCTTACGCAGGTATGCTCCATCTGCAATCAATGTAATTGATAAGAGCATAATCCATGTAAGGATAGTATAGAAGGAAGAGAAAACTAACAGGACTTAAGTCACTCAATTATGTGTAAAAGTTTCACCTAAGCATTCATTAAATAAACATGCAAGAACTTAATGCCCAGAATCAATAAACAGTAAAACAGTGTTACACTCTGGCCATAGTCAGCTTCTAATGGCATTGCATTGCAAAATCTTGAGCAATTAAAATCGTATCTGATTGATGACAGGAAAGGACTTAACCCTGAAATTTAGGATGGTAATGGATCTTGTCAATGATTTGGACCAAAAATGTAATGTTTTCATGTCCCACAATTTGTTAAAAGGTTGCAGCAACAACATAGTCCCTGTACAGTTTCCCTTGCAAGTAATAATTAGGCAGTATATAATCCAAACAAAAATGTAATTCTGGTGATGCTTCTCCGAGAACCATAAGACTCACGCTGGAGAAACAAGATATAATTTCTCACGCTCGGTGATGGCTCACGCTAGGACATTTAATAAATCAGAACAAGCGAAAACAAATCCAAGACTAACTTCAAGCAGCCTAGTTCCTAATTCATTTCCCATTGCCCATCTGTTAATACGCTAGAGTCGTAACTACCTTCAGTACAAGCAATAGGGCATAGACAAACAGCAAAACACGTTGTTAATAATAAGAAAAAATCAATTCCAAGTCGATGGAACAATTGAAAGACGTCTAAGACATGTCTAAACAGCCATCAGCACTTAAATTCAGTACAATTTGTTCCAAAAAAGAAAAAAAATGATACTTGCTTACCTGCGTCAAGGGTATCCATTACCCACAACTCAAGAAAATGATTTTCCATAGAAAGTTATAAAATAAAAGGCAGTAAACAAAGCTTCGAGATAGGAGGGTTAAAGGAATAATTACGTGAATACGGGGATTAGGGGCTGAGAAAGGCGTATATAAACCAGATAAAAACAGGGACGCCATTTCAGCTCCAAGGCAGGTGCTTGCGGGGGTTCTGGAAGGGCTTTAGCGAAAGATTTACGCTTCCTGGTACTCTGGATATGGAAGTTAGTACAACGCCGTCGTTCGACTGATAGCCTTATTTTGTTATTTTTTAAAAATTGAAATCAATTAGGTTAGACAACAGGAAACATATTGGCCTGTACCATACCAATTTTATTATTGTCACCACTCAATCGATTAAAAGCTAGTACTCAGCTTAGGATCCATCCTTATAATAATAAAATATAACTTATTTTGATTTTTATATAAAAAAATGAATCAAAATATGATATATTCTTGACATCATAAAGAATAATAAGAAAGACCCATGATTTACTTATTTTTGTTTTTTAAGAGGGCTTAAAATAGGAAAAAATATGAACTTTTTTTATACTTTAGTTAGGGCTTATAAAATATTAGGAATAACCGTATCAATTAAGTATAGAGCGTATATTTGGTAGGAACATAGAGGTACCAAAAATGACTAAAAAATGACTTACGGTTTAATTTTTAAAATATTGATAATATCTAGTTTATGCCTTTAATAGGCATATTTTGTTTTTTTTGGGATATAAATAGACAATATATGAGTTATGAGGATATATATATATATATATATATATTGCAAGAGGATGTCTTTAATAAGCATATTTTGTTTTTTTTAGGATATCAATATACAATATATGAGTTATGAGAAAAAAGTTTTAGCAACAGATGAAGTCTTAAGAAGCTTTTAGGGCATTTTGTGACGAAGAAATGAGTTCTAGGATTGTATTTAGGTGATTGAGATATCAACTAAGGGAGCAACTAATTTGGTTAGGGTTCCTTCTTACCATAAAAAAGAAGATGTGTAAAGAATTCCTCTTCATCCTAAGAGAGGAAGATGTTAATGACCTTATCTTTCCTCCAAAGAAAGAGCTTATACAAGGTTTTTCTGCATGTTTGGTAGAAGAAGAAGATAGAAAATTCTAAGTGAAACTTAGGGAGTGGATGTAGGATAAAGATTGTTTGTCTATACTACTATAAATAAGTTTCATTTCTCTCTTTATACTATATTACTATAGTTATAACTGCTTTAATCACTCATTAGAATAGGGAATTCATTCTCAAATAAATCAAAAAGTGCATGCACACAATTTTCCTCTTTCTTATGTCCCATTTGCTGACTAATAATTAATATTAAAGTAGGTCTCATTCATTATATATAGGTTTATGAAAAAAATTGTAAATATAATTATAACACAATTTTCATTAATTTTTTATCCAACAGGGCTAAGATACTAATATTAATCCATTTTTTATTGGAAGTGATTACTTATATTGGAGATATAGGATGAAATATTTAAAATTTTGAATCATAGAAGATTATGGAGAAAAGATAATGAGATGCCAATGACGATGGAAATCTTTGAATAATAAGGCAATGCATATGCTTCTTGGTTCATGTGATATAAATATGCTAAATCTTGTTTCAATGTGTGAAAAAGATTCCAGTATTTGGCATAAACTTCAACTTATAAATGACGTGAATAATGAATTAAGAAATATAACGTGAAAGAAAGAAAGATGTGAAAAGAATGACACAAGATAAAGAAGACACCAGAGGCCATATTAGATAGTGCAAATAAATCAAAGATTAAAGAATCTAGTTTATTATTATTATAACAAATAATAATATTTTATCTAGTTTAAAATCTTAATGATAATGATTATGACGATAATAATGATCAATATGTTGCAAGAAATTGAGTGATCTTACTAATCCTTACTTAAGATACTACGTTGACTAGGAGAAAACTTCAGACGATAAAAAACATACTTTTTAAGGACCATAAAAAGTTGTGAAAGTTACCCAACTTCATTCCATTTGATGGTAAAGACTTACGGTAATTTTTATTTTTTTTTTGTTTGCACAAAGAATTGTCTTTTTATGCTTTACGGTAAAGAGCTTTAAAAATCAGTGATTTGAAAAGAAATTTAAATTATTTTTATTATTTACTAATATAGAAACAATTATTCTTTTGGAGAATCCATCTATATTATATTGCCAAAATCCATATTATATATTTGAAAGAGATTAACCTCTCTTATGGTACAATCCATGAACCACCTTTAATATAAAACTAGTGCCAACAATTCATAAAGGATTCATTGAGCCAAGATCACTAATTAATACTAGTATAATAAAAAATATATATTAAAAAAACTGTCTATTTTGCATTTTTTTTCTGCATATTGATCCGATATCCCTTCAACACAACATATATCATCAAAAAGATCTCAAAGACTCACCCAAGCAAGAAAGCCATTATTAAATTTTTACTAAAGAAATTTGAAGGTATTTTTACTTTGAAGAGCAAAGGGTTCTGAAAATATGACAAAAATAGCAAACTAATAAAGAGCAATAAGCGTGAGGAAAAAGGAAAGAAAAACAAGATCGTGACAAGAAAAAGAAAACATTACAACTACTGGGTTTACCGGAGTTTGGATCACTAATTTACTGAAAATGAACAGGATGCCGATAATAACTAATGAAATGCGTATGTACTTTATAGAATGAGAATCGGGACTTATTTTCCTGACTATAAATGGAATTTAATATTAATCATATTCCATTTAAGTTATAAAGATATAAATGAGCTCTTGATAGAACTGAAGGCACGAATGTTTTTTAACGTACCAAGCAAGCTTTAATCTACTACCAGGCTACAAATGAGTAGAAACCAAGCAGCAAAGCAAATTCCGAGCAAGTCACCAGTTTTCACATTCGCGCTGGCGACTTGGGTCGTTCGCAGATTTCTACTCAGCAGTTCGTACGTGCAAAAAACTAAACAACAGTACTATTCAGCATCAGGATCAATACAAGTAATAACTTAACATCGTTTTTTTTCTGCATTGAATTGATTTACGTATTCAAAACCACTCAACCATACACTTTGGGTATAAACCTTTATCTGTAGCAACAGAAGACAGGCCTTGAAGTTCCTTCTGAACCTTGCGGCTCTCATAGAACACCGAGCACGCAAGTGAGGTGCACTTGATCCCACCTTCCACTAGCCAGTCACCACCTCCACAATGTCGGCATATCTGCAAAAGTATCGATAGTCTCAATTAATCCAATGTTTCAGTTGTGAACTAACTAAGTTTTGCAATCCACAAATTCATGCCATGTAACATTTGCCAAATGAGGATAAAATAATCGTAGTAGTAATCTTCCAAAATAATTTGAGAAGACATCAGTCCAAGGATAGCAATAGAAAATCCTTTAAGTATCCTATATATCTCACGATCCAATAAATGATGCTAGGAAAATTATAGCCGACATGAAGCATTGACACGGATCTGGCACATTTAACAATAAACACCAACAATGTACAATGCATGAGAGAATAGTAGTAATACTTACAGCAGCAAGATGTTGCATCTCCCTCTCCAATTTTGAAGTTCTTCCAATAAGAGCTGCAGCAATAGCAGTTTCTTTCCCTGCACATTGATCACATATATGTGTGGATGCTCGAACTAACTCACCACACAAAAAACAATGTTTTGACAGATAGTAATAGTCAATTCTGGTTTTTTGAGGATTCTGAACAGATAATGGTCGCTTAGCAAAAGCTTCCCTAGAAGGGCGAGGTATTTGAGAAAACCATTGGTTTAAGTCAGCACCAACCAGTCCAAATATTCTCTGCAATGCTGGAATTATTTGTTTATTGATGTAATATAAATTGTTTAATCTATATGGTGAATCAACAGCCAAAAGGTCCAATGGGTCCACAACCATATCAACCAAGCGGGCACCAGGCTCTGCATTGATCACAACATAAGGAACTCGCTCTGCATATCGTGGTTCTGCCCGGGGATCAACTCTCATTGCTTTGGTAGCTACAATCGCTGCTGGTGGCAGTGATGAAGATGACCTTGTACTGTAGGTGCCCAAGCGAACCTCCTTTGCAAAAACAAAATCTTGAAGTGAAACCCTGCCTGATAGAATTCGTGCCCACTGCCGCTGCAGATATTCTTTAACCTGTTCAAGGAATATGGACACTTAAAATCCAAAGAAAAAGAAAACATACCTAATAATATAAGAGGACAAGATCAGCTATAGCAAAGAAAAAAGCTTCATAGAAGTCAAAATATGAAGAAATATGCCTAGATAGGGCTACCGCACATGACTTCAATAGTCATGACGATAATAAGGAGGAACGTCTTTTTCAGAATAATTTTTGCTTCTCACTTTGGGCAATTAGCAATAATTTTTCTGTGGACTTCCGGAAATCTGACAAATTTAGCTTGGCAAGGAAGCACATAGCGCTGAATAAAGCCATTCACTAACAAAGTTTTAGATCATTATGAAGATGAATAGACATATGCACAAAATGCAAGTGTTCACACCTCAGAGATATCCTTATGTTCAAAAAAGAGCCTTAAGGATTGCTCCATTATTTTGGCAACAGCATCACAACTGTCCCTGCGAACTGTCTCAATACCTTTGGCATCAAATATAGGTTTAACCTGATAAGCACTTTCATAACTATATCCAACATAGCGTTTCTTGGTGAGGAGGAAGCACGGATGATATACTTTCTCCAATTTCAATGTGACTGGATTTGGGTTCATTGCAGTTACTGCAGATGCTATCTCTTGGCCAATTTTGAAAGATTCTTTGACAGAGCGTCCCCTAAGAAGGACGAACATGCTGCATAAAGCAAACATCAAAAATTAGAAGTAAAGGGAAAAAACAGAGTTAAATCATAAATTAAAAACCATTTCTAAAAATTCAGTCTTTCTAAAAACTTTTGCAGCACCAGTCAGTTTAATCATTCAGAGAATTGTGCTTAAGTGTTCCTGTGCAATTGGATCCTTTAAATGTTAGTAGCTGACATGGAAATCACGTTCTGAGAATAAATTCAACTGAATTTCGAAATTATGACAATGATTACATTAAGAAAGTGGTGGTGTGAAGAAACTAAACCACAAGTTTGTTACATAATAGTATAATACCCATCCAACCAGATAACATCGTCTCAGCTCAAAATGAATACCGAGAAAGTAACAGTTATCACTGAAGTCAGACAAGCCTAAACTCTACTGTCTAGGTAAGTACAAATAACATGCAAGTCACCAGACAAGTTGCAAGGATACAAGCACACTTGCAGCATCTAACTTCTTAAACCTGCCATCAACAATTTCATTTTAAGCCATAGTTAGGATAGAAAATTTTCAGCAAAGTGAAGCTGATAGAAATATCCAGTTAAAAAATCTGACTCGCTAGAATTTAATGGTTTTTTTAATCATGCCATATTTCTCAGACAGCATCATTCAGGAATGACTAAAAAAGATCTTATTAATGTCAACTGGATAAGAGATTTGCTTTTGTATTACAAGGCCAATCACTAAACAGTAAAAAGGTATGATATACCTGTCAGTATCACCATAGACAACTCTAGCTTTCCACTTATCATTTGCATTTACTAAGGAAATAGCGTTTTCCAGTGTGCTACGTCCACATTGGACTATACTATCAGCAAGCTCTGCACAAGGCATACGACCACTAAACCCAGCAGCAGTATAACCATAAGTTACATTTGCAATCAGCTTTAAAGCAAGCTGTCTTGCATTAAATATCTGAAACAGACCAACGTGCAAAAGTTAGAAATGCACACCAAGACAGAAATTGGTTTAGATGTCAGAAAAGCAATTCATCCAGTCCAGGGCATATATAGCAGTGAGAAGATTTCCTGCAACAACCACTAAATGCTAAATTTGCACTGAGCAATAAATAATATAACCTCATGTGGGTACTTACATGCTCAAATAAAAAGAATTAAAAATAAAGATGTGAATTATAGGACCTGCTCAGACAATTCAGCAATAATTGATCACTTTTGGGACAAGCAAAATACCCTACACATTATACACTTCAGGATACTTCATAGTAACTTATTTACAGCCAAGTAAAAATGACACAATATTCAAAATGTCAAAAATTTTCCCATAAGAAAATGAAAAAAGTAGAAAAACCATGTAAATTCAAGCAGAAAAAAACTCAGAATACTTTAGTTTGCTTCTAATAGGAATTTGATCCCAGTCATACCCTGCATAGGACTTGCTGTGCTGGAGCCAATTTCTTCATCGCTTGTTTCACCATGACTCTGGTTGATAGTATTTCTTCCAGTAACCTAGGTAGTATGCCCTGACGAATCTGTTAAGCATATGACATGAAAGTAAGATTCCCACTTTTTTTAACCATCATGTTGGGAAAGGAAGAGAAAGCACAAAATGGTCCGTGAGGGAAACCAAATCTGAAATAAAGAATGAGGATAAAAAGAATCTGTTACGGTACTAAGGCTAAAACATTAAAGCTACAAAGACTAGCAATCTCTTGCAAGCCTTAGATTAGGATCTAGTCACAGGACGATTCTACTTGGGTTCTTTTTTTTTTTTTAATGGAAACCTATGGTGAGAGGAGTGGTGGAAAGGTAGAACTAATCAAAGGGGCTTACATACCTTGGAGCTTGAAGGAAAAGAAAGATGCATATCTCAAGTTGATAAACTTTTCTGATTGATTTCTCATTCTGTTCAGCTGTTTGAATAACCAAGCTAGGCCGCTATTTTAGATGATACATGATAATAGGAATTTTAATCCCTTTATTATAGGGCTTGAATAAGAAATAAAAGACATAATCCTAATAAAATTCTATAATGTTTTGTAGGATAATTTTGCAATATGATTAATAATATCATCTTCATTGTTTCCTTAATTTATAGGCCCATGGTTGCAGCCTTGATTCTTGTCATCCTTCTAGATTTTGTTTTACCCTATCATCCTTCCTTCCTTTGTGAGCTTGATCTCTCATGATTCCACTTAAATGCTTGCCCCAAAATGTGTCTATACCAACATCCCCGGCCTCAATCATGAGCTTGTCCTTAAACTCAAATTTGGGTAAAGTTGGTGAAATCAATCCAAGGGTTCCCAAGTGACCTCAGCAGGTGGTATAGCATCCCATTGAACCAAAATTTCTAAGGCACCACGATTGAGGAAAGAGTGGAGAATGTGGAGAGAAATCGGCTTCACACATCTTTTCATTAAGGCTAATAGTTGTAGTATTGCAGAAGGTAGCTCATCAATGAACTTGAAAGAAACATGGAAGACATCATGTATACTACAAAAGGTAGCTCATCAATGAACTTGAGAGAAACATGGAAGATATCATGTATGCAACTATTGAGAGGAAGTTCTAGCTGATAGGCAACCAACTCAATGTGGCAGAAAATCCTATAGGGCACATAAAAACATTGTGTCAATTTAGGATGTCAATGGCATGGTAGATAGAGCTTTTTGTGTGGGTGCAACCTCAACAAAACCAAGGTTGAAGGACAACTCCCTATTTGCCCCATTATACTACCTCTTCATTTGAACAAGGTTTTAGTGAAGCCAACTGTAAACCCCATCAAAATCTAGTCACACTGTTGTAAGATGTCCTCCATTGCTCTCAACTTCGTTGTAACCCTTAGTATAAGAGAGAAGGCATATAGGGGCCCTCCCATAAACCAGTTGAAATGAAATAGCATGTAAGATAGTGATCCTCTACAAAGCATCTTTAGTACATATCAAAGATCCAAATGACCACCTTGGTTTGCCCATCTAATTGTGGATGTGCAAATGAGAGATTGAGCTTGAACCTATTGAGTCGAAACAACTCTAACCAAAATTTACTTGCGAACACAAGATTAAAATCACTAATAATGGACTCAAAGAGACCATGAAATTCATCTAATAACTCATCCATCAAAGGAATTGGAAAGTTGTCCTTCACCACTTTTGCGTTAAACTCCCTGTAGTCTACACAAAAACACCATAATCCATATTATTCCTTTTACCAATAAAACTACTGAGGGAAAAGGTAATTGACTAGGATGAATGATTCCCTTATTAAGCATGTCTTCACATGACTCGTTCCCAAAAGAAGGGAATGTAGTGGTCTTCTACGAGCTAGTGGCAGTCCTAATTCCTGAAACAAATCCTAATGCTAAACCAATAACTTCTCTAACACCAGATGAGAACTTGTCGAATACTAAATTGGGAACACTTAGGCATGACTTTCATACTTTCCCCTACCATTTCACCCTCTTATCATTGAGCCAAAGGACAATGTCAAGGAGGAAAATCCCACACAATTGTATCCAATGTGGGCTGCCAATTCACACCTAACACAACATCAACATCATCCAATGATATCATATAAAAATCAACACAAAAAGAGTCAAAGGGAACTTGTAAGCACACCCTTTCACACATGTTGGGACTTGGAATTTCTTCACCATGTGCTACAGAGACTTGAAGGCTTGATTGTTTTTGGTAAGGAAGACCAAGCTAATGCACTACTCCTTCACTTACAAAATTACGAATGCTTCCATAATTCACTAAACCAAAACCTATCATCCTTGTATGCATGCCTTAATATGCATACTTAGTGCATTTAACTTATAATTGCATGGAAAGAGACCTCAGTCTCTAAGGCAACATAAATTTATCCTCATCTTCACCTTTTTTGAAGTCTGCTACTTCTAACAAAAAAGGCATTTGCCTTTGTGGCCACTAGTGTATGCCTCATCGCAATTGTAACACAACCCTTGGCCCTTGTTTTTGCCATTTCAACTTGATTTAGACATTTGATAAAGGCTGGCTGGTGAACCTCCTAGTAACTCCATATTGCTATTCTACCTTAGTCCTCTCTGACTTACCATGATAGTCTGAGTTTGTCTCAATGCTATCCAGTTATAACCTTTGTGTGCCCCTTTATTGAGTTGTAGCTTCCTCTCGAACGCCCTAGCAAGGCTCATGGCTAAAATCAAATTTATAGGGTGATAAATTTCCACATCGAGGGAGATGGATTGAAACAATCCCACTATGAAAATATCCACCAGCTGATCCACGTGCATCCTATTGGCCTGCACAAGCAAACTCTGAAATTTGCTCATGTATCTTTCTCTGACCCTGTTTGCTGAAGGGAATGCTTCACATTGGTGGTCCAGAACGAAGATGGCACAATTCCTTGAAGGGAGGCCATGAGTAGAAGACCATAATCAAGAATGTAGAAAGGAGTGAAGAGATGCAACTTTTACATATGCCTCAATGAAAAAGGAGACACAGTGATGAACCACAAGTACCCAAAGAAACTAAATCAAGGCCAGATGATGTTTATAAAGGATAAATAATAGTTCAATCAGCCACATAGATAAAAAGTTAACATGTAAGAGAAACGAAAAAAATAGTAGTTCAATTGAGCATATAAGCTAATATTAAAGCTTTTACGTTTGCAATCTTATTCACTAAGATATATGAAAAATGATTGATGTGTCTGCTAAAAGTTTTTATAAGAAAATTTTCAAAGAAGGTGGTAAAATAGGGAACAAGACAAAAGAAAATACATTGATAGTACTTACTTCAGCTGGAACGTACAACACCCCATTGGGAGTAATCAACATTTTGTCGTTCAAGTTGCGCACAATATTTGGATCTGGTGAAAATGAAGAAACCCCTAGAGTATTTACCTTTGAAGGTGAAATATTTCCAAGACAAGTACAAAAACAAAGGTTGTAGGCAATAATCATTGAGGGATAAAGAGACTGAAAGTCAAGGACAACAACTGGATCTGCATAAAAACCAGATTCCGGCTCCATCACAAGTGGCAAACACTCCATTGCTGGTTGAGAAGCAACCTGGATAACAGACGGACAATTTGATGTTTAGAACCAAAGCTTCTCATCATTTCATGAAAACTGTGAAGGTCATCAGCAGCCACAATGCAACATGATCCTCCCCTTACCAGCTCCCAAAATTATGCGGAAAAAATTTAGGATATATAAAATAAGTTTGGATCTTGTGTGAGTTTATCTATGCAGGGTGAATGGTTAACTCAAACTATTGTACAGATGCTTAAGGTAAATGCAAATACGGTCACCGCTTTGATGCCCAGAAAAGTTTGTCAAGTATTGCAAGAAAAGAAAAAGGCAGAATGAAGCATCATTAAGAAGAATTTGCTACGGACAAACTCACAGCAAATAACATGGGTACTCATTGAACAAACAATGAGGGAAAAATTTGACCATTTTTTAAAATTTAGTGGCCTCCAATACTTCCCAGTAGTAGACACAAAGAAGATAAAACAAGTACCAATTAAATCCATACAATTATAAGGAACCTGAATGATGTAAAAACAAAAATCTAGAAAGCAAGACTTGGCATAATCATAACCTGCTGATTCCCTGGAGAAATGGCCAGATAGTTTTGAGTATGTGCCAATCTTAGAAGCATGGATTCGACACGGTATTGTGAACCTCGAGAGATAACTGAAAAGAAGTCAATGCCAAATATGCGAGCAAGTTCTGATGTCCGATTGATCTGAAAAAGCATGCACATCATAATCATGTGAAAGTTCATAGATTTAGTTGTTTGAAACCAAACCATCTTTGTCAGTACATTCATACATTTATCTACCACCACTATATCCTTTCAATAGTTCAAAAATATTAAGTTATAAAGACATTCCTTAACATTGAAAGGGTTGATTTTTAATATAATTTGATTAATTGCAGACAAGCAATAGACAACAAGTTGACCTATTGCATCTAAGAGAAACAAAAGAAGACACTCTTTTCCAAGTTACAGTGAAATACTTACTAGGAGCCTACCAACAATGTTTTAATGTCGTGAAATCATTAATATCTTATTGAACATCACAAGTAATATATGAATAATAACCAAACGTCATCTAGAAAACAACAATATTGAAACATACAGATTTAGCCTATGTTATTTTATATCACTAGAAACTGTGTGATTAAGCTAATAAAAGGTTCATGGACGTAGTTAATCTATTATGGAAAATGAAAAGAACAATAAAAAATTAACAACAATGTTGTAGCGAATACAAAATGTCAATGGGATGAGAATTCAGAATGCTACTCTACCATATCAAGTTGATTCATGATCTCAAGGTTTAGTTTTGCTCTTTCTATCACATATCCAATACATTTATATCTTGCTCTCCCAGGACCACTACAAAACCAATTTGTTAAAACCTTGTAGGGAATAGAGGGAATTTTTCGTCTTAAAACAGCTTCGCCCACAGCTTCAACAGTATACATATTAAGTTTAACTTCTCCACGCATGAGCCGCCATACATTGAGGATGATTCTGCCACCAACATGGATACCACTAGCATGAGTCCGACCCCACTCATCCTCAACTATTGCATCTTCTGAAAAAGCAGGGTCAGCAACCAAATTCTCTTGCAAAATGGTATCCATGTTGGAAGTTTTTGTATTGGTAGGGCCTCTGTTACTTTTCATTGGTATCCGAGAAATGTCATTAAGTAAGCCAATACCAAGATGGCCAGCCCTCTCAGCCAAAAAGCCAAGTGAACCACCTTGTATATCCCAACCCATGATGATGTCAGGATCCAATGAACCAACGACTGTTATAAAATGGTCAAACAGTTCCTTCTCTTCAGAGAAAAAGAGTATCTTTTTCGCAGAAATTCCATCAAAACTCCTGCATACAAACAATTTATTATGAATGGTAAGACATATTTGTTGTGGAAACGATTTTTTTTTACATGATGTAGAATCAAAGGTGAAAAAAGGGATTTATCTTGTCACAAGAAAAAGGATGAGAACTGTCCAATCTAGATTTTGTTAGTCATGTTCAGCAAAAACAAAGTTTTGACCAATGAGATCTAAACTATGCAAACAATCAAAGGTTCACACACACCAAACCCAAATAATCAACCAACATTCACATTTCAAAACAACATAAGAACACTAACCCTAAAATCAGTTTTCCATAGACTAATAGTAACAACTTTGCAAATCTTACTATTCAACAATCCATGTACATATAAAGAAGAAAAGACCAGGAGATAATAGCAAATTCCTACTAATTATATACCTTAAAGCAGTTAAAGACAAATTTTAAGCAAAGGAAAAAGATTTCTCTCTGAATGCAGATAGTCCTTTATATGTAATGAAAACAAAATAGATAGCAAACGAACAAATTCCAATACCTGTGATCAGCACCAGTATTACTGTACAAAAGTATATAATGCTCAAAAGTAACATCATTATCGTGTTGAAAAGCAAGAGCTAAGACGTTGATGGAATCAAAGCAAGGATCTGGCCGAAGATCTCCTCTAGAATTTGCATGCACCTATCAATAAGTGCAGAATAAGGAAGATTCATAGGATTATTTTCTTCTCCAGTTAAAACGAATAAAACATGCACCAGCAGGTAACATCAAGTATTAAGTTCTAAATAACATGTCAAAGGGCATGCTACTAAAGGGACATGAAAAATACAAACACAAAGAACAAAAAAATGGAGAAAGCATTTCCATGACATTAGTAATACCTCCACACTTAACAATGTTAGTTGTTGTCCTGCACCAACACTGGCAGGATCTCGAAATCCGATTTGACTCAAGGGAGTAGGCCTTGATCTCTGCTCTGGCCCCGAAATGTGAGACATATCTACAATTTCATGAGCACATACATTTCGTGGTACAACATTTCCTTCATTTTGCAACATTTTTTTAGTCCTATCACTGCTATCGTCAAATCCTGTATCATGATCATCATTTCCCCGTTGAACTTCATCAAGAGTAGGCATCAAATGTGATGCAGAACCTGATTTAGTTGAGGCCCTGTTGCCAACTATGGGTGATGAATTATGCAATCCAATCTCAAAAGGGCCTGCAAAATGCTCAATGTTGAGAAAGACTTCTAAACTTTCATGCCCATTGGACTAACAAAACAAGTTACCTTTCATCAGCGCAGGCTTAACTAATGCCTCTTTAGGCTCTCGAGAAGCATCTGAACAACCAGAACCAAAAAGTTCAAATGATATATAAAAGCAATTTGTGTAGACTAACAAAATTCCCACTAACTCATTCCTTACCTTGTAAAAATGATCTATATACACAATCTGCCGAAGGGGGTGAAAAGACTGGTGTCAAAAGATACAAAACTGAACCATCATTTTGAACGTGAGTTGGAACACCTATGCAAGCTTCTTGCAGAGTTTTGGACGCATCATTCCAAAAGTGCTTTTCAATTGTATTTTTCCCTAGACCGTACTCTCCAAAAAATGGAAGAAGATCATCCAAATTACTTCCTTTAAGTAATAACATATACAAAACAAATGAAAAAAAAAGGAAGTAGATTAGCAATATTTCCAATAAGGAAATCAACAAAATCTAGAAGCATACGTACATAGGATCCAAGGCAATTTTTCTATAAACACTCTCAGTCGTAGACTACAAGAGACTATTAGTTTGACCAAGGAAATCAACAAAATCTAGAGGCATATTTACATAGAATCCAAGGCTTTTTTCTATAAAAACTATCAGTCTTAGACAACAAGAGACTATTAGTTTGACCAACTAAAATTCTACCCATATATCAGAGAGGAAGTGAAAGCTAAAGAGTCTAATAAGAATGTGAAAAGTGCAACCTGACATGTCATCTTTATTGTCCTCATTGACAAGAGAAGGATAGGAGGATACATCAGGTGAAGATGAAGCATTTTCACAAGCAACATCTTTCCAATCTGCCACAGGGGGGTTTTTGAGAGTCAAGCCAACAGTGTCTAGAGAAGCTGAGTTGTCAGCTATGTGCAAATCAGAATCTGCTCGCTCTTTTGAAGAGCAAGAGATCTGGGACTGAATGACACAACCTTCCAAATAGTTTATTTGTGATTTGGAAGCTGGTAGAACATTGTTGGGGTAATGAACATGCTTATTACCATGTCTACCTAAATCCAATTGTTTTAGCAAAAGACCATTATCTTCTTCTCCTCCTCCTGAATCAACTTTACTAACCCTAAGATGCCCATAATCCTCCTCAACTACATGTCGACATCGTTTAATCCTCATCAAGTCCCGCAAAGAGCATCCACCCAAAGAATTTGATTCAGATACATCCATTTTTGGATGTGTCATAAAGGTATCAGAAAATTTCCTCTCAACATTTTTTACTCTTGTATCAACACAACATTTATTTTCACAAACTTCTATATCAGTAACGTGGGGCCTCTCGGTTTCTAACTCATCATTAACCTCTTTAGTCGTGCTGAATGGTAAAGAACCCCATAATGACTCCTTCCCTTTGTTCTTCTTGGTAAACCTTGTGCCAGGATTCTTCCATGCCCTCTGTGGTGTACAACTTTGGTAGTCATCTTTCATCTCTATCACAGATGAAGATGACAAGTGCTTGAGATCCACCTGAGTGGTCTGCTTGTCAGATGATGCTGGAGAACAATGGCTAAAATCAGAAGAATCCGAAGTTTTTGTCTGAAATCTCTCAAAGTCAACAATATCCTCAACTGAATCAAGAATATCTTGGCATTCTCTTTGGGATTCACTCTCATAATCCATGTTAGCCTTTTCCAGCACTTTATCCAAGCTTCTTGCAGGTAACAAGGGACTCAGAATGGTTTCACAAACAAGTTCATCATCTGAACACATCTCCTCAGCAGTTTGGTAAGTGGCAAGCCATTTTAAAAGGCCCAAGGCTTCTGTATCTGCAACCTGAAAACAAACCTTTTTTAATAACATATTATGCCCCCTTTATTACAATTTCATGCTAACGTTAAACAAAGTCTCTCCTTTCTATTACATAGCTAACAGATGTTCTATACTAGTTTGTCAAGTGACAAAGGATTATCCATGTACTTAGTTCTTATGCCATTTGGCAATGCTTATCACATGGATATTAACAATGAAAATAATTTTATATCATTCCCTTTGTTGAAATTGATCACAGTAGCAATTTAGATTGTAATGAATGTTGGAGATGCTTCTCTGACAAATTCATTTGATTATAGCAGCCAATGAAAACCTAATAGGAAGCTGACTAGCACACCAAAATTTTAGGTTCCACTTAGAAAGATGAAGGAAAAATAGATATCCTAATAAAAATGGCTTTCATTTAGTTTGATATGAAATTCAAATAACTACCTCTAGATCTCGATTTCCAACTCTATCACATGACGGCATTTCACCTCGAGACAATGGCATATTATGTGCATCCTTGATTTCCAAATATGCAGAACCAACAGCATCTTGTACAGAACAATTCACCGATTCTACACCATCGCCTTTGTAAATGAAATTTTCACATTTGACACCATTTTCTTTGTTAGAGGAAGTTGTCAATGAGACCAGAGCTTCCAAATTATTCGGAGTTGAAAATTCATTGTCTACTAATTTGCTACACCAATGTTTAATTTTCCTATCAAATTCAAGGTCATGTGACAAAGTTTTCAAAACATCTAAAGGGTGTGTTTTGCTTGGATCAGGAGGCATAACTGATCCATGTATGCCAGTTCTTTCATACTCCTCCTACACCAAAATACAATGGTTAACATGGGATAACTAGCAAAAATATTGTCATTCTTATAATAGTTACAAAAAAGAAGCGCTGAAAGAGCAAACCTCCCAAATTGGTACAAGAGATTGCACCATTTTCACATCAGAATGTCCTCGTGAGAGAGATGTGTACACTTTGAATTGTTGATTTAGAATTTCTGCAAATTAAAAATAGGCGATCTTGTTGATGAAAATCATGAATATATATAGTTCATACACAAAAGGGTAGTAACGCAAACCATCAACAATAGCATCTCCCTCGAGTTCACAAACACTTTGACGCTGAAAAAGGAAAGTTTCATCAAATTCGCCAGAACTGCGCCACATCCAGTCACTTGGAATGGTAGAAGATGTCCAAGATGGGAGACCCGAACCCTCAAAACCACCCAAGTCTGCCTAATATGAATGGGCCACAATGTCATAGAGCATCAGGAACAAACTAAAGAATTTTTCAGTGTACTGGTACTTCAACATGCCTAATTGACACAAAAGGCATACAAATATGACCTGAATATCAGAAGAACATGGCAGTGGCTTGTCCAAATCCTGCCCATATGGATCACTGGATGTAAACGTTCTTGGAGTAAAATTACTTGGAACAGGATTACGAAATTTAATTTTCGATAAATGTACATGACCCATTCCAGATAAGTTGTAATCAACCTACAAAAAAGAGAAGGTGTGAGTTTACAAATGAATATAGATGCAAAGTCACAAGACAATGATGTCCAAGCACGCCCAAAAACCTTCACGGAGCATACAAGACACAATTAAGCAAGGCCAAGTAATAAAAAATCAATATCGATAATTAATGATGATCCAAGTAAAATACACAAGTCAATGTGAAGACACCAATAATCAGATACTTCATAACAAAAAGGTGGAGCATACAACAACAAATACTTAAGGCCCACAAAGTAATGGAAGTCAATATCCAGCCGAAGAAAGACTTGAGTACTGAAAGTCTGAACCAACAAACAATGTAATTGAAAGTGCAAACAATAGAGTTAAATCCATAGTTAGAACTGGAAGCGTTATATTTGATTGAAACAACTTTTTCAGTTTTAGAAGCGGTCAAGCATTTAACGAGAGATGCCGATGGATAGAACGAGATGGTTAGAAGAATTGTCACCATGATTATAAGGAAAGGTCTATAAAACCTGATTCAACAATTTTAAAGTTTAGGCCGTAGCTCCCGTGACCAAGATGAACAATTTAAAAAGATCATAACATGGTGCTTAAATGGCTTTGGAACAACTAAACAATGTGGCAAAAAAAAAATTATCAACTTAGCTACAAGTTTAAGAAACAATGAGTCTCAGGCAATAATTCACAGGTCAGTACTATTTTACCATAAACTGAAGTATAAAAGGAATATGAGATTCGTGAGGCTGCACACTTCTCTCGAGCACTGCACCACTCTAAACAAGAAACAGCAAGCATGATCAAAATCAATCTCATCATATGATTATCACAAGAAGATTATATTATTGTAAGTTTTGAATAATTTATCCTAGTAGATGCATCTGTTTGATAAAAATTGGAAGCATCTTTGGCATTTAATATCAGGTTGATAAATTAAGAGAATTGCTTTTCTCTATGAATTGAAGTGCAGAGCCATTTTTTGCAGATTATAGGAGTTTCTTCATATAAGCCGTACCAAAAGAAGATTGGCAGCACGCAACACATCATGTGGATAATAACTACAATTATGTCAAGGAGTTCCAAAATGTAATAAAAAATTTGAAAATATGAAACAGTAGCAGATGCAAACTATTTGGATACAGGTATATTTTAACAAACAACTCCTCTGATGCATGGTAACCATAAAATTTCCTTGCCCGCACAAGACTACACCCATGTACATGTTGTCTTTTCAAGCCAGCACTACCTTTAAGCTGTAAATTCATAACAGTTACATATCCAAATCATATGAACGGTGTCAGTTACGCGAACTGAAACTGCCAGATAAAAATACGAAGGCAACTCAAAAGTAGAATTAATAAAATATACCTTTAAGGCTTTTTCAAGAGAAAAAGCTAATGAATTTGTGTAAGCATCACCTGCATAATTTGAACTAGTTAAAGCATCAATTTAACATCTCAGGAATAATTCTATCAAACACTAAAGAAAGATTGCAACTTATTCCTGAAAGCAATACCTTCCTGATTTGAATTTAATGGTATATCTGAACACGGAACATATAAATAGGGAAAAGCCTACAAGCAAGGAAAAAAGAACAATTACGGAACTCATGACAAGAAAAGTTCAAAACTAATTAACAATGCGTTCCATAACAGAACTACACCACAGTGAATGAAACTCCATAAAATCTAGGGCCCATTATTCTCCTGCCATTCACAGACTTATCCAAGTTTGACTCATCACAAATTCGACTCCAAACACTTAAAAAAACAGTAAAGCGTGAAAGAGATACCGAAAACGCATACAGATGAATAAAAACTATCTAGTGCCATTTCGTGGTTAAAAGAAAGAAGTAAACCTTACCCGATGCACGTCCAAGCAAGTCTTCTGAACAGTAAAGCGTGAAAGAGATACCGAAGGTGCATACAGATGAATAAAAACTATTTAGTGCCATTTCATGGTTAAAAGAAAGAAGTAAACCTTACCCGATGAACGTGCAAGCAAGTCTTCTGACCAGCAGGCGTCGACCCATAAATCCTAATCACCGGCACCTCATTCACTTTGCCACCTTCAATTTTGCCACTAACTCAATCTCAGATACACCATTAATACAACAGTGACGATATCTTTCGGGCAGCCAACAAATCCATGGAAGCTAAAACACCTAATATATAGAACTAAGGAAACAACACGTACTTCCAAAGGCAAAGATCATATAAAAATGTTGGTTTGGCAGGAGTAACAGTAGCAGTACCTTGGAAGCTACTGTAACAGACATCGAGTCCGGGGATCGGCGGCGCCATCCAATAGTCGATAGAAACGATTCGAACACTGAAAACCTTGGAATCCGCCATAGATTATTATAAACGAATCACATGAAATAAAGAAGAAGAGGAAATTGGAAATGAAACGAGTAGGGTCTCTATTTGGCGCCACGATGAAGGTTTGATTTTGTTTCGTACAGAATGCTGGAGGATTGTAGAAGAAGCGTCGCATTCAATTTTTTGTTCTTTTTATTTCATTTCAAGAATATTATTTGTTTTTGAAATTTCGAGACTTAGGAGCAAAGAAATAGATACCACACAAGCCAAAAAAAAAAGTAAAATACTAATTAATATTGCATCGGTGATCGGCCTAAGGTACTAGTCGATACCGATATTTTCAAGTGGCATCAACGGATACTCAAAATACTGATAAATGTCGGTCCTAATTTGCAAAATTTGAAAAATATGAAACTAAAATAAAAATTAATTCTTCTGCTATCCAACCCTAGTGGCCCCTCTTACGACCAGTCTCCCAGTCCCCATTTTTTCAAAACGTTTTCACTCCTCTTCGACTTTAGCTCTTCACTTTTCAATTCTTTAAGTCGTCGTTGTCCATCTTCTTCATCAGTCTTCAGTCTTCAAATCATTGTCATCGTGCGCCTCATTCGTGGACCTGTTTATGTGCTGCTACAGTTTGGAACTTAGGGTACATAATTTGTGTGGTGTGTTGTGGTGAATTTGTGACATTAGAGTAGTGTATTGTGGTTGTGGTGGTGTGGTGTCTCGTCTGGTGCGTATGAGTATGCTGTGAACTTGTGTAGTTACGTTGTGGCCTGTGAGTGTCGTGGCCTGGCTTGTGGAATCTGGTCTGTGTTTATGAGGGTGTGCTGCTGGTGTTGGGGTGTGTGGGTCTAGTCTGGTCTAGTGCGTGGAGGAGGACGTGGTTATGCTGGTTTGATGCATGTGTGCCTAGTCTAGTCTAGTAGTGGTGCATGTGGACGGTGACTGGTGCGGCCTTGTGTGATCTGGTCTAGCGTGAGTAGTCTGGTCGGTTGAGTTCAATGTACAAGGTTGATTAATTAGAATTAATGGAAAGATTGTTAAGTTATCACTTCTTATTAGATAAACTTTTTGTGCTTTCTCAATTCTACTTTAGAATTGAATAGTTTCAAATTGAATCAATTAATTGATGTTTAGAAAATTCATTGATCACAATTTGCAAATCATAATCTTTTTCTTTTATTTTTCTTACTTTGGAACATTAATAATTAACCATTTTTATTACTAATTTTGATTATATGTACTTTTCATTGGATAATTAAATATAAGGTAACTTAATTTTCTATAATTATATTAAACATTAGGTAATTTAATTTTTATAATTATATTAAACCTAATTAACTTAATTTTTTTCTTGATTACATTAAATAATTTCTAAGATTTGTTATGAGTATACTCAATTCATAAGTCTAACAATTAAACAAATCTTCATATTCATAATGTGAAATTGCAAATATTTAAACAAATCTTAACATTCATGCCTTGTAGATATTGGGAAATAGGAAGGTATTTAAAATCACAACATTTGTTTGATTTAATATTATGAATCTTTTTTGGGAAAAATTTTATTGTTACCATGAAGTTATCTTCATTTGTAGCTTTTTGTGATGTTTTTTATTATGGAGTTATCTATTTTATGGTTTTAGAAACATAAGTCATTCTATGAATGATATTTATTTAAGTATATTGACTATTGAGTATTAGACTCTTTTTGAATTTTATAATGATTCATTTGACATTTTAACGTCGCTATTCCACATTCAAAATTTTTCCTTTACATTATTAATTTAATGTTGATTTGACTTTATTTATTTTATTGATAAATGAAAAAAAGTTTAAGTACTCCTAATAATTCATTCGCTTCAAGTTTTGGAAGATTCGATAATCTAGCTTTGGCTCATGCTAGATTAGTTCCTAGAATGAAGAATCATACCATTTTTTTGTATCGCAATAAACAAAGGTGAGGGAATGACTAGATTAAAGAAGCATTTAGCTAGGATCACAAGTGAAGTGGAGCTTTAGAAGAAAGTGAGTCATAATGTAAAATGGCAAATGAAAACTTTACTTAAAGAGTATTAACACGAGAAAGATTAAAGGCAAAGATTGAACTACGAAATTGATAGTGGAAGTCCTTTTATTAGTGCTTAGGATGATTGTGAGGATGTTGAAGTCGATAAGATTTCTTCCCAACGGGAAGGAAATGTTGCACATGATATTAGGAAAAGAAAAAAGATAGGTGTCTAACTTTTTTGTACCCCAAATAGCTCTAGAGTTCAGCCTTCAATCCGTAATGTCTTATAATCTAAAGAAGCGACTCATAATATAGACATAACAATGACTAGATGATGGTATGATTCAGGTATAACATTTAATATTGCCCAATCTTATTATTATCAACCTATGATAGATGTTATTACCTCTTATAGCCCAAGATACAAAGTTCTTTCAATTGATGACTACATAGATAAACTTCTAAACAACTCAATTTATGAAATAAAAAGTTATTTAGGTGAAATAAGAGTGACTTATGCCACTTATAGGTGCTTAATCATATATGATCGTTGGATGAACAAAAGACATTACCTTATTATTAATTTTTTTGGTTTATTCTAGAAAGGAGATAGTGTTTTTGAAGTCTATTGATGGATTTGACCTTCTTGGAAATGCTGATACTTTATCTTAGATATTTGATGAAGTTGTGAATAAAGTTGGGCCAAAAAATATTGTTTAATTCATTATTGACAATGATTCTACTGCATATTGCATTTACCTGATACTGGAAATATAGGAGATGCTAGGCATTTTCTTATTATTAATGAGACTATGTAGACAGCTAAAAAGGTAAATAAGTTCATCTATAATCATACACGAGTCCTGAATTTAATGAGAAAGGATTTCACCAATGATAAGAATCTGTGTCATCCTACTATTGCAAAATTTGCAGCTGATTTCTTATCACTTTAGAGTGTTTTATTTTGATGAAAAAGGAGTTGAGGCAAATATTGGCAAGTGATATGTGTGTTGCATCTCAGCATGCTAGGTCTAACGCTAGATTGGAAGCTTCTAGAATTATACTTAAGGATTATGAATTTTGATCCTAATGTTAATTTTTCATCCGAGTGTGTGAGAGGATACTTTCGCTAGTTGATAATGATAAGAAGACAATAATGAGTTATTTTAATGATGCCATAGAAAAGGCGAAGGAAAAAATCAACACACATATCAAAATAGGCCTTGTTTTTATACACCTTATTTTGCATTCATCAATAAGAGATAAGAAAGGCAACTTCACTCTTTATTATTTGTAGCTGGGGCATTTTTAAATTCTAGTGTCTATTTTAGACCAATTTTTACAAAGGAAATTAAAGTTAATAGGGAATTTGATTAACTATTACAACCATTATTCCCTATGAGAAGATGCAAGATCTTCTAAGCTCATAAATGGAGGTTTAGAAGGATGCTTTTGGTGATTTTAGGATGCCTATTGCTATTTGTCAAAGAGATAAGCTTAATCTAGGCAAATATTTTTCACTTTTATTACCTGTTGAAAATTAATCATCATTTTATTTTGTTTATATTATTACTTTTGTTGTCTTACATTTACTTAGTGGGACCAACTCGAGAGTGGTATTTCAGAATTGCAAAGATATGTAATTCAAATTCTAAGTCATTGCATGAGTGCAATAGGGTGTGAAAATTATTAGAGCACATTTGAATTCATCCATTCTTAGGAAAGGAACAAATTGTAGCATAAAAGATTGAACGATTTGGTATTTACTAGATACAACTTAAAGCTTTAGGAAAGATATTATCATTAGTAAATTGATTATAATTTCTTATGAACTTAATTTTATTTGTTTACTATGACTCTTAATAGAACAAGTAATTCTATAGATCCAATTCAACTCATCCATATCAATCTTTTAACGGATTAGATTTTTGAGGAATCGGGTTTGAAAGATGAGAGTGACTTAGAAGAAAATTATGAATGAAAACATATTGACATGTTATTTGGTGCAATGAATTTGAATGATGATGATAATGAGACTCTTCTCAATAATGAGGATTTTGTACTAAATAAGAATTGAGGTTAGTGCAATTTAAGTGGGTTGTCAATTGAATGAAGTTCCAAATTTTTATTTCTCTTCTTCTTTTAATTTCACTTATATTTGATGTATATGTTAAAATTTATTTATGTAATATAAATATAACTATAAATGTTTTTGTTACATGTTTCACTTTTAGTTGGTTTTTTCCTCGACATGAACTCTTGTTATAAATTGTAATACTTAGAAAGTCATAAATATTTGTGATTTTTTTGTTTGATATTTTGATGTAATTATTATTTATTATATGATTAAATTTTAACATTTTAAGTACTTTGTATTGTCCTTAATTTTATATTTGTATGATGATTAAATGATAATTTTTCATATTGATTGTAGTAATTACTTATATGTGAAATGTGTGAAAAGTAATATTAATAGAAATAAATAGATTGTTGTTATGTCAAATTTCTATTGTTATGTTTTTTAGAGACAGGGTTTATGTGAAATTATAAATTATATAGTACAATATATTGAGGGGCTATTTTGTAATTTAAAAAAATTTAGTGACTATTTTGTAATTTTAAAATTACCTGAAACGGTACCTAGTATTGAGTGGTATTTAAACCAAACCGGTACTGGTACGATATTCAAAACATTGTTTTTGAATTATGAATCAAACCAAATTTTGGATAGTTAGTTTTAAGCTTGTGGGTAATTGATGAGTTGCCAATATAAGCTTGAGGTGAGATGGACATAAGTTGATTGAGATGTGAGTAGCCTATGACAATATAGTAAGATATATTCTCTATTTTTAATGAGTCTTCTTAATTTTAAAAATAAATTATTTAATTAAGAAAATCTCAATATTTAAAATATTCAAATGAAAAGGATCATTATCATTTTGGTTATTCTTTTGATGTCTAAAGATCTTTTTACTCTTTAATATCTTCTAGAAAAAAAACTCTTCGATGTTGAGAATTTCAGTAATTTTCTAATTCATATTTTAGGAAATTATTAAGATTATCTATTTGAAAGATCAAAATAAAGAAAGTTTCATATAAAAAAACAAAATTATATTGAAAATTTCATTTTTTAGAAATTAAACAAAAATGATTTTAAGGCATAGCCTTACAAGAGTAATAATTCTAAAATAAAAAAGATAAATTCCTATAGAGCAAGTTACGGGAACAAGTGGCCATTAGAACTTAGTTACCCTAATTCTACACAAGGTTGAAAGGAGCATTAAGGACTGTCCTTGATTGCATCAGAAGGCATTGTCTTCTCATTAGTTTATCTATAAAGTTGCTAGTTTTGGGGAACTAAGGTTAAACAATCCTAAGATAAACCCCATCTTGTTGCCACTCTCCTTATGCTCTTGTCCCTCAAAATTAATCATGAAGTTTTGTTTTATACTATTAAAATTGTTAGAGCAGGAACTACCTTTGGTTCCTTTCGCTTTATACTTCATATATAACTATGCATAATGCTAGTTTAAGAAGGATAAAGTTGTCAGCAGGAAAGCTAATAGAATTTGTGACCTAGGCAATAATGTTTTCCAATTATTAACTTCACACTGGTAGTTATAGGAAAATTGAATTATTTTCCATAATTCACTAAAGTAGGGCACTGGAAGAAGAGGTGTGTTCCTATTTCATCACTATCAAGCAGAGGGAGTAGTGGTGGTTAATATGTTGGCTAATTTTCACTCTATTATGTTTAACCTATTTTAGTGGCAAGCCACATGATAAAAGCATCTTTTGGGTGTTACCTTTAAACCACACCAATTCATGCCAACTTACTTAGGGGGAGGGATGCTTAAATAATTCAAATGTTGACTTTTTAGTGAAATTACCCAAGGGGTTTTTGCACCATATCACCTTATCATCCATATCTTGTCTTAGGTTGTAGCCAAGAAGTAGTTTTTGTAGCTTGTAGAATCCCCTAAATCTTATATGCCACTGTCTTTGATTGGTTATTAGACATTAACTTTAGGTTTTAACTTTTTTCTGAGATGGAAGATGTCAGGGAGAAGATGTATAGGGCTTTAGCACTCAAATGATCATACAAAAGCTAGGTTTATTTACTATTTCCCACATTGTGTTTAATTTCCTAACATATTATTTTCCTCAATTTTAGGATCTTATGGAAAGTCCAAGACATACTCGAGCTGGGCTTCAATTCCTAAAAGCTTTAGTCTCTTAAGTGGTGCATATGCATTTATTTCACCCAAAATTTTTCCTTGTTTATTAAAATCATTCATATTCTTTTAGCAAGGAGGGCTTTACCGGTGCTTTGGATAGGTGATATTAGTTTTTCAATGTGTGTAAGTTTTAATTGATTAACCTTGATAATCCACAAGTGCACGGGTCATTCGCGTAATACTTAAAGTGTCGATCCCACGAGGAGGGATAATCTAATCCTAAAATCTAAGGCCAAAACAAATAGCAGAAATTCAAATGTAACGAAACTAAAACAATAATGCAATTCAATCAAGCAATTCAATTCAAAAATCAATTACGAAATATTAACAATTTAACAATTGCAACACACACTCAAGAATCAACCTAAGTAACTACCAATTGAGAGAAAGGGGAATTTTACCTATCTTTAATACTACCCTAATCAATTTGAATTACTGGATTATTGGTTCTAGACGGTCCTAGAGTTGATTATTTTCTCTTGAGTTATAACAATTAACCCTAATATATAAACCCTAATAAGATTATGAGAATCACAATCTCTCGATTAACAATCTATCCAAAACCTCATTAGATCTGAAGTTGTCTAAAAAACTATTAAGAACCTATGCAAGGTCTCTCTTCGCACAATTTATTGATTTAATTTAATTCTCATTTTATTAAATCACCTAACTCTCGATAGACCAATTTAATTATTTTTTACTCGATTCACCCTCTCAATTTATCACCGAATTATGCAATTGCATAAATTAAATCACAATAAATCTAGTAAAAACAAAAACAATCAAATTTCATTAAATCAAAGATAAAAACCCCGAAGGTGAGTGTAGAACTTCTCAACATTCAAAAATCCTATCATCATATTGTTATTCCCAGTTCTATACAATAATAAAAATGGAAAATAAATAGGAAATACGATCTGAACGGAGACGGGAGGCAGCAACATCAGGAAACTCCTTATACGAGAAGTACATCGAGTCGACTTCTTCTCCACTTCTCTCTTTCTTCTTCTCTTTCTCTATCTCTTGACAATTCTCTCTAGGGTTCTTTGAAAGTGGTTGATGCCAAAACTTTTTCTTCTTCTTTGTCTGATTCTTTAAATACCTTTGTGTTCTGAGCAGCTCTAGGGTTTTTTGAGGGTCAAAAAGGTCCAAAAAATCCCTCAAAACTTGACATTTTTGAGTGTCTATGCATTTGCCTAATGCAGGACACGATCATGGTCCTGCATGCCACGATCATGGGCCATGTTTGAGCCTTCTGTCATGATTGTGGCAAGCAGGCCATGACCATGGGCCATGTCTTGGGCTTTTGTCACGATGGGCTGACTCGAGTACTTCTGTCTTGTTTTAGCCCTAGTGTCTCTGAAACTTCTTTGTTCTTTAATGTTGACCTAGAAATACTAACAAACATATTAAGGTACCTCAAAAAATAATAATTAAGCTCAAAGACTTGTACTAGCCCATAAAACACTTAAAACATAAATAATTAACAATCACAATTCTAACCCAAACACATACTAAATGATTGAATTAACCATTAAATGCATATCAAACTAAGTCTTAAAACACGATGTAATTCACACTTACCAATAGGCCTCACCCCCAATCCTCCCTTATCATATACAAATATTAAGAAATGTAGAAATTAATAAAAATGTGTTTCTTTAAATTTAAATAAATAAATAAGGATTTAAATGTTTCTTATAAAAACCTTAAGTTAATAACCCTTAAGTTAATAATCCTTATTATGAGTTAATAAGGCATTTTAGTTAATTTTATAAGGATGTTTTTTTAGATTAAACTCTTCTACAAAGAAACTCCTATAAATATAAATTATAAATAAGTTGGTTTCCCTATTTCTTTCCGGCTTGCTTTGGCACTTGCGTTTTTATGGGTATCATCATTCTAAAGGAAGTTCCTTAGCAATTTTTGAATGTCATTGGTCATTTTCTTTAGCAAAACAAGTTGAGAGATCCAATAGATATAAAGATTGTTCAAGATGGACTTGATGAGTTGGAACCTCCCACAAATGATAAGTTTTTTTTTCAATACCAATGGTTAATCATTTCATAAAAAGGCTTGTAATCTTTATAGTTCATTCTGCTAGTATTGATGGGAACTCCCAAGTACATGAAAGGTGGCTGCTAAACCTATAGACTAGTTAAAGAGGTTAATTTAGGACTAATAGGCTTTACATCTTTGGAAACCATGATAAAGCTTGTCAAGATTCATGTATATGCCTAAGATCTTACAGAAGATATTGATGGAGTTAAGAAGGGTAGAGATTGAGTTGATATTTATCTTATAAAATAATAAGATGTGATCAACATAAGAAATAATAAAGATTTTCAAACTAGAGTAATGCTTATAAAATTTAAAGGAAGGATTTCTTTCAATGTTAACGGCTATAAGCCTTATTAAGACTTCCATAAATATTGAGGAGAGGTAGGGTGTGAGAAGGGGGTCCCTTTATTTGATTTTCTCCCCTATGAATTAGTTGGTTAGCTCACCATTTACAAGGATGCTATATGGGGTAGTAGTTAAACATTATTTGATCCAAATTGATGAATTTGGTTGGGAAGCCAAGTACTTTAAGGGAATCAAGCATAAAGTTCCAATTAACTGAGTTAGAAGATCTTTTAAGATCTATCTTTAGGGCATAACATTTCCCTAAATCGATCTTTAACTCTTAGCTAGAGAGTATATTATCATTAATGCTTCTCCCACTTATGTATTCCCCTTATGATTTGCTAATGAAAGAGTTAAGCACCACTTTCAATTTAGATATAAGTATCTTGGAGATGATTTTCTAAAGTGTTTTATAATAGGAGATTGGTTGAAAGTCCTTCAAAAATTTACGGTTAATAGCTTAGGCATAAGATGGATATAAATTTGAATAATTTCTTTAAGCAGGATATCATTGGCAAAGAATTCCATGATTGCTCTATGCAATTGATTTGTGGTCTAGGTCTAGGATTTGCTTGAAAAAGAAATCATTTAACCTATAAGGATTTATTAGAATTAAGGCTTTTCAAAGTGTAGCCAACTCTGAAGCAACTAATGGATTTATAGGATAATTAGCTTGGTTAGATGAAATTACTTCGATAGGGAATGAGCTAAGTGCTTGCATTGAGCAGTGGCTTTAAGATTTAGAGCCTAAGGAGTTTTTAAATAACTAGTAGACTAGCTCTTTGATTTCCTTTTGTTCCCAAATTCTATCTCAATTATCACTGATAAGGTAGGTAATTTTATTTGTGTTCCTCCTAAATAGTATTAATTTGAAGAAGAAAGTTGAGCACTTATCGCCCTTTTGAATCTAATAAACTCTAGATTTTTTTTTCTTAAAATTGAGTTATGGGCATTTAAAACATTGATATAAGTAGATTGAGCTTCCTTTTCCCCAAGTTTCTATTTAAGATTGTAGAGATCCTTGTTAGAATAACTTGAATAGCCTCCAAGGCGCTTTTATCATCCTCAATAACCAATCTTTTGCCATTAGGGAGATCATTATGTAGTGGTTTGAGCCTAACTTCCATAATGTTTAATTTCTTAACACGTTTTTATTTCTCAAAGCCACTATTCTCTAAGTTTATACTATCCTTAACCGTTTCTTAGAACCAAAATAGGTGAGAACTGAAATAAAAACTTGAAAGGAGAGATTCAAGTATGGTTGCTCACCAAATTATGGACTTTAATTGATGAATGATATAAGGTTAGAGGTTTATTAAAGATAATTTTACTTCCTTTGTAATTTGTTCACTCATGTCTTTTTATAGTAAATTTTATGGTTCTGGGAGATAAACAATCTAATAAATGGGCGTGCACTAAGCCATTTATAATCCAAAATCTCTAGAATTTATGAATTTGCATAGGCTTTGAGATTTATACGGGCTCAAATTTGATTGCTTGAATCTGTATGTAAGTCTCTTAGCCCATGCATATTCGTAATTAAGTGGTTTCTTTCCTCTAAATGAATGATTTCTTTAATCCCATGGTAGTAAAGCATTAAACTTAATGATTTGATCGCTTGATTTGGATGAATTTATGATTTGGGCAAATTAGCTATTGTGGTTTATTAAGGAAAATTGATATGGAAATGTTATAATGCTAAATTAATACTGGTATTATGTGATTTATATTGTGAAAATTATGTAGATAGATTTGGTCTTGTGAAAGTAGTGGATTAATAAACTTTGGTGAGATATTATGAATTATATTAAAGTTATTTGTATAATTGTTTACCTTGTGCGTTTAAAGATAGATCCTAGGATTAAAATGGTGGTTAAGAGAAGGAGGAGTTATGCCACTTCTTCTGTGGCACTGCCTATTCTTGAGGAAGTTCCTAGGTTTACGAATTGGGAAAATGAAGAATGATATGATAAAAAAGATGAGACAACAACATGGTGGTTGAAAACACCATGAGTGTTAACCTTGGGAGAAACTTTAGGTTTCGAAATATTTTCCATATTTTGAGGTAGGAAAGGTTGTTAACTCTTTAGTGAGAGTACTATCTATAGTTGGTGAAGAAGTTCTATGTCAACATCATTAAACCTAAATAAAAATTGATGGCTATACATTCCTACATTTGAGGCATTCATACTGTATGTTTGAAGAGGTCATCAAGGTGCATGTCAGTTTGTACTAGAGGATAAGAGGCTAAGTTTTTATAATAGGAAGACATCAAGTCATTATGAGTGGAGTCAACAAGATGAATTTAGGAATGTCAATAGGCTGGTTGGGCTCAAGCTGCCCTTGCCCAGACCGGCTCCACCTGGCCTAAATCCGGGCCATGGTGGCTCGGCCTGTGGCCTTGTGGGATGGGATGGGTGGGCCCGCAGCCCAGCCCGTGGTCCAAACTATGGCCTGACGAGCCACAGTCAGGGCGGGCCGGCCTGACCTGCCATTTGTTTTTTAAGCAAAAAACTTCCAAAACGACGTCATTTTAGAAATACCCGTGGCCTAGTCAACCCGAGCCAAAAGTGGGCTGGGCCAGGCCGGGCTTTGCCATCCCTAAATGAGTTAGCCATACAACTTTGGCTAGTGGCTTAAATACTAAGCTAAAACATTTAACCTCACTATAATGTATTAAACCAACTCTATCCTTTCTTTTTATATCACATATATCCTTAATAGTAGTTTTGGCGAGGCTCCATCCATAAGGATATCATTTTGTAAGATATATTCTATCAGTAATGTGGTTTGATATATGTCATATGATAAATAATCTGTGTTCTTAATATTAATCAGCCAATTGTTAACGAAGCAAGGAGTGGACCTCTCTAGTGTTAGGGCTGCTACAAATGAAGAGACCAACTACATTAATGAAGAATGGATAAGGTTGCTTGGGTACAGTTGAGGGAATAATAGGTGGATTAATTCATGAAGACTCAATAGAGGGTGTCAAATAACTTAAGGCAAGAGGAAGGGTATGTTGAGGATGATGAAGTGGCTGAAGAGGAAGGAAAAAACATAGGGGAAGCTACTAAGCCATGGAATTAAATGACGTATTAGCTAGCAACATCCATTGAGAGTCTTTCAAATGAAATAACGATTGTTCATGTAAGCTATATACTATTTGGTTCCAATCTTTAGCCCTTTTGGTCTACTCCGTCCCCATAATGACTTTGAAGGGCACCTCTCATACATACAAATATTTTATTTTTTATTTCAAGTTGATTGTTTTATGTAATGTTTTAACTAAATTTTATTTTTTTCGTTTATTTGAATTAAGGATATTGTAAATTTCAATATAATTTAGATGTATTCTCTTTTTTTGTGCTTTATAGATTTTGAGTTCTTCTAGTACTAGATTAAGTAGTTTACTTTATAATGGAATTTCCCTTCACTTATCTAAGTTTCTAGGTAGTTTTTCAATCCTTGCTACATTACTATTGAGGCATAATATTGGGGACTATATTATTCTAAGTGTAGGGGTGGACTTGAGATTAATCTAGTTGTATCTTAATTTTTAAAATTTTGATTTTTTGTTTCCTTTTTGGTTTTGTGTTTATGAACTCATTCATTACTTTAAGTTAACCGGATAACTTTATGAATAATTCTTAGTAAAAATTGTTTGTTAAAGATTAAATGCATAATATGATTAAGTGATTGCAATGCAAACTTGAGTTTGTCAATAATAGGAAACCAAATATGTTAAGTGAATAATACTTTTATTTGACTTAAGTGATCTTGTAAGAATTAGACCTTCATGCAAAATCTTTCATTTTGAACATGGACATCTTCTTGGAATTTGAATTTCTAGAACTTGTATTTTATCTTTTTGAGATTACATACGAGGTATGTATAAGCATTAAAATGATAATGAAACTTATGATTGAGTTTGAGCTAAATAGCTTATCATTTATACAATAATCCATTAATGAGGACTTTTAAGCCTTATATGAACCTTAAGCTTAAAAGGTTAAGTGCATAATATGATTAAGTGATTGTAATGTGAACTTGACTTTGTTAATAATAGGAAACCAAATATGTTAAGTTAATAATACTTTGATTTGACTTGAATGATCTTGTGAGAATTAAACCTTGAGGTGAAATATTTCATTTTAAACATGGAAATCTTCTTTGATTTTGAATTTCTAGAACTTATATTTCATCTTTTTGAGATTACATGAAAGATAAGTATAAGAATTAAAATGACAATGGAACTTATGATTGAGTTTGAGCTAAATTGTTTATCATTTATACAATACTCCATTAATAAGGACTTTTAAGCCTTATATGAACCTTATGCTTAAAAGAAAAACAAATAGTAGTGCCTAGTTCATAATTAGTGAGCTTTTGTATGTGATTTAATGTGGTTATTGGGTATGGTATGCAAAGAAATAAATATAAGGGAGATGGAAATGTGTCTGAAGTGGTAATGAAAAAAGAAAGTTCATGAGAAGTTGAAAAAATAAAAAGGAAGAAAAGAGTAAAAATAAATAAAGGAAAGAGAGAGTGTTGAAAATCAAATGGCATGGATTTTGGTGCTTGAAAAGAATGAAGGAAAAATGGTTGTTCAAAGATATGTATAGTTAGTATGATTTTTTTCTCTTGATTTACTTGTTATTGGTTTGCTAATTATTAATATTTTGTCCCCTTTACTTAATTAACCTACTTATCCTTTTGGCCTTATTGCAACTCTATTCAAGTTCAATTTGAATTTTTCATTATATATATATACATATCTACTAAAGTAGTGGAGATTAGATGATTTTTAAGCATATGTAAGTTTAATTTCACTAAAAGATGATAAGAGTACCTCATTTCAACATTTATGTCAATGAGTGATACTTTATAAGGAGAATTCAAATTAAAGTGTTTGAACTTGATTGAGTTAGAATAATATTTACTTTGTTTTGATTGTGTAATGATTTTCTTAATAATTATTACATATTTAAGTTCTACAGTTCAATTTGGACTTGAATATGCATTAATTATTTTACTAACCATGAAGTTAACCTTTTTGTTTAGGTTGTTGTTTGTGGATATAATTTCTCCATTAAGGAGACCTAGGGGTTTAAAGGCTTTTATCATATGCTAAATGTCACAGTGCACCTACAAAAGTAGAATTAATTCTTGTTGTAATTATTTTAGGTTAGTTATTTAAGAATTCTTGTTGCCAATTGCTTAAGGACAAATAATAAATTGAGTGTAGGGGAATATGATAATTTTATTCTTAACATGTTGTTAGGAATTAAACTAGTTATGATTTTGTGTCTATATAATATGTTTTGTATAGATCATATGATTTTTCCTATGTTTAGTTCATTTTCTTATAGATGATGAACCGAAAGAGAATTCTCGGTTTTGAGTGGAACTTTCTCCATGTTATTCAATCAAGGTGATTTTAGGCACTGGAAGCTAACTTGAAGGGAAATAAATTTTTAAAAGGCACTGGAGATTAATTTAAGCATAAAGATGTAAAATAATTAGAGAAGTTAGTGGAAAAGACCTAAAATGCACCACAAACACTAAAGGTGACATGCACCTATCTCTCATGTGGTTTAAGATTTGAAAAAATAGAACAAAATATGTGCAAATTACAATTTGGTATTAGGAACTAATTACATATTACTTTGAAATGTAAAAATTTCAAAAACAAAATCGATGCCCATGTAGATGATGGTCATATGCCAATTCTTGGACAAAATTTCAACGATATGTAAAAATCAAAACTTAAGTACTTCGTAACTCTATTTTGTCACCCTAGCTATAAATTGGAGTATTTATAGGGACTTTTGAAAGGTGCATAATAGTCATTTTATAGCTATTTTCATAGTTTTATTCCTTCTGAACATGAAACAAGGATTTGGCTTAAGATTGGAGGAGAATCGAGATAATCAAGATAACTCTTATTGTTCTTTCTTTCCTTTCTTTCATTTATATTAAGAATGGATTATTTTATTTTTGTTTTCACTATGTTTACTGGATAAAATCCCAGTTATTTTCATAAAAATGGCAAAAAATTTCTTTTAAGAATTCATTTGGTTATATTTTTCTTTCCTTAAATAAGCCACCTTTTTTAAAAGGTGATTGTTGTAAGTATGGTTTTACACTACTAGGAAGGGCTCTGTCATATTGTGAAATTTTGTCAAGTGGTCGGGTTGGACAAATTAAGAAAGGCATGATTCGAGTTGGGGGGACAAAAGTTATTATAATATGGAACCATAAATAATAATCTTCCCAACAAAGTTCTTTCTATTAAAACAATAATGTATATTTGGAGCTTACTATGAAATCCTATTTTCCAGCAAGAGTCATTTGGATAAAGGAAAATTCTAGAAATTGCTTTGAAGGAAGATTAAGGTGTTGGCCCTTTCTTAAACTAGAAGGGGTGGTGAGAGAAAAATGGGATCACCTTATCAAAAAGGTTAGGGCTTTCAGTACCTTCCTAACCCCTCCCTTTTTTATTCTTCTTTCCCCCCTCACTCCCTTTTTTCAATAAAGAAGCCCCTCATCTGATTGGAGATCTTGCTACATAGCTCTTCCTCATATCTAATTAGTTCATATACTGATGAACACAAATTTTGAATTATAAAGATATTTAAATGAAAACCTTTTTAAACTAAAAAAAACTGCCCTTTCTTAGTTAAATTGAAAAACTAAATTTAGAAAGGAGCTCTGCCCTTTCAACTTCAAAAGAAAGGGCTTATTTCTTTTGTATGCCCTTCCCAATAGATTTCTTTTGAAACTTTGGAGTGACTGCAAAGATCTTGCCTCTCATATAGCTTAGAGATTGATTAGCTAGCTTCGATTTGCTATTACGAAAATGATATAGCTTATGATAGATTCTTTAATTATTAATGCGTGATGGATTATTTGATTATTTGAATTTATTTTTTCCTTATTTGCTAGATTTATACCTGATCACCATAAATTCAATATTATAAATTATATAAAAGACTAAAAGGAGAAGTATGATCTATGCACTAGGAGAATAAACATTTTAGATTTAAAGAAAGAAATTATCCTAAACTTAAATATATTAACTATTTCTAATGAGTTAGGTTGAATTGCACATCGAGAGGTGGTCATTACCCAATTAAATACATCTGTGTGCCTCGAGAGAGGGCATATATGCATTGAGTTAAATTTTATTTTAACCATGAAAATGAATCTTGTATAATAATTATAATTCCATATAAGTTAACCCTGAAGCCCTAACATTTATCATATTTATTTATTTTCTATAATTCAAATGTCTATTTTTATTTGTTTAGCAATTTAATTATATTTCATAAATTTTTATTTCAATTAGTTATATTGTTAGGATAGGCTTAATAAATATAATAGTTTCTTCCTTATTGGATTGATACTCTAGAATACTCCAATTTTAATAACTACCACACTCAATTATGCTCACTTTTAGATAAGTTTGATCTCTTTGGACTATTGATAATAGGTTTAAGGTTTAAGGTTTAAGGTTTAAGGTTTAGAAGGTTCAATGGGTATTAAACTGTTATAAAATCGATATACAGTAATATTAGAAACAATTGAAGAATTTGAAATAGGATTGAAGAAGGAGACTATACTTATCTATCAAGGAAATTAAAATTTAATTGAAGAATGAGTTTGTTAAATGAAAATCTAATAGTTTATTATGGTTTATGAAACTTGATTAATTAAACAAAATCAACTAGTTAATTAATAAACTAATTGATTATTAATAATAAGGGTTATTATAGTAAACTCAACTAGGAACTTAGTTTAAGGTTTTTGTAGTTAAATCAGCTAGACTGGTTTGAACTTTTAGTCATTAGACAAGACAATTAATCAAAAGATAATACAATAACTATATCTAGATGAATACTTCCCCTAATAGCACTTTACATTTTGATTTAATTAACCTATAATGGATATATTCTCTATACTGGAAGGACTTTCTAGACATTGAAATTACAATCTCTTGAGACCTTATACTCTTTCATTGGTTAATCGATATCTTTACCTATACTAACCCCCTTTGAATGCATGATGCTATATGAAAACCAATGAAGTTTTCACCCTAGCACCATCAAGATCATATAGGTCTTTTTTGAGCACCCTTTCTACCTCTCTATTTAAGCCATAATCCATTCACAAGTAAGCCGTCACAAGCCATCCTTATGTGAATTAAAATTAAATTTAGTAGCTAATATGAATAATTTGTAATAAGACTAACAAAGATAAGTCAAATAAATATATCTAATTTAATAAATTAAATTAAGTCAATCCATACAAAAATAACTACTAAGTTTTTCCTTATATAAACATAGAAAAAACCTACTAAGCATGTCTAAAACATCAAAATCAAAGACAAAGATAGATAAATTATAGTAAAAGTAAATCTAGATGAACTCCCTAAATCTATTAATAGCTTAATCCACTAAGATGTTTCTCATAAGTGTTTTCTAAAAAAGATAGTACAACTATCCTAAAAATTATGTTTTCACCCTTTAATATATTTTACTTCTCCTAGACCATCATTAAGGCCCAAAATGTTGGTCTTTAATTCTTCTTTTGGGTGATAAATTTGACCTTTAGCATGATATGTCTCCAAACTACAGATCTTACTTTTTCCTTGAAGATGAAGACATGACCTTTACTATGATCGTGTCTTTAATCATGGATCAAACTATTTTCTCTCAATCTCACACATGATGTTCTACATGGTTTTGGCTCTTGCCATATTAGTTATTGCAGTCAATCCTTTTAGAGCACTGACACATATGAATAGGCCAGAATGTGTTCCTCCAAGAATTATGATTTTTTTTTATATTTTTGCTTTGACTTATCTTCAATTCTTGAATAATGTCATCTTAATATCCAATTTGTATAACTACTAAAAAATGTTACAAAATCTAACTAAAAAAGCTAATTTAAAATTAAAATTAAGCAAAATACTTAATAAAATATGTGTATATTTCAGGCATATTAAATATCCCCACATGTAAGATTTTACTTGTCCTAAAACAAATCAATTCCATCGTTATTAAATTAGGATGATTTCTCTATCCTAAATTATGCCTTACTATTAGGTGACTAACTTTAGTTAGGTCAATCTTAAATTTACAACATGTGCACGTCGTAGTTATAACTAGCACAGAAAATATAGGCAATCCCACAAAGACTAGAAGTACTAATAATTATCCTTTTCTATTATCTAACCAATGGTTTGGATTTTTGGATTTTAATTAAAAAGTAAACTAAATAAACAAACTAAGAGTAAGATTAAACAATATTGAATGTAGGATAAGCAAAATATGAAGAAAAATCAATATCAAGTAGTATTGTTTAGGTGATGAATCCTCCTAAGAATCCTACAATTATAAACCTTTTATCATGCAATTATGTTATTGATTATTGGACAGTGGAAAGTCCTATCTTATATTAATATCTTTCTCAAGCCTATTAACAACTAATCCATTGGTTGATTAATAAACTCTTTCTAATTAAAACCCTAGGTTTGAATTATCGATTCATGAATTTTGCTATTAGGTTTAACCCTAATCTAGAGGATTTATGTCAACTTATCCTTAGGTTTGCACGCAACTCTTTCCAATTATAGTAGATCTATTCATATAAGAGGATTTCTCAATCTCAATCTCAATCATATAAAGTCAAATCAAGCACTAATGTTCCAAATATATTAGAAAAATAATAAAACGCATAATTGAATCGTAATAAATCAATCAATACAATTGCATTGAATAAAAGATTAAAATATATTGTTATCAAAAAACTAGGGTTCATCACACCTAGACACTAAACACATTTAGTTACTTATAAAAAATATATTGATAAAAAAATGCAAAAGAAAAACTATAAAACAAAGATATCATAATTCTAAATCTTTCTTTTTCTTCTAATGAATTTTCTTGCAACTTTAGATTAGATGTAGTTTTTTATTGGATCTTTTGATGTTAACTTCATGTTATCCTCATCCTTTGATCAAAATCGTCACCTCTAAATGTTTTTTATGACCTAAAAACTCTTAGAAATTCAACTCTCCCTTTTTTTTGCCTCCGCTCATAACCTTTTATAGTAAAAACTAAGGTTTTTGGGATTTACACGATCACTTACATGGGGATGTGCAAAATCATGTATAATAGAAAACACTTGAATTGGTGATTTCATATAGGCACAGAAACTTACAGGGGCAACATACACGAATGTGTATCTAAGTATATAGGGTCGTGTAAATCCATAAGACAAGAAATCAAATTCTTCAATCTTCACACATTTACAAAGACTTACATAGTCATTGTACACTATTGTGTAGGTCCTTAATTGCTCAAAATCTTCGTTTCATACCACGATTTCATCCAAATTATTATCCTTTTTGTTCATGAAGGAAAATATAACCAATAAACATTCTTGGAGAGAATTAAGTACCAAAAATATAAAAATTATAAAATAACAAGCAAAACATGTTAAATATAGATGTATAATTATAGCTATATTAACATATATAATTAAGGTTATTTTAAACCTTGAAAGCTCCCTATAACATCAACTTACTATACTAATTCTTCTATGGTATTCCAAGCTTGACACTCCATTCATTAATATCCTTCCCTAACAAAGTTCATAACTTATAACTTGAGTTGTTTGACATAATGAGCTTAGGTTATTAAGTTTCCTTGCTACTAACTCTATTTGAGCAATCAACATAGGCATGACATATATATATTGAATTCCAGCTATTCTCCTAGTCCTTGCTTGACTTGATTTGCCATTGTAATTGTTCATTCCATCTCTTTTATTAATTATAAGATTGTTTCTAGAGTCTTATTGTTTAGTGTTTCACCTATTATAATATCTATCATCTACTTTATAAGATCATCCAACCAATTATAAAAAGTTTGGACTTACACCTATATGGGGAGACCATTTATGGGAATTTCTTTAACATATCCTTGTATCTCTCATATATCTCATATAGACCTTCATTTTTAATTGATGAAAATAAGAGATATTGTTATTTGATTTTGTTGTTTTAGATGGTAGAGAGGATTTGTTAAGGAATTTCTTCACAAAACTCTCTCACATGTTAATTATCTAGCAGATGATGCTTTTAGCTACTATTTTGTCTAATCCTGAATGTGAACATCCTCAACCTAATGACATCTTCAGTTGCTTTATTGATTTTAAATGTGTCACATATCTCTAATAAATTGGCGATGTGTATGTTGAGACCCTCTTCAAATATTTCATCAAAATTTACATGTTATTGAAACATTTACATTTTATTAGGCTTAATTTAAAAACAATGAGCATATGAGAGATGCTTTTGTTTACCCCATCATATTTCTTTTTTGTTCTACCATTTCAAGTTATAACTTTGGTATGTCTCTAAGGTTTTTTATGGTTAGCTTCTTATCATACACCATAATCACTCTAAAAATCATAATGAACAAAAAAATAAAACAAAATAGAACAAGATGTTAAAAGTTTAAAAAAATAATAAAAAGAAATCTAATAAAAATAAAATAAGAAAATATATACAAAACTAGAAAAGTAGTCAAAAAGTTGCTTAAAACTAGTTGATTCCCTAAAAATGATATCAAAAACTTAATGAGAGCGTAAATAAATATATATTTTACTGAAATCAAAATTTTACCTATTAAAAATCTATCAGTCACTAATTAGGAAAGTGTACTTATGATTGGTAAGAAATACAATGGTAAATAGGATATTGATCCCATGAAGAAATTGTGTGGATGAAAAGTTTAACACTATTAACTAGCTTGAAAGCAATAAGTAAAAAGATAGTTTTTATATAGATTTTTGAATAAAGAAGAATAAATAAAACTAATATAGATAATATCTAAGTAAATAAATGATAACACAATTATTCAAAGAGAACACAATAAAAAAACTATGCTTAGTGTTATGTCTAATTTCTATTGAATTTGCTTGCATTCATATCTTGATTTTGGTTACAAATTCTTATGTTTTAATCCAAAGTTTAAATGAATTTAGTGAAAATGCCATGAATATTGCATGAATGTTGAGTGAAGTGTCTTGTAAATGTTGCATGAAAACAAGAAAAAACTATCCATGAAAGAATGAAAGATGACATGACTTATGCATGAAAGAGTGAATTATATGTTAATTATGCATGAAAATGAGTCACACCCGTGACCATGAAAGTCACTCGTGTGACAATGGGAATCACACACATCACTCCCAAGGCATGGGCGTGACAACTTATTCTACACTCACTTTTAAATCTGGCATGTGTAGGTGTTGACAACATAACAACTTTAAATCTAGTCTCGAGCTATAAATAGAAAGGGGAAAGTCAGCTAAAGGGAGGATGAACTAAGAGGCTAGAAAAAAAAAAGAGAGAAGGTGTGGAGGGGAAGAAGCAGATAGCTTTGGCTTGTGGGATCGATCTGTACTTGCTAGTGCTAGCTACAGCTACACCATGTACTTGTGATTTAAAATATAAAATTTACATCAATTAAGTTTTTGGTGCCCTTGTTAGGGAATAGAATAATATGAAAACCATTTTTTAATAATCTAGACGTTATCACTTATTTTATTTTGTTTTTATTTTATTTACTTATACTATAAACTCTTTAGTTTTATTACTTGTACAATTATTGAGGTTAGTTTATAACCCAAGGTAATCCATCGCATCTAACCAACAAAGATCCAAAAATTAAGAGGATAGCTTGTAGAAATCTTTATAAAACCCTACTCAGGGAGTTTGATTTAGATCAACAGATAAAGGACTTAGAATGTTAGATTGATATCTACGAGTCAGGAACTATTGCAATCTAACAGAGGACCATGTTTCATTACATTTAACCAGACTTGATAGGAGCGAAGTATAACATCATGAGATTGATTGTTGATGTTAACAATTTTGAGATTAAACTAAGTATTATGCAGATGGTATAATAGTTTGTCCAATTATGGGCTATGAGATGAGGACCCTAATGCACATATCATAAACTTTTTGGAGATTTATGATACCAATAAGATTAATGGTGATAATGATGATGCAATCAAAATGAGGTTATTCCCATTTTCAATAAGGGGCAGGCTGAAGTAATGGTTAAACTCTCTACTTAGGGACTAAGTGATCGAGAAGTTCCTTCTAAAGTACTTCTCGCTAGCCAAGATTGTTAAACTGAGGTCTAGGAAATTGACCCGATATAAGACATGGGCATGTCTTAAGTCATGTTCAATATTATAATTTAATACTTACATAATTTTAAACTTTTCATTGGTCTATTTCTTAGATGTTTCATCTCTAATACTATTCAAAGTTTCTTACTAAGCTTATATATTCCTTCCTTTGTATTTATAATTTTTAGAATAAAATTATCTTTCTTAAAAGGAGGTGAGAGTACAAAACAGTAAGGACTATGCTGGAAGAAATTGCATCATGTTAAATTACAAATCAAAACATAAACACAACCGTTCTAATCCTTTATCTGACTTGAGTTCCATCTATGTGATTCTCCAATTAGTATTGATTCCTAAGTTAATTCGATGCTTGTTCTTGAAAAGGCTTATGTGCAATATGGTTTTATCACTTATGAGCCTAAAGAACTCCTCCTCTTTTCAAATTGAATTAGTGAACACTCTTTTAGTTCTTCAATTCCATACACTTGTGACCAGATATGATAAAGATATGTGAATTAACCATCTATCTCCTTCATTTATGCTTGTAAGCTTCACACTCCATCATAATATCTTATTCCACTTTTTAAGAGGGATGTCCATATTGCCATACTCATTATGAATTTCCAAGTTTTATTTGTGGATCTATACTAAAAAAATAAGTGGTCATAAGATTCTAATTGCATTTTTCATAAAGCACACCAATTTGGAATGTTCAGGTACTTTGCTAATTTGTCCAGTGTGGGGAGCTTATGCTGAACCGTCATCTATAATGTATTTTTTGCTATATGAAAATTGTCTTTACACTAGACTACCATGTACCTATTGTGGATTGACCTTATTGTATAATAGTTGACATAAAGCATTGGAGTAGAAAATAGAGGCTTCTAATTTCTATGTTACTTTGTCTTTAGTACTATTTTGTAATCTAGAATTTGATTCATTAATTTAGTTATTGACATTCCTAAAACTCTTTGCTTTCTTGGTTGGCACACACTAGACTGTTTGATCTTGTTCCTTAAGGTTTCCAGCTTGCATCCTGACTGTAAGAACTTTCTAAAGATTCTATGTAACACCCCACTCCCGCTGGACCCGAACTTAATATCGATAGTGATATCCGAATCCGCGCCCCGCGAGGGTGGCGTGTCACATCACTTAACACTTAAACCTCGGTATACATTTTTTTAACCACAAACATAAAGAGTTAACCATTTGATGCAAACAATGAAATCAATAAAACTTTTTATTTGCCACTTGGGCCCATTTCAATTTACAAAATACAATCATTTCTGTTTCTCAAAAGTAATACAA
>JAOQMS010000006.1:19550927-19567424 GCA_027563885.1 Erythroxylum longipes
AAAGTGAGTTCTTTTTGAGGATTGGCTGGTGTGGGCACGCCACCTTTGTGGGATGCACGTCCAGATGTCACTTAGGACGTCGGGCACGTGACTCATAAGGGCAGGATCCCAACAAGTTAAGTATGTGTAGGAAGTTGTTAATGAATGGTATATGAAAATGTTTTGATCTTTTTGGTTAATGAATGAGTATAGCTTATGAATTGGTTTGTCAATGATATTGGATTGAATGAAGTTGAAAATGAAGTAGAAGAGATGGTTTAAGTTTAAGATGGGATTTATGTCAAAGGTGGGAAGTTAAAATCTGGAAAATGAAACATGTTCTGCGTATGCTTCTGTCAAAGTTCGCCGCGGCTAACTTTCCTTGGTTCGTCACGGCCAACTTGAAGGATGAAGTTCGTCGCGGCCAACTCGGGGGTCGCCACGGCGAACTTGTAAGATTTCACGCGAACTTTTCCTCTGTGGCAGCGAACTTTTCTGGGTCGCCGCGGCTAACTTTCCAGCACAAAACATGCTTCGGTATTTTGAGCATCTCTTTTTCTACAGTTATCCAAATGGAATGATTTTTTATTTAAAGTTAACTAGAGACATAGGGCTACAAATTGTATAAAAGAATTGATTCTAAATTCAGTCTCTACATATTTAAATTTCGAGATGGAAGCTGAACATAGAATTTTGTTCCAGCATAAGGAATAGTTTAGATTATTGAGGTATGGCTTTCTGATTTCTAAACCAAATTGAATGGAATTTTGGTTATTGTTTAAGGAAATCAAGTGAAGCAATAGAGGCAAGAGGAGCAAGAGCAAAGACATCCCTAAGCAAGTTTATAAGAAAGGATTTCAAGGTGGGTTACACTTTTATAATTAAGTAATAAGCCCCTAATGTTTCTTCCAAACCAAGAAAGTTTGAAATGTTTTCAATTGTGTTATAAATGTGTCGTTAAGGCTTCTTGAATGCTTTGACAATGTGCCACATGTGTTTATATGAATTGTGTTATTGGTTTATGAAATTAATGATGAAAATGATTTTTTAAAGGTTATTGATTTTTGAAACGATATTATGGTTATGAAGTCAAGTTTCGGAAAAATGCCATTGAGGCAATATGTTTACGAATTGTGAAATGCATGATTATATGTATTTGTGGTGGTCCCCTAAGTTAAGTCAAGTACACTTTGACAAAAGGCTTCTCCCGCCTATCTGCTAGTGGCATGGAGCTCCTTTAAGGACTTCCATAAGTTCACGGCTACGCAAGACCAATAAGTGGGACTGCGATAGTACTTTATGTTCACAGCTACACAGGAACCATATGGAAAATATGTAGTACGTTCTGTTTTGCATCCACCCAAACCATTCTGGATGTGCCTACGTGTTTATGATTTTTGATGTGCTCTGTGTTGACCAACTTGTTTAATGCTTGATTTATATTGCTTACAAATTGCTTGATGAATCAGAATTTGAAAAATATGTGCTTTATGATTCCATGTGAATTTTTACAATGGTTTTGCTTGTTACTGGTTATAAAATTGTTACCCACGAGCTTTAAGCTCACCCCCTCCCAATTCCTTCCCATCTTCAGGTGAGGAGCAAGAGATCGAGTAAGTCAAGAGTCATGGCATCACTCCGAGTCTGCATACTTTTAAATTTTGAGTTAGGTTTTTAGAATTTAAGGGTTTAGCTGCATTTCAAGTATCTTTTGTATTTTTGGATTATGAAGGAAATGATGTATTCTAGCTTGAAATGTCATTAAACCTTTGTAAAACTCGTATTTTTGATATTAATGAAATATATGTTTGGTTTGTCCATGATTTCTTCTTGTTTTTGCAAAGTATTCGTTTATGGAAATAAGAATAAGATTTTGAGAAACTGTTTCTGGTTACGTTCTTATCCATTTTGTTTTTAGGTTGAATTGATGAATGTGGTTGAAGGATTTTAAGTTTGCATTTTAGTAAGATAAGTAGTTTAGGTTATGAGTTCTGCCACAGGGGTTTTTGCCACGGCGAAGCCAAGAGTTCGTCGTGGCGTAATTCACCCGAAAGAAATTCTGATTTTTTTCATGGCAACTTTGCTGCGGCAAAGTTATACTTGTTCGTCGCGGCGTAATTAACCCGAAGTTCTTTATTTTTGTTGGCATGAGTTCGCCGCGGCGAAGATAAAATTTCAGGACTTGTCGGGGTAAAGTTCAATCATTCACTGCGGCGTAAAAATTCTCGAAGGTTCTAGGGGATTTTCCAAAATGTTCTCTGCGGTGAAACCACAGTTCGTCGCGGCGAAGCCCACTTTTGCTTTCGAAGGATTTTTCTTTTAAATTTTCAAACTCTAAGCCTTCCTCCACACTTAAGCTTTATGATCCTATGTCCGATGTTGGGCTCCAAAAACGTGCTCCAACTTTATTTTCTAGAGTTGCCTCTTTAATTGGAGGTGCTTGATGTTGTAAGTATTCAGCTGGAGCGTGATTATTCCATCAAAAGGCATAAGAGTTGCTCCACTCTGAATTGTAGCTGCTCTTGTATACTGCTCCATAAGGTCAATAGTACATGTTCGGTTGCTCCCATTTATGTGTTGGTGCTCGACATTCATTATTGTAATAATTACTCCCACCAATGTCATAACACGACCTAAACGTCAATTGCACTTCCGAAAATATATGAGAACATTTCTCTCTCCAATATGGTGATGATATAGATCGCGACGACATATTCTGGCTTCCATAAAAGTACTATCCACTTCATCCTTCCATTGCGAGCTATGGTTATGACAATAAGTCATAATTCATACAATAAACCATAACTCAAGATCAAATAGAGAAATTCAAAAGATAATTAAATTAATAAGCCATAAATAGAATAAGGTAAAATAAAATGAAATAAAATAATAAAATGAAATAAAATGAAAATGACTAGAGTAATAACATTCAAGCTTTCCTAATATCAAAGTCCCCCGTAATGGCACCAAAAACTTGATTGACCCATTTCATGTGTAAGTCAATTATGTAATAACCGCAGGTGTACAATGTAGATGTAGCTAGTACCGACAAGTACGGATAGATCCTATAAAGACTATGAATACTAGTACTTACCCTTCCCCTATTATTTATCATAAGAATTGATTTTATATTTTTAATGAAAAGAAACTAAAACTAAGGCAAGTAAAATAAAATAGATAACGAAGTTGAACAAAGGATTACGGAAGCACTTAGAAAATTATCTATATCAAGAATTTGTATCTAGGTTCGAATCCCCCCAAACCCTTAACAGATCGATCTCTTACCATGCAATCGTTTTATTGATTAGTTAGATTGTAGACACTCCTATGGTATGCTAATAATTGTCCTTGAGTCTACTAACAACTAATTCTAAGGTCTCTAATGAATTAATCAGGTTAAATCTTATGGGATTGCATTACCGATTGATGAGTCCCTCTACTAGGTTTGACCATAATCTGGAAGATTTATGTTACTTTTAATTGCAGTAGATCTATTCACACTAGGATTTCTCAATCTCTACGTATGAAATTAAATTATGATTTAATATTCTCGAGTTATTCGAACATAAATAAAACGTGTAATCATATTACAATATATCAAGCAACCAATTGCATTAATAAAAGAATCAAATCATATCAAAGTATTAACATAAGGTTCATCTAACCTAAATACTAACTGGATGTTTAGTTACACATGATCGAATACTAAATCAAACATACATAAAGAGAAATACGAATGAGAAAACAATGAGTTCATAATTCTAAATCTCCCTGATTGTCTTTTATCGAATGTTTTTATGATATAGAGGCTTGATCTTGTATTTTGATGGATCTTTCAATGATTTCTTCGTGTTTTCCACTTCTTTAGACCAAAATCGTCCCTTAAGAAATGTCTGGAATCACCTTTAAGAGTCTGCTCTAACTGCCCTTACTGACTGCCTCCTCTTTCACCTCCCAAAATGTCTCTTTATAACAAAATTTAAGGTTTTAGGGAGATGTACGGTCTTTTGCACAGCTGTGCATCAAACCGTGCATAACAAAAAATCTCTTGATAGCACCAAAGTGTATGGCTTGGGAAAAGTGCATGGGTAGATGCACGACCGTGCATCTCTTTTTCACATCGACTTTTTATTTTATGCCATGTTTTCATCTGAATTCTTCTCGTTTAAGTCCATGAAGGTAATTATACTCTGTATACACACTTGGAGCAAATTAAGTACCAAAAATATGATAAAAGTATAAAATATCAAGAAAAATACATCAAACATTGGTGGTAAAATATATTTAAATATCCATCTATCAATATTTCATCTCGTTTGGAGATGTTCCTTACTCTTTAGCACCGATCACATTATGACATGAACTCTTGAGCATCTTTAAATAGACTTGGCCAATAAAATTTGCATTTTAACACTTATGTTGTCATCTTATTTACTTTGTAATGCCTTACATAGCTTGTTTCATGGCACTGTACCAATATGTCTAGCATTTCCACATCGAGAAAACACCTCCTTATTAGCCCATCAGCACACGTTCTATATAGGATCGAGTCATCCTATCAATAATGGGTACGGTCAGACAAGAATCGTTTTTCTGTTGATACAATTTTGAAGGAAGCCTACCATTGGAAACAAAGTTTGCTATGTCTACGAACAATGGTGCCACCCTACAATTTAATAACATTAGAGTTTCATCGGGGAAATGCTTATTAATTTTGTCACTTTGCTCGAGTTCCCTTCTTTCCAATCTTGATAAGTGGTCAGCTACCATATTCTCTACTCCCTTCTTATCTCTTATCTCGATGTCAAATTCTTGTAATAATAACATCCATCGAATGAATCTCGGTATGGCATCCTTCTTGGTAAATAAATACTTAAGTGCAACATAATCTGTAAAAAAGATCACCTTAGACCCCAAGTGGTATGACTGGAACTTGTCAAATGCAAACACCACTGCTAATAACTCCTTCTTCATAGTGGTGGAATTTAGTTAGGGTCCCGTTAATGACTTACTTGTGTAATATACTGCAAGAAACTTTTATCCTTTCTTTGGCCCAACATGCAACCTACAACTTGGTCGCTAGCATCATACATGACTTTAAATGGAAGTCACCAATCTGGTGATGATAAAATTGTGACTGACGTTATTGCCTCCTTTAAACTGTTAAACACAGATAGACAATTTTCCTTAAAATTAAAATGCACTTCCTTGATTAACAGGTTTGTTAAAGGCCTAGCAAACATTGAGATGTCCTTGATAAAGTGGCGATAAAATCTTGCATGCCTTAAGAATGCTTGTACGCCTTTAACATTAATGGATGGTGGAAGCTTCTCTATGACCTCTGTCTTTGCCCTATCCACTTCAATTCCTTAGTGCGATATTTTATTCCCTAACATTACACTTTCATGCGCTATGAAGTGAAAATTTTCCTAATTTAAAACTAAATATGATTCTTCACGTTTTTGGAGTACTTTTTCAAAATTAATCAGGACTACTTACTACTTAAAAAAGTCTCCAAATATTGAAAAATCATCCATAAAGACTTCCATAATGTCCTCAATCATATCTGCAAAGATAGATGTCATGCACCCTTAAAATGTAGCTTAGGTATTGCATAACCTGAAGGGCATCCGTCTATATGGGAATTTTCCATAAGGACATGTAAACATGGTTTTTTCTTGGTCTCCGAGATAATAAAAATCTGGTTATATCTCCAATATCCATCCAGGAAGTAGTAAAAAGAATGAAAAGCTACTCATTCTATCATTTGATCTATAAATGGGAAAGGAAGTGATCTTTTTTAGTCACCTTGTTAAGTTTACGATAGTTTGCGCAGACTGTCTATCTTCTAACTGTTCTCGTTGAAATTAGCTCCTCACTTTCGCTCCTCCTTACGGTTATTAAACCTTTTCTTTTGTACACATTTTACCGGGCTGATTGCTCAAGTTCCTTCTCATTTCTAAGTGTGATTGCCTTTAGTTGTTCCCTTGGGTTTGTTTCAGTATTGCCCGAGAGACTTCCTACACTTTTTGTCGACAGCTCATTTGTCAGTTGACTCATTTGGACCTCTGAGTTATGAATGTATGAGGCATGGTTTTTATGCTCGAACTTCTCTTCTAGCTTCTCTTAGGCCTCATCCATGCTTATGATCTTCCTTTCTAGCCTCTTGCTCGTGAGCTTATCCATGATCTTGTCAAACTTAAAATTATTAGCATTAGAATTATTTTGTTGAAATCCAAGTGATTCATAATTCATACATATTTCACAGTTTTGATCTCACATTGATAGATCTACATCTACAAAATTTTCATTAAAAAATAAAAATTATTTCCTTTACCTTAAAATGAAGCTACTAGTTAAAATATTAAAAATTATTAAATTAAGGAAATAACAAATTATTTCTTTTACCTTAAAATGAAGCTGCTCCGTTGTGCTTTACCTCCTATTTTTAATCTCCTCCGACTGAAACTGCCCTGTCCTCTCGACCCTCGACTCCTCCAAACGACAAAAGATAGAAGATAGAAGCTGCAAGTGAATAGCCACAGGTCGACGAGGAATATCAGCGATGGCGTGTCATTGCGTCTACAGTTCTCTGCTTCCTATCCTTCCACTTCATAAGACCCTTAGAAATCTTTACGCCCACAATTTTCCTTCCTACTCACATCCCAAGTATCCACTTTCTTCGTCGTCTCTTCCTTATTCTGATAATTGTACATCAGTTCACTGCAGAAAGAGAAATGGAGAGTATTCTTCTCTGTCCACTTCCTCTGCTTACATGGTCCTGGGCGTCCACCCCGGATGCTCCGCCGCCGAGCTCAAAGCTGCTTTCCGAGTCAAGGTAACTTATGAATAGCAAACACTGAAAAAGGAAGCCAAAAAAATCATTCCTCAGTAGAGATTTGCGCTGACTTTTATTTTGTGTGTTGACGGGATGAAGGTTAAGAAGTTCCACCCTGATCTTAATAGGGGTAGAGAGAACTCTGATGAGATGATTCGCCGCGTAATTCAAGCATATGAGGTTCTTTTCATTTGGCTTTTATTTATTTTTTTCAATTCATATCATTTTCTTTAAAGTCGAGATTTTAGCCAACATGCTATGATATTTAACTTAAACATGATTCTTTTTGTTTTTCCCCCCTAAAACTCTTTGTTGGGTAGATGCTATCTGGCTACACTAGACCAGAGATCATTGAAAGGTTTGAACTTTCCCTTTAATTCACTATTAGTAGGTACCGATAGTAAAGTACGTTACCCTCTTATAGTCCCACCCACCAACGGACCCACCCTTTAATGTTGTAGTTATAGTCTCTCCAAGTTGTGGTCTTTAAGTCTTTGGTTTTTTATTATTTTGCTCCTGATCTGAATGTTTGATATGCATTTGCAGTGAATGTTTGGATCCCTTTGATAAACCAGAGTGTGAAGCGTTTGACATCTTTGTCAATGAAGTTCTTTGTCTCGGAAAAGGTACTCAGGTGTTGACTTGATTCTATTATCATTTAGTATGAAATGATGTATATCATCCTTAGCAGCTTTGTTGATTCGTTGTAGAAAATAGAAGACTCTATACTTCTATTAAATGAACAGAATATCATGCTTGAGCAGGTAACATGTTATTTCTAGCCTTGGGAACCTTGCATGTTTGACTCTTTCAGCCTTCCAACCGTGTTCTAGTTCACTATCCCCTTCCACCTCCTCTCCATCCTTTCTCAACAGCATCATCCTCCTCCTCTTCCCAGCAATCCAGTTCCCCGCTAGCTCTTCCTCCTCCCACCCTATAGAGTGTACAGACCCTTGATAGGGTAGTTTGGCCCACTCAATTCCAAACTCCTGCCAAGACTTCCTTTCTTTCCATTTAAGGAAAATGCACTTTGAATATTTCCCATACTAATGCTGTTTCATTCCCTTTCCTACACATGTTAATCTGCCAAACACAACCCTAGAGAACAACTTCATATGCTTTGACATTTCCACCCTTGCCTTCCTCATCCTCCTCATTCAACCCTGATTCAACTGGAAATGGAGGGAACATATCACCAACTCACTCTTAGCCCCCTCTTGCTTCCCTTCCACTTCTAACCTCAATTAGAAACTCAATAGGGGTGGAGGTGGTACCAAATCAACTTCAAATTCCACCTCAGAATCCTCATTGCATGAACTGGAGATAAGTTGTGAGAGAACAAACATAGCAAACACTTCATTGTTGCATCAAACATAGAGGTGCTTCATGAGGGAGTTTGGAGCTGGGAAGCCACATTAGTTGGCTTCTTTATGGGACGTAGGCCTCCATTTCCAATGATCTTAGTTGGGCACATAAGAATTGGAAGTGCGGGGCTTGCAGAAGGTGCTCCTAATTGATGATCTTGTCTTCTTCAACTTTTCTTCCAATACAAATGCCACCAAAGTGATAAAGAAGGGAGCATGGCATCTTTACCAGCTTCATGTCCTCCTACAAAGATGGAAACCAGGCATTAGTCTTGACATTGTGAAGCAAGAAAACATTCCTATTTGGGTGACTCTATGCAATTTTCCTCTTGACTACTAGACAACTAAGGGTTTAAGCACGTTAGTTGGTTACTTGGGGAAACCATTATGTATGGATGAAAAAATAAGAAGAGGATAATAGTGTTTGCCAGAATATGTATAAGTGTCGAAAACTCCTGGTAGCATACCACTCCTGAGACTAGGCCTAACTCCCTATATGAAGACTCAGTTTTGGTAACCTACCAATGGAAACCTTTCCTCAAAACGCAAGGGAAGATGTGGAAGGCAATAGGGAAGTTGTTTAAAAAAGGAACCTATGAGGAATTGATGGGATTGAAGGAATCAGAGAACTTGAATGACGTGAATAAAATGAATGAGGACACTCTCAATGCTGAAGCTCTAGCTAACCAAGTTCAAGTTGAAGCCAACCCAAACGAAGGAGACACTAAAGGTGACAATAGAGAACCCTCATAACATATTGAAGAGAAGGTAACAAGGAGCTAAAGGGAAGGGGAAGCAATGGTGGAGCATGATAGCAAAAGGGAACGGTTCCAAGGGGTCAAAAGGTAACTCTTTAACCAAATGACTCTCATAGCATGGAATGTTAGGTCTAAATTGCCTAAGAAAGCAACAAGCTTTCAGAGATTTTGTCATAGAAGAAAAGCCACCTATTATTGGTATCTTGGAAACCAAAATAAGGCTAGAAAATATGGAGAGGCTAAGATGCTTAGGGACTCAATGGAATTTTCTTTTGAAACATCTTCATCACCACCATGGCAGAAAAATTATAGCATGCAATGTAAGTAGGGTATTGGTTAAGCAGTTGGATGCCAATGACCAATTGATCTATATAGAAATTCACTTCATTCGAGAGGGAATCAAGTGCTATGCTACTTTTGTTTATGGCTCAAACCTGGCTTCTCAAAAGAAAACAATATGTGAGAGATTGGAAAGGATCCAACCATCCCTCAAGGGCCCTTGGATAGTGATTGGAGATTACAACAACACACTTTATAGATTTGAGGCAGAAGGCAACTATAACCTTAGGAACTACAATGAGGACCTGAAGAATAGTGTGGAGAAACTTGAATTAACGAATTTGAAATTTGAGGGTAGTTTTTTTACATAGAGCAATAGGCAAAGCTCAATTGACACATCAAAAAGAAATTGGATAGGGCAATGACTAGTTCACTACTCGGAGAAATCTTGTTTTATGTACTCCAAGTTCTCTAATCTTAATCCAATCAAAATCCAAGAGATATACAAGACCAATAGAAGGAGCTTTCCATTTAGGTTCAATAATTACCTAGCTCATGAAGAAGCTTTCTTAGCTATCATTTAAGAAGGGATGGAGCATCAAATTTAAGGGTAATGTGATCATTGCATAAGAACTCCAAAAAATTATGCTATAAAGATAGACTTCAACAAGACATTTGACAATATCCGGTGGGACTTGTTCTTGTGGTTATTGGAAGTGCTTGGATTTCCTAACAAATTCAAAAGATGGATTAAGGCATGCATTACCACTACTTAATTTAGCGTGCTTGTCGATAGCGAATCTACTAAGCTTTTCAAGGGAGGGAGAGGACTTGGACAAGGGGACCCACTATCCCCTTATCTTTTCATACTCTGTATCTGAGCCCTAACTAGGTTATTTTCTCGTAAGATCTCTATGGAGAGCAACTTCGAATACCATAGTAAATGCAAGAAATAGAAAATATTCAACCTTTGTTTTGCAAATGATTTATTACTCTTTACTAAGGCCTATAGTAACTGTGTGAACTTGCTTATTTCTACTATCAATATATTTTGGGAGCACTTGGGACTAGGGATCAACAAGCACAAAAGCCATCTAGTTCTTTCTGCAAGTGTTTTCTAGGGGCAAGAGAACTCTAACAATTAAACGGAGCGGAAAGTTAATCAACCCTTCATCACCTAGCCTTTGTTTGCTAGAAGGTTGCATTTCCAAGAATGTCTCTCTCTTGTTGAGAAGATATAAAAAAGATTAGATAGTTGGACAAATAAAGCACTCTCTTATGGTGGCAGATTACAACTGATCAAAACTATTGTCAACTCCATGCTTGTCTATTAGTCCTCTCACATTTTTATTTCCTAATAGTTGATTAAAACCTTTGAAAGAGTCATGATAAGATTCTATGAGGAACCAATATTGGGGAACATCTAAAAGATAAAATTAGTTGGAAGGATGTGTGCAAACCAATGGAGGAAGGAGAACTAGGAATTAGTCCAATCAACATAGGGAATAAAGTGTTACTAGGGAAGAGGATACAGAGAATCTTGCTGGACAATCACTCCTTTTTGATAAAATGGATGCATAGATACTTTTTAAAAGGAAGAAGCCTATGGAGTATGGTTTCTAAACTAAGCTACTCTTACTTCTCTTACTTCCTGAATCAACTTCTTAATATGAGGCAGTCCTTTGAGCAAAATATAAGTTGTAAGGTGGGAAATTGGAAAATAAATTTATTGTGGTTTGTCAAAAGGTGAGGGAGTGGATCCCTAATAAGGAACCAAGTTGTAATATAAGCTATAACAAACATCCCTAAAGAAGTTGAGGTTTGTAGGTGGATTATAAAGGGCCAGTGGGATAACTTCCCGAGGGAAATAGAACATTTGCTCCTTTAATACCCCCTAAACTCTAACCAGGAAGATCAGTACAAATGGAGCAATGGTGCTAGTGGAATGTTCAACAACAAAGCATGTAGGGACTGGATTAGACCTAGAGGTGTCAAAAATCAAATGGACCAAGCTCATATGTAATAGATGCCTCATGCCAAGAACATCATTCCTACTGTGGATGGCAATGAGAAATAACCTCCCTAACATGGACAGATTAAGTTTCATGAACCTGCCTAATGCTTTCCATCTATGTAAACAAGAACAAGAATTAAGTACACACTTATTCTTTGAATATGCATTTTTGTAAGGAGTTTGCAATCATGGAAAGAACGTCTGCCTATGGCCAATGCTCCATTAACAAACTTGCAGAAACAATCTAGCATATGCAAGAAGACAGACACATAATAAAAGGTGACAAACCAGCTTACCCAATTAGTATATGGATATGCATGCAATAATTATGGCTAGAAAGAAACAGAAGATGCTTCAATAGTAGTAAGAATTCGATGGAGATAGTGAGAGACACAACTATTTGTAAGATAAGGGAGCAACTAATCGTAAACGAAGGGGCCAAGCAATATAGTATCAAGCTATCTAGGAGCTTGGAAATATAGCACTACACAAGGGTGTAATCTTACAGTTAGCGCGCCAAATTTTTAACCAAGATTCGTATTTAAGCAAATTAAAGACACAAAAATAATGCACTTGCTACCATCATAAAGCAAGGTGGTTCTTGAAGATGTGGGAGAAACCCCAAGCTCAAGAGTGTTGAAATGTAAGCAGGTTCAGGAAAGGTAAGAGCCGGATGAACATGCAAAAACATAACTTGAAAGAAAAGACATACTTAGAAAGTTAAAAACTTAGTACCTGAGGTGGGAGAGAGTAGCAGGGAGTCTACTTCTGATTCCTCCAAGGTGACCACCGTAGGGTTCTCCATCGTGGGATTGAAAGTAGTGTGATGTTGTGCGTAGGAACCAAGGCATGAGGAAGCAGTTGGTACATGTAGCTTCTTAGTTGACACATGGATGAGGGGTCGGACATGCAAGACACCAAGAAGGCATTTAGATTCTATCCTACATTTAGTGAATCTCATTCATATCAAAACCTAAACTATGAAGAAGGAAGTGAAAGATTTTGTGTCAAACGTGCAAAATGTGTAAATGGAACAAATCAAACATTCATGCACCTGGTCTTAGCAAGGTGTCGAAGCATCATTTAGAGGACCTGGGAGTAGCTTTGCTGGAGCTTCTGGAGCTTTTTCCTTGGAGCAACTCAAGAGCTATGCATACCTGAAACCAAGTTGTGAATGGCAGAAGCATGAACAGATGGTAGAACAACTTGAAAGCCAAAGGGTCACTTGTTCGAGGAGGCATGCATTTGTGGGGGACTAGATGTGTAAGCAACTGACCTAGGGTTGGAGATATGTCTTTTCAATTCAAGGAAACAAAGTTATTTTGGTTTTTGGCGAAGTGTATCTTAAGCTATCAGCTTATAGTGGTGAAAGCTCACACATTTATTTAGAACTTTTATTTAGTTTTGAAAGCTCACACATTGAATTCACTTCATTGCTCAATATATAAAGCTAAAACATAAAAATAGAACGAAATAATTGTATTCCTAAAAACAAGCCATAAAACAAAATTCCTAAAGACTTGGTACATTGACCAATTATTCAACAGATTAAGGCACATTTTTGGCACTTCTCCTTGTGTTAGTACTTGCAGAGGCCTAATTTGCTTAATAAGACTTCAAATCTAGCTTGAAGAAGAGTCTTGGTTAACATATGTGCAATTTATTCCTCAGTCTTGCAATAAACCAACTTAATTTCACTTCCCTTTTGTTCTTTTCTCAAGTGATATGGTTTGATCTTGAATGCTTTTTCCTCTTATAAAAATGAGGATCATATGAAATTGCAATCACAACTTGATTATCTACATGAATCTCTATTGACTAATTTGCTTTATGTATAAATCTGATGAAAATATTTCTTTATCCAAATTGCCATAACGTACTCTGCCTTTGTTGTTCTTTGAGTTATCACATGTTGCTTCTTTGAGCTCCATGAAAAAATTCTTGATCCAAAATTGAAAAAGGAAAATCGTTGTGCTTCTCATGTCATCAATCAAACCTGCCTAGTCACTATCTATTTGGTCCTGCGATTGTGAGATACATCAGTCAACCAATCAAAGTCTTGTATTGGATTTCATCAACTTTTTCATCTCCATCCTCTCAGCTAAATTTCTCTTTTTGATTCATTGGTGTGATGGTGCTTTTGCAATCTTCTATGTGAAATGTCTTGAGTATTTCTTTTGCATAATTCTTTTGGCATATGAAGACTCCATCATGGTCTTGCTTTAGCTCCATGCCTATAAAGTAGGACATCCAACCAAGGTCTATGATCTTAAATGCTTCAAGCATTTTAGCTTTAAACTCTTCGACTAATATCTTATTGCTTCCTATTACAAGGAGATCATCAATGTAAACAAAAACTATACTTACATTAGCTTTTATTTTCTTCACATATAATGTAGCTTCCGTTGGAATTTTATCAAATCCAAGGCTTTGAAATTATTCATCAATCCTATTGTCTTAGGCCCTAAGAGCTTGATTAAGACCATATAAGCCTTTCTTCAACTTATAGACCTTCACCTTCTGTTCCTTGACTTGAAATCCCTTGGGCTGCTCTCCATAGATCTCTTATTGAAGATAAACATTTTAAAAAGCATATTTTACATCCAACTGGTAAATCTTTCATCGCAAAGCAAGTAACATCTTGATTGTATCCAAGCATGCTACTGGAGCGAAGTTTATGAAAAATCCACTCCAAACACTTGATTATACCCCTTCACAACTAGTTTGGCTTTGTATTTGTTTACAGAACCATTTGCATTAAGTTTGGTTTTGTAAACCCATTTGACTTTAATGACTTTTTTGTGTTGGGGTCTATCAACCAACTCCCAAGTGCCATTCTTTTCAGTTAGTCTAAGTTCTTTCATTGCTTCAATCCACTTGTCATCTTCTTCTGCTTCTTTGAACTCTACAACCTCAAAGACAACAACATTGATCCTTTCATAAACTTCGGATGAGCATTTATGCCTCTAACTTTGACATCATCTATGTTTTTCATCAAGGCATTATGGAAACTTAGACAATTCCTTCTTCATTGGCTCCTTCTAGCTCCATTCTTTATCATCCATAAATTTGACGTCTCTACTTACAATAGCTTTTTCTTTTTATTGTTTGAAAATTCTGTAAGTCTTGGAAGAGCTACTATATCCAATGAAAACTCCTAATTTTGCCTTCTTATCAAGTCAGGTCCACCAATATGCTTACTGCTCAACTAGTGTTCTAGTAGCTAATGAATTTGGTACTTTAACCAGTTGTTTACGTATTGTCATTATTACAGCTAATTCTTGGCTCTAACACCTAGTAAGGGTTCCAAAACACTTTGAATATGTGTTTTCTCATTGGTTTTAGAATTAAAAAGAATTTGGGTGTATTTTACATATATTATTGTGAGTAAGCCTCTTTGGAGTTTTTAAGTGAATAAGTGAGATATTTTTTTATTTGTAATTCTTTGTTGCAGTGTTGGATATTGTACTGAAAAGTGTTTTAAGTAGGATTGAGGTTCCTCTTCACCTTGGAAGAAGATTGTAAAAAGGTTCCTCTTTATTGAGAAAGATTCTACAAAGTTTCTTTTTTGCCTTAAAAAATAATTATAGTGAAACTCTAATAAGAGTTTTGGGAGTGGATATAAGCAAGGGTTATTTGTCGAATCACTATAAATCGATTTGCATTTTCTCTTCCTTATCCTCTTTAAGTTATTGTTAAATTATTTAATTGATTTATATAAGCAATTCTCTCGTCCTTATATACATTGATTGTTATTAATTGAGAATGTTGGTTAAAAAATTGTTTGATTTATTAAACACCCAATTTGGCCCCTTCTTAGCTATAAAAAAATTGTTTAGTTCATTAAACATCCAATTTACCCTGCTCTCGGGTATTATTAAGGACTAATAAGTGATATCAAAGTGGATCTTTTAGACTCACATTTTCAAAGCATCGTCATCATCTTTCAACTAATGGAGACAAAGCATTAGCAGACTATCTTTCTTTGATGGCAATGATTACCTTTATCGGAAAAATAGGATGAGATTCTTTTTAATAGTCGAAAGTGTACTTTGAGATATAGTGTCAAATGATCCCTTTATTGCTGTATAAATCTATGTAGCACGGACACAGCTCCATTGTGCCGTGTCCGTGTGTCCGACACGTGTCTGACACGGACACGCGGTGGACACGTGTCGGACACGTATCTATATGTGTCGGAATAAAAAAATTATTTTTATCGGCTTGGACACGGCTGATATAGCTCGGACATGGCTCGGACACGGCTCGGACACTTCTTAATATGGTTCGTAATATTTTTATGAATTATTTGAAATTTTATTTAGTTGACATGGATAGTCTTCCTTGTTAAGAAAGATAAAATTATTGAAACTTTTCAAATTCCTCATTCTTTTGTCACCCATCGACCTACCTCCCATCTGCTCTTTCACGTCACGTCTGCGCTGGTTCTTCAATCTTCATACAACGCTGTCTTCATATTCAGGTACGTTAACGCTATCTCTGTGGTTCTCATCTGCGCCCTTGAATGACGCTATGAATCTGTGGTCCTCATCCGTGGTTCTCATCGTGGTTCTCTTCTTTGTGGTGCATTGTGGTTCTCATCTGTGTCATGCATGAATCATGATGATTTTGTATTTCTTCTGTTTGTGATAGTGCGTTTGTCTCTATTACTTAAATCAACAGTATCAAATTTCACATTCTCAAACACAAAGACGTTAAACACTTGCTTTACCCCTGAATCAAGCAACTTCCATTCTCAAACACAAAGACGTTAAATGCTCTCTCTTTTAGAAAAATGATGCAAAAAAAAAAATTCCAAGGAGAGAGACATTATTGGCCGTTCATGATCCTAGAAACGAAAACATTAAGCACCAGCATCTTTTAGCCTTCGGTGAACCCAATTAAATGCCTAGACAAAATGCTCAGAATGTATTAACCACAAGACTTCGGATTGGTTATTTGTGAAAAAATGAAAAAAACAAAATTGATGCTGATTGTTTCATAATGTTGTAACTTCAGCTGCTTATCTCAAGCTTCAAAATAAACTCAAATCTCCAAATCTCTACTGCTTAGAATCAGCCTATCAGACTAAGGAAAGTAGACAAAGCTAGACTCAATTGTTGGACATGGCACCTAGCGCCAATAACAAACTTTCCTATTCAACATCGCAGTCTATAAAATTGAACAGAACAAGGAGAATAGAACAGTAATCACATAGTGATATGCACATTCCTGTATTGGGTCTGCATCAGCATAGTTTGGTCC
>JAOQMS010000006.1:19567524-19580935 GCA_027563885.1 Erythroxylum longipes
ATGTTAGAAGTCTTGAAAGACATCAATCAATATATATCATATTATGAATTCTAAATTTTTTTCTTAATTCTAAATTTTAATATATATATAGATATATATACATATGTATATATATATATATATATAGATATATATACATATGTACATATATATATATATATATATGTATATATGTATATATATATATATATGCCGTGTCCGTGTCCACCAAATTTTAGAAGTTGGTGTGTCTCTGTGTCCTTGTCCGTGTCCGTGTCCGTGTCGTGTCGCGTGTCCGTGTCCGTATCCGTGCTACATAGGTATAAATTAAAGGAAGAATGGGAATCTCAAAATAAGATATTAGCTTCCTTAAATAGTAGGGCCATACGTATCCTTTTTTGTGCATTCGGAAGAAATGAATTCAATAAGATCTTTATGAGTGAAATGACTCACGAAATTTAACATGTTTCATAAGTAATACATGAGGGAACCAATCAAGTATAGGAGAGCAAAGTATGCATACTTAAACATCAATATGAATTATTTCAAATGAAGTATGATGAAAGCTTATCAAACATGTGTACTAGATTTATTGATATTGGTAATGATCTCAAAGGTCTTAGAAAGACATATACTAATGTTAAAGGATAAAAAAGTTACGTAGGACACTTCCAAAGAAGTGGGAAGCTAAGGTGATGGCTATACAAAAAGCCAAGGATCTAATAGCACTACCATTGAAGGAACTTATTGGATCTCTCCTCATGTACGAAATAAGGCTCCAAGAGACATAAGAAAAAATGATGCACCCAAAGAAATAGAATTTAGAGTTCAATGCCTCAAAAGAAGAATCAAGTAAAGAGAAAGAGACATCAACTAGTGAAAGCGAAGAAGGAAGACATTAGCTTACTCGCTAGAAAATTCATGAAATTCTTAAAGAAGAAATTCTCACAAAAGAAAGGATTTAAAGGGAGGTGCAAGAGATTTAAAACATAGATTCTCTAGCATTATTTGATTTGATTATAGAAAATTCTGCCATATAAAGTGACAATATCCTTGACTCAAAGATAATGAGAAGCATGAGAGAAACTATAAAAAAGAGAATAAGGACAAGAAAACACGTAAATCATCAACTTAGGATGACATAAGTGAATTTGAAATGAGCACCTATATCTTTTTACTTGTGGCACATAAGTAAAACAAGAACAAATTTGGTTTTTAACTAGAATAGGTTTCAAATGATGTTTTTGCTTGCATAGCTCTTGTTGGCATCCTGTTTAGTAAGAAAACCACAGTGTTTGCCGCTTCTAACCATAGCATCTTTGGTAACTCCTTTTCATGTAGCATACATCTTGTCATTTCCATAATACTCCGATTTTTTTCTCACTTATGCCATTTTGTTGTAGAGTATACATCTTGAGTTGGTGCTCAAAATTTGCTTCTTTATAGAACTTGTCAATTCTTTCCCATTATCTTATTTTATTATGTGCAACCTGCAACTATTTTGATTCTTCACCCATACTTTTTGTTTCCATAATACATTAGCAACCTTATATTTTAATTTGAGAAAATAAATTTAGCAAAATCTGGTATGATCATCAATAAATGCAATATAGTATTTATTACCATTTAAAGATGATTTTTCTTTTGGTCCTCCAACATCTGTGTGTGCAAGCTGCAACTTACATGTTGCAAACTGTTTGTGAGAAGGGTCTTCTAACTTGCTTTCCACATTGACAAGCCACACAACCAACTTGCTTGTCTCCCAACAGCGACATACCCTTCACCAATTTGTGCTTTTGCATGTATAGAAGTCTAGCATGATGGTAGTGTCCAAGTCTTTTGTGCCATCATTCTGCATTTCTTTCAGGAGTTGAAAGTGCCATTTACTCCTCCATCAAATTTAGAGCAAATCTTTTTTATCTCATTTTCACTTTAAATAAATATTTACCTTTTGTGTCTTTGATCAATCACCATTTTTCTTTAAATATGACTTTAAAACCTTTTTCAATCAATTGCCCAACACTAAGCAAATTTGGTCAATGTCAGGCACATATAAAACACAATAATGTGCTTCAAACTTGTTAAACTTTGTTTAGCCACTGTTCCTTTTCCTTTGACTGAACTAAACTCACCATTTCCAGCTTTTACATTGGTAATGATAGTTGCTTTAAAAAGCTTTTGGTCATTGGTTATGTTGTTTGTGTAGCACTGTCGATCAGCCATGAATTGCAAGAGCTGTTAGTAGCAAAGCAGGTTGCCACAAAAAGTTGCTCCTCTTGATGTTGCCTAACAGAAGCTTTTATCTTTTCATGTTGTTGAGACTTGTAAATCTGCTCCATATGCCCAATATTACCACATTTCCTGCACTTGACATCAGGCCCCCACCAACACTTCTTTGGTAGGTAAACTGTCTGTTTTGTAGTATGGGCAAGGCGGATATATCTCATTTGTGTTGTCATTGCTGATCTTGCTATTCTTCTTCTTATCCTTGCTTTTCTTGTCTTTGCCTCCTCTTGAATTTGCTGACTTTTCCTAAAAAGCACCCTTCACATATTCTTCTTTCTCATCATTGTCCTTTGCTCCTCGGCCTATAATGTATTCACTAATTCTGCCCAGGATATGCTTGATAGATCCTTAAGAGTTTTGTGGTGAAGAAATTTTAGACTCTTACTTTTCAAGCAAAATGACAAGAATTTTTTGCATTATTCATTCATCGGAAAAGTCCTTACCCAACAACCTCACTTTCTTTACGATGGCCAGGAACTTTTCAGAGTAGTCTAATGGTTTATGTCTCCTCCATTTTCAGTATTTCAAATTCCCTGCTCAAGTTGAGCACTTGCATATTTTTTATATTCCTTTTTGAGGTAGTCTCAAATAACCTTCACTTACTCCAAATTCATGATTCTTGTAAATATTGTGATCAAGACAATAGAGAATAGACATGCTTTAGCCTTGGACTTCGTAGTCTTCTTCTCTTTGTGAGTCTTCAGTTGTGTCATCATTAGATTTGCTAGCAACGGCTGGATGCCATGGTCTTTCTCTACAGCTTCCCAAGTATCTAATGCATCAAGATAGACTGTCTTAACAGTGCAGGCTCCATAATTATTTCCATCAAAAATTAGTGGAACAATTTCAGTTTCCATTTTTGAAGGGTTATAAGTGTTTCTAGGTTGGATTTTTGTGTTTCTGGGTTGGGATTCACTCAAAATGAGTGCTCTGATACCAAATTGTTATTTTGAATACATGAAGGCAAGAACTAACTTTTATTTATTTTTGAAAGCTCACACATTTAATTCACTTATTGCTTAATATATAGAGCTGAAACATAACAGTCAAAGGAGACAATTTCTGATATCTAGCCACATCTTAATTGATTCCTAAATACAAGCCATAAAACAAAAGTTCCTAAAGACTTGGCCCATTGACCAATTATGCAGCAGCAATTTAAGGTACATTTCCAACGTGAACGATCCAATTCAAAATACTCCAAGCAGTGTCATCTAAGGTCTAATTCTAACAGATTGATGAGTGTTTGTTGTAGTGAGTTAAAGAACTGAGAATCTTGTACTTGAAGTCCTTCAAGTTAAACACGTGGCAGTAGCTATGAAACTTTGACGTTGCACCTTAACTGCAGTATTGATAATTTTTTGCAGGTTGTCCATACTCATGCATTGAAAGAGCACCTCATGCCTTCAAGTATGCCTCTTCAACCAATACTGCAAGAGCAAAATCTCAAGGTTTGTTTATTGGTCTCCGAAAACTTGTGAATACAGATATTACCTATTGAAAATTTTGAGGCCTAAAAATCTAACAATATGTATGTTCTCTACTAGATCTGACCAATTGCCCATCCTACCTGTTCTATGTTCTTGACAGCCCAACTTTGTCCCTGTAGAGTTTGTGTCTAAGGATGGCAAGGAACTAACACAGAAAATGTTTAGTTTTGCTCTAGGAAGGACATTTATCCTGCTCTCATCTTGACATCACTGTGTTAAGTCAGGAATGCATGAGGATTATCAAGTGCAAGTTGCAGTTGGTCAGTGCCCGAGAAACTGTATTCATTATGTTACACCTTCCCAGAGAATAATTTTGGAGGAGCTGCTTGAAAGGTAAGTTCTTTTTCATCTCCTAGAGAACTTTTTTTTGAGTGTTAGTAACTGAACTGGTTCCCATAAAACCAGATTACAATTCACTGGACAACTCTTGCTCTTCTGTTCTTTGTGTATCCCTATTCTTTCTCTACTCCAACCATCGAAAGTCACTCGCTAATGCTTCCTTGAGTTGATGTGTTCAACATTAGTTATCTTATACTGCTTCAATTATTTGATATGCAATAAACTCAAGAGCACTGACTGACTAGTTTCAAAGTTTTGAACGCAATTCTTAATTGCATCGTTGAAAAACCAAAGCAGAGTCTTGGAACTACTGCATGGCTAATCCAAAGGTCCATTTCTGTGTAACATATATTCATTTCTGCTTTCATTGCCCAGCGTCTTGATGGCACCTTATGACACTTCAGCAGAGGCAAATTTGCTCTATTCACTTATAACTAAAGCAAGATTCGAGAACAATCGATTTCAGAAGCCAAAGAAGCAACCAAAGACTTCATCTAAACATGTAGACTGGTTTTGACTGTGAACGGCCATGTATATTCATCCAAAGTCAATGTTCATGGCTGCTGAGATTTGGCTTCAGTCACCAGACTCAACATGTAGATTTGCAGAGAGTAGCCTTTTTGTTAAGAAGCGTGAATGAAGCAAAATATGCCAGTGGGTTTTGGAAAGATTCAAATGTATATTGTTCTGCTCGACTGAACCTAAAGGCTCATACACTACATTTGATCCATGGATGCTTGGTTTCTCTGGATAGGGGAGGTCGAGCATGTTGATCCTGGACGCACCATTTCATCTGTGTATCTCTTCTCCTGATTTATGTACAAAGGAATACTCTATTGACGAATGTATGTTGTAAATCGTCTGTATAGATTGCTTGGTAATGATGGGTGGCTTTTATGCGAGCTAATCGGTTCAAAATAGAGTTCATCAGAAGCATTCCTGCATTATATTTCATCAAGAATATAATTCACCACTTCTAACTAGTGTATGGGCGTTGCGTTGAAGATGATTAGAACCTGTATTTCAATAAGTTAGCATTCTTCATCCCGAACTATTAATGGTAATACATGAGACCAACGTGTTTTCCAAATTTAGGGTTAGTTTTGTTGCCGAGAAAATCAAAAAATTTATATTTATAATCTTGGGAAACATCGAACCCACATCGACATCGTGTAACAAAACTCGACTTGCGTACGTAAAGAACAAATGCATAGTATAATTACAACCTTATGTAGAAATAACAATGGACAGATACCCTATTATCTTAAGCTTTACCATTCTAAATCCTAGTAACAGTCGTATAATATACTAATATCATATATCCACGTGGCACGGAAATTAACTTACTATAAAGTAATGTGTCAAATAAACTGATTCATTGATTTTATCAATAAATTTATTATTTATCATATTATTTTATTTATTTATAAAATATAGATTATAAATAAAAATAAGATATAATTGTTTCATGTATTTCAAAAATGTAATGATAAAACTTAATGAAAGAACTAATATTAAATTTTCACAAAATATAAGGGTTTCTTGTAAGATTTTTAAAGTATAAGGAGTTTTAGTAGAATTGATAAATCTACAAGAGGGGTTAATATCTTTTACCCTATTATTATTATTATTAAACATTTTACTAGAAGATTTAATTTATGTTCATATTAATATAATAAATATATTATTAATTATTAATAATTATAACAAATTAGTAAATTAACATCATATATTAATATTATCATACTTTTTTAATATATAAATATAACAAATTAATTTATTCAACATATATCACCTATGTGGTTTGCTAATCTTTAGTCAGTCTCTTAATTGCAACATTTTTAATGACGCCGGAGTTCGAAACTCTCTTTCGTTAGCTCGCCATGGTCAAAAAAATAAAAATAATAAAATCATTAAAGGGGCATCCACTAATAAATACTAACATTAGATGGCGACTTCGTTTCTCATTATGCTTAAAATGTACATGTTTCCAAGAAAGGGTTTCCGTTTAACTGGGTTTCCAACATGAAACCAATACTATAAACACCATACCGATTGAATTTAGTTTTGATACACTATTATATCAATATTGGTCAATACCAAAGATATCATTTTAAATAATTTTTAAAATTTATAAAATAATCTCTGAATTATTTTAAAATTACAAAATAGTCTTTTAATATATTGTATTGTATAATTTATAATTTTACATCAACCATATCTCTCAAAATCATAATAATAAAAATTTGAAATAATAACAATCTATTTATTTTTATTAATATTACTTTTCACTTATTTCAAATATAAATAATAACCACAATTATGTGAAAAAAAATCATTTAATCATCACACAAATATTAAATTAAGCACAATACAAAGTACTTAAATATTATAATTTCATCATATGATAAATAATAGTCATATCGAAGCATCAAATAAAAAGAATAATAAATCCCTATGACTATCTGAGCATCGTGTTGAAGAAACAACAAAGTAGACAAGAAACCTGAAATAAAAACATTTATAATTATATTTATATTGCATATATAGAACTTAACATATGCATAAAATATAAATAAAATTTAAAGAAGAGGAGAAATGAAAAGTTTGAACTTTATTCAATTGAATATTCGCTCAAATCGCTTTGACCTTAATTCTCATTTAGTACAAAATTCTCATCATTGAAAGAAGCATCATTATCACCATCATTCAAATTCATTGCATTAAATGATATATCAACACTTTCTCATCCAAGATTATCTTCTATGTCACTCTCTTTTATAAAACTTCATTCTCAAAAACTCAATCTACCAAAAGATTGATATGGTCAATGCAAATTGGATCTACAAAACTACTTATTCTATTAAGAGTTCTGGTAAACAAATAACATCAAATGATTAAGTAGTTTGTACTAGTTCTTAGTGTTTGGTAAGCCTTCCTTTTCTTTTTCCCCAAATTGCTTCAATGCTAAAGCCTTCATTAAGCTTAGCGATACTCTCTCTCTCTCTCTCTGTCGGTTGTCTTCTAGATTTTGGTTTATATCACCCATGTGAGCAAACCAAACATTTGGGGATGCTTATAGATTAGGGTTTCTCACGCTATTAACATTTAGGTGAGTATTGTTAGGCTAATTGTAATTGTTTCAAGCAGTCAATCGCGGACAATAAATGGGTCTCCTGTTTACTAATCCCACTCAGACTTGATCCTGCTGGTCATTTTCTGTTCATATAATTCCAGGTTTTCTTGCTATAGTGTTGCTATTTTACTTGTTGGTATTTCTTGTAACTTAATCATAACTGTCTGTTTGTGATCCTGGATGTTCTAGTGTTTAGGGCATGTTACAGAGTTAAATTGCTGTAAGAAGGTTTCTTCGTACTTAAGTGAAAGGAATGGGAAAGTAAGTGAAAGGAATGGGAAAGTAAGTGCTGGAAGTTATTAGAGTGTGCAATATTCAGATTCTTACACAACAAATAGTACTATGCTGTCTTAAGTTTAATCATTCTACAATCTTCTTAGGTCTTTTATTTTAAGTTGTTTCTTCAGTAAGTGTCAATTATATGCTTCCAAATATTTGAAGGCATTAAACATATGGTTTATCCAATGTTGTTAGAACTCCAGCCTACAAAGATACTCTTATGAATGTGGTGCACTTGCGTGTTGAATCACAATAGATAGACTTACATGCCATCTCAATGGAGTCTGCAAAGGAACCATGTTTTATTGCCTTGTGTTGCTTGCTATTAAATTGGTCTAATGTGCAATCAATTTTTTCTAAATATGGCTCCTTCACCTTACTGATTCTGCTTCTTTCTGACTTATTTCCTCATCCCATATCTTGGCCAACTGGCATTTCAAAGAAAACCAAATATATGCTAATTGTAATTAGTGATGGTCGTAGAGAGGTTGGACCAAATAGGCCATTGTTCGGATCTTTTTCACGATATACTGTAGCTTTTAATTTACTGTTTCCTTTAGTTTCCAAAGTTGTGGTTTGCCAAGGGTTTGGGTTTGAATCTTCATCATGCCTCACCATATTTTATGCTCCTCATTTCTTCACTTTGGTTAACTTTGTCCTTCTTTCTGTCAGTCATGTAGGCTTAGAAAAGCACATGTACTTGTGTATGTGCATACTTTTTGACTCACTTTAATCTTCCGTGCTTTATATCTGATAGATATTCATTCTCAGCATCAACAAATTATGCTGTGTGTTTATGGAATTTTTTTATTTGAATTCATTTATTTTCTCATGTCAATGATCTTATGTCTTTATTCATTATCTCCAAAGATTCTCCCAGATGTTGCCACTGTTGGTTAAGCTTTCGTATATGTGGGTCTGTTTTCTTCATGACCTACTATTTGATTTTTAGCTTAAAGTAGAAAATTAGCCTTTAGATATTATGATACAACTATTACTGGTTGTTCCTTTGAGGGACACCCTATAAAATTAGAATGCTACATAGCAAATTAGAAGGACCCCTACTCAAGGATGACACACACATCTCAAGAAGTGGTCAAAAAGCTTTGCAACATTCAGGTATAACCAAAATTTTACAGCATGTCAGGTATTTCTATCCTACTTTTTTCTTCCTAATTTTGTCTTTTAAACTTGCATCTTTTTAAATGAAGTTTGGTAGCTTTTCTGTTAGTGGTGTTATTCTATTTTACTTATTTATTATTACTTTATCCTACTTATTTATTTATTATGTTTCTAATTATTTTATCACATTTTTATTTATCTATTTATTTTCTAAAATCTTCTTGTCACATTTGCATAGCTTTTTTAAGTTTTTAATCTTTTGACCTTCTCCATGTTTTTTTTAAGTAACTTGCATCATTCATATATTGTCTCATATGTATATGGGTCCACCGGAAGCAGCCTCTCTACTATGTAGGGGTAAGGCTGCATACTACCGGATCTCCCTAGACCCCGCTTCATTGCGGGATTTCGAACTGGGTGATGATGATGATGATTAAGAAATTACAAGAAATTATATCTAACTTAATAATGATAATAGCATATCTTTCTCGAAACTTTAAATTACATCAAATAAAGATCAAATAGTTCAATAATTTGTGTTCCAATCTATTCATTTTCTTGGAATGAAAGAATTTAAGTGTGCTCTGATTTTTTCACACAATGTTGCACTCACACTTAACCTAACACTCGAATTGCAAACTTTGCAATTTTGAAACATCACTTCTGAATTAGTCCCACCAAGCAACTGTTAGACAAAAAAGTAACATTATAAATAAAATAAAGTCATGATTAACATAATTGAAATATATATGGATTAAGTTTGCCTGTTTGATAAATAGCAATAGATATCTCAAAATCACCAGAAGCATCCTTATAAATCTCAATTTGTGAACTTAAGAGATCTTGCATCATCTAATGGGCAACAATAGTTATAATAGTTAATAATATTCTCTTATTAACTTTACTTTTCTTCGCAAAATTTGGTCTGAAATAGACATTAGGATTAAAAAATACCTTAGCTGCAAGCAACAAAGAGTAAAGTTGCCTTTTCCATCTCTAAATAGGTCTTTATTGCTTCCTTCTTCCTCTCTATGACATCAAAAAATAATTCATTGTTGCTTTCTTATCACTATCAGTCAAACAAAGTATCCTCATCAAAGGCTCATAAACTTGAATGACAAATTAACATTGGGACCGAAATTCATTGTCTTCAAGTATAATTCTAGAAACCTTCAATATAGCATGAGACCTAACATGTTAGATGCAACCCATTATCACTTATAAACATTTTCCTCAACTCCTTCTTCATCAAAATAAAGAACTGAAGTGAAAAGAAATTAGTTGCAAATCTTGTAATAGCAAGACAACACAAATTCCTACCATTTGCAAAATCCTTTATCATTAAATTCAGGAGCTATGTACAATTGTAGATGAGATTAGGCCACCTTTTTTGCTTTTTGTATAGTCTCATCAATAATATGAAAATATATAACATCTCTTATATTTTTCAACTTTAGGTTAATGCAATATGCAGGACAAGGGGTCCAATAAAAAGAATTGTACCTACTTGGAAATCTTCTTCTAGCTACTTTATAAGCAAAATCATTCTTAGTAATGAACTTCACAATATTCTCTGGCCCAGATTCATTCACAACTTCATTAAATATCTAAAATAGAGTATCAACATTCCTAATAAGGTCAGATGCATCAATAGACCTTAATTGTCCCCAAAAGTAGCTCATATCATTCTTCTTTCATCCAAATAACTTTTTATTTCATAAATAGAGTTACTCAAAAGTTTACCTCTGTAGTTATCAATTTAAGGAACTTCCTGAACCGTAAGAGATAATAACATTTACAATAGGCTAATAATAATAAGATTGGGCAACATTGAAGGATATACCTGAATCATATCGCCATCTATCCATTCCTACATCCACTTTATGAGTCGCTTCTCTAGATTGTAAGGCATTACGAATTGAAGGCTGAGCTCCACAAGTTTTTCGTGGTGTAAAAAAATTAGACACTTCTCTTCTTATTTTCTTAACATTAGGTGCAACAATCATTTTTTATTAAGTATGAATACTACCACCTTCAACATCCCCACTATCATCCTAACCACCAACAAAAGAACTTCCAATACCTATTTTACATTTCAATTTTACCTTATATTTTTCTCATAAGCAAAGTCTTCATCTGCTATTTCATATCACAACTCACTTTTTTACCAGACTCCACATCAAATTCCAACTAAATGCTTATTTAATTTGTTGATTCTTCTACCTTTCAAATACTTGTTACAATATAAACAAATGATATGGTACTTTATTCTAAGAACCAATTTGGTATGAGCCTAAGCTAGATCACTGAATCTTCCTAAAGTACCTGAATAATCAGGAGTACTTGAACTTCCTTCCATTTTTCTATAAAAATAAATGAAGAAATATATCAAAATTAACTTAATAACTTCATACCAAAATAAAGTAGCATTAAAAAAAGAGGAAATAGATCAATAATAGTTTCTCAATAACTTATGCTTCTTTCTAAACCCAAACATCAAATATATACATTAATTGCTACACTTTGACAATTATAACTCATTTTATGTGATTATATAATTCAAATATAAGATTACAACTATAAACTATTTTATATAATTATGTAATTTAAAAATAAACTCAAAACTATAACCTTTTTTGTATGATTATATAATTCAATCATAAACTCAGAAGTAACAACTATAACTCATTCTGTGTTTTTACATAATTCAACTATAAACTGACATCTATAATTTAACTTTTGTAATCACATAATTCAAGCACAAAAATTACAAATATAACTCATTTTGTGTGGTTATATAATTTAAACATAAACTTACAACTATAACCTATTTTGTATAATTATCTGATCTAACCATAAACTCTTAACTATAACTCATTTTGTATTATTATTGATTAGTTGGTTAAATAATCCAGTCATAGACATAAATTCATAACTATAACCTAATTTGTATAATTATTAATCATTTAATTTAAACATAAATTAACTAATAGATTTTGATTACTATAATATTCATTTTACAATAGATAACCTAATTTATAAGAAAGACTAATCTTTCATTTAAATTTTAATATATCTCAATTCCATATTTCATACAAGAATAGCCTCAAATTCATAATCCAACTCAAAATTTTAGTTACCAATCATCACATAAACACAACCAATTCTAATTTCCAAACAACACTTTATTAATTTTTATAAATGACACAACACTCTGTTAATTTTTATGAATGACACAAATTCAAACTTCCATTCCATTATCCTACAATCACAATTCACAATTCACAATTCACAATTCACAATTCACAAGCCATATTTGATACACCACAAGTCTATAAGACTAAAAACAACACAAGCAATCACATTATCAATTTCTCAATTATCACATATACACAGTTCCACTTCAAGCAAATTTTTTCTTGCAAAATGCATCCTTAGCTTAGACTTATAACACTGGAATTTTACAAAACAACACAACACAAGAGGGTGTTATGATGTGAAGGTGGAGGATCGAAGGCAGAGCATTAAAGCCTAGAGGATGATCTGTGATGGGATGTGGGACTTGAAGTAGAGGTGGCGACTAGCAACGATGGCCATTGGTTGAGCAAGTTTTACCCTCAATATTCCACAAGTATACAGATCGTAAACTTGTAGTAATTAAGGTATCAACCCATAAGGAATTAACTAAAACTAAATGAACCTAACTTTGTCTAAGGTTGTGAAATATGATTTAAGTGAAAATAAAATTCAGAAATTAAAAACAATCAAATGAAATACAATTACGCTATCACAATAAAACAAGGATGATCAAGTATGGATGTCTAGGATTCGTTCTATTGTTATTTTGCTCCTTAACCATTTTTTATTCAATTGGATGTCAATCCTAGATTTTGAAAGGTTTGATTATTCTCTCCCAAAACCTAATCATTTAACTCCAATTAATTATTTCTAATTGATTACGAAATTACATATTTGTAATTTCTCGATTTACAAAAACAACTTATTGTTTTCAACTAGTTCTTAAATGATCTATGGAATAACCGAGTTTTCACACAAAATCTCTCTTCGTATGATTATCAGTTGTTAACTCTCATTATCCAACCTAATTGGATTAATTTCAACTCACTCTCTTAATTTATTGTCGAAGTATAAGCAACTACAAATATCACAACACCATAAGAATGTATTGAAATAAAACATGATCGAGGCATAAAATGAGTCAAGAACATATCCTAATTTGAAATTAAAACACAATAAAAGTGTATAGCATCTTCAATCTCAGTTCATATATCAAGCTTAAAGAAAATAAACAAAGGAAGAAGAAGGAATTTGAGTTGGACTGGTTTGGAAAATACTGGAACAACTAATGCTCCCAATGCTCCCTTCTTAATCTTCCTTGCTTTAACCTAATTTGGTAAGATGAAGGTTGATGTTTTTGGGTCTCTTTATGTTCATTTATAGTAAATGTGTGACTTAAGGTTAAACTTAGGGCTTACCCAGGTCATATTGTCCCAAAAATGCCTTTCAAACATCAAAACTGATGGAAAATCCCGTATCTAGCGAGTATGTCACAATCGTGACCCAGTACAAAAATCTTCTATCATAATCGTGACACTCCATACATGATCGTGACATTGGAGAAGAGTCTTCTGTCATGAATGTAACATCCCGTTACCCATGTTAGGGCTATAATTGTAAATTATGGAAATTATGAGAAATTAGGAAAATGCACATCATGCATAATTAATAGTGACATACATATTTATTTTGCACATTCATA
>JAOQMS010000006.1:19593717-19616912 GCA_027563885.1 Erythroxylum longipes
GGACGGGGGGCGGTGCAGGCAGCAGAGGGATAACATCTTGCGAATGGTTGAGTTCCCTATAGGATAATTCCCGGTCTGTTATTTGGGGTTTCCTTTGGCTCCTATAAAGGTATCAATAGCCCAATTTTCGGTATTGCTGGAATCTGTGGAGACCTACATCAATGCATGGAACAGTAAGAGTCTGTCATATGCAGGGAGAATTGAATAGGTGAACTCGGTTATTCAAGGTGTATTGTCATTCTAGCTTCGGGATTTTCCTATTCCAGCAGTCATCCTTAAGAAAATAACCTCTATTTGCAGATTTTTCTTATTGGGTGGGAAGCATTTCAGGGTGGCTTGGGATAACATTTATACACCTTGCGAGGAGGGTGGATTAGGACTAAAAAATTATAAAGTATGGAACTCTGCTTTGGTGGCAAAAGTGTTGTGAAATATACATGCAGAAGCGAATTCCATGTGGGTGAGATGGATCCATGAGATTTACTTGAGGGGGTACCTATATGGGATTGGCAGCCCCATAACCGAGACTCTCCACTACTTAAAAAGTTGGCACTGATTCGGGATACACTGGTGGACAAGATAGGAGGGAGCAGTGAAGTAGTATTTGGCTTGCAGCATCTTTGTGTGAATGGAGTTCTGTCATCACACAAGGTCTACGAGTTGATGCAACTCAAGCATGTTAGACGGCCTTGGATGTCCTTTATTTGGAAACAATATATCCTGCCAAAATACTCATTTATTGCCTGTCTTAGTCTGAGAAATAAATTGCCCACTAAAGACAACTTGTTATTCTTGGAATTGGACCGAACTTGTAAGTTGTATGACACTGAACCAGAATCTGTTGCCCACCTATTTTTAAATGTTTCTTTACAGGGGATGTTTGGAATGCAATCAAGGGATGGTTGGGAATGACATGAGCCATGTCCACACTTTCAAGCACCATTAAGTGGATTAGGAAAGACTACAGTGGAGCACTACTTAGATGTAAAGCTGCAAGACTTGCCCTCCTTTGCACCTTGTACATGATATGGAAGACCAGAAATGCTATCCAACTGGATGCAGCCTCCTTTACAAGTTTTGATGTAGTTTCAAAGATAAAAAATGTAATGTACAAAATCTTGTATAACTTATATCTTGTGGACCTTATCCACTTTTGATGTTTCGGTGGTGTTGAAACTTGTTGTTTATTTTGTACTATTTCGGTTGTATTAGGGCATTGGTTGTATTTAATTTTGTAGGTCTTAGTTATGATAAGAACTCCATATTTATCCTGTATTGCTTACTTTGGTTGTGTAGAGGGTAGCCCTCAGCTAAACTCTCTTCGGTTGTACTGGGGGATTGGGTGCTTTTGTGTTGCAATTTCGGATGAAACTGGTTGTATGTACATTTACTTCCGGATTTCCATGGGGTAGATTATAGATAACCTCTCAATGGTTATACTGGGGTATTGGGTACTTTTGTAGAAATCTTGAGATGAGACTCTTAATAGGAGTCTGGCCCATTAACCTTAAACTAAGAAAGAGCTATGCACTTTGGCCTGAGTTTGGTGTTATTGTTCACATAGGAGGTTGTCATTTGGTGCTGGGTGGTGGCTGTGACATGCTGGGAGGAGACTGTAGTATAGATGCCGAGGGTGGAGGTTGGTGCACCTCTCAATTGGCTTCATGGCTGTGATAAATTGGGTGGAGACTGTATTATTGGAGCTGAGGGATGGAGGTTGATGCTGGTTAGAGTATCTTGACGCTACTGCCATGGTTGGCTTGTTAATTAACTGAGTAACCTTTATCTGCTCTTGTTGTTATTACTGATGGCACACTTGACAAGGATGGCTGGTGTTTGGCTGCTGGTCGACGCATGGAGTCAAACCATATTAGTGATTGCTAGTCATGCTTACAGAAGGGTCCATGGATCGTGTATTACCATATAGTCTTTTTGACTATAGCTAGTCCTAAACTAATAGGATTTTGTGAATTCTTGTAGGTCATGGTCATTTTGCCAAAATGACCACACATGGTCATTTTGCAAAAATGACCGTACCTGACCTTTTTGATGTATTTGTTATTAAATATACTCGATGTTCGATCTTCTAGCTTGGATTGTAAAGAGGAAGATTTTTGGTTTCTTATGGTCGGGGTATGCCCCAAGGACCGTGTATATACTCTTTGATAAATATATATTTACATTGTATCAAAAAAAAGAAAGAGCTATCAGTAGATCAGTGTGTTCGGCCATGAGCTTCCTCACCTTAGGAGAACTTCCTCCTAGGTCCCGAGCACTCCTCGATCAGCCTACATCTTTCTTGCAGACTGGTGTTCTGTAATTGATAAAGGAAAGGGCATTTCTGCTACTAAAAAGGCTTCAATGACTCGATTCAATAAAACAGTACATGCATGTGGTATAGTGCTGCAGTAGGTTGGCAATTCTAGATTCGATAAGGGTAAAGGCAATTCTGCTACTATCAAAAGACTAGGAGGTGAGAGAACCTCCACCTATGCAACATGACAATCCTATGTTGGAATGCCCAAGGCCTAAACAAGGCCTCGAGACAAAATCATGTTGTTAATCTTGTTAGACAACACCACTATGTTGGAATGCCCGAGGCCTAAACAAGGCCTCGAGACAAAATCATGTTGTTAATCTTGTTAGACAACACCACTGTAAAATTGTTTGCTTTCTTGAAACTAAGATGCTTATGGATGGATTAAGGTTGATGATGCAAAACAGATTCAATGGATATTACTATGGCCATAATTTTGATGCTATTGCAGGAGACGAATGTGCTTAGTTTGGAACCCTCAATTTTATTAATGCTATGTCTTGGAGGTAAGGGAACAATTCATCCACTGCAAAGCTCACTGCCTTATTACATAGCATACATTCATTATGTCTTTTGTTTATGGTTTATATAGTTTTACTAAAAGAAGAGAATTATGGCAACACATGATGGAGTTGGGGGTTGAATTTATTGTTACCTTAGATTATAATGGGAGACTTTAATTGTGTGTGTGCTGCTAGGGAGAGAATGGGCTTCCAACCTCCCTCGGCTTACCTCCTCAAAGACTTGTTAGATTTTCGTATGTCACTCGAGCTGGAAGATGCACCTTTTAAGGAGGAGTTCTTTACATGGTAGAAAAATCTTCTTTGGGCGAAATTGGATAAGGTTCTACTTAACCAAGTTTGGGGGTTCTTTGGATTGTGACTATTCAGCAAATTTTCTGGATAGGCTACCAGATTCGGATCATTGCCCAGTTGTGGTAACTTTCAACAACATGATTTCTAAGGGGCAAAAACCTTTCAAGTTTTTTAACATGTGGCTCAACCACCTTGGTTTTCAGAACATTTTATCTAATAACTGGGAGTATGTATTAGTCGGATCAACTCAATATGTGCTATGCATGAAATTGAAGAACCTAAAGCATCCATTGAAAGCTTTAAATGTTCAAGCTTATGGTCACATATCTAACAGGGTTCAACAGGCTACAAAAAGTTTCCAGATTGCTTATAAAGCCTCATTGCAAAGGCCGGATGACACTGAACTGAAATCAGAGTCGAATATTAAGCGAAAAGTGGCTGGTTTTTTGCTGGATGCTGAGAGAAAATTCTTCCAGCAAAAGGCAAAATGCACACATCTAGTTGAGGCTAATAAAAGTACTAGATACTTCCATGCTGTTGCTAGAAAAAGAAGTCTACAGAATAATATTTCTCATTTGCTAAAGGAGGATGGATCCATTACCACCTCAATGGGAGAAGTGGCAGACCATGTAGTAAACTATTATCAAGTGTTGCTAGGCACTACAGCTACAGTACAACGACCAAACTGCAGGGTTATTAACACTGGGTCGATGTTGGAGATGGAGTCACATGAGCTATTGGTTGCACCAATTATAGATGATGAGATCAAAAAGGCCATATATGACATAGGAAATGACAAAGCCCCAGGGTCGGATGGCTATACCTCAGCTTTTTTCAAAAAACACTGGAATATTATTGGATCAGATGTCATCTTAGCAGTAAAGGAGTTCTTCAATTCGGGGAGGATGCTCAAACAAATTAACCACACCATTATCACCCTCATTCCAAAGAAAAAGGCAACATCGAAAGTTTCAGACCGATTGCCTACTTGAATGTGGTGTAGAAGGTGATCAGAAAAATTCTGTCTAAACGAATGGCATTGGTTATGGGAAAATTGGTTGATCCAGCACAAGCAGCATTTATATTAGGGAGAAGTATGCTTGATAATGTCTTCCTAGCACAAGAACTTGTCAGAGGATATATTAAGAAGCAGATCTCCCCGAGGTGCATGATTAAAGTTGATCTAACAAAAGCCTATGAAACGGTATCATAGGAATTTCTTGAAGATATGATGAAGGGGTTGGGTTTCCCTCCCACATTTGTAAGTTGGGTTATGGAGTGTGTAACAACGGCTTCTTTCTCAATATCTATCAATGGCACGTTACATAGGATGTTCAAGGGTAGGAGAGGATTGAGGCAAGGCGATCCCATGTCACCTACCCTATTCCTCCTTTGCCTTGAGTATCTCTCCCGATTGCTTAAGGTAAAGACCTATAACTCTCATTTCCATTTCCATCCGAAATGTCATAAGCTCGGTACTACTCACTTTGCATTTGCGGATGATCTTATGCTATTTTCAAGAGGTGATTATGATTCTATCCATATATTAATGGAGGCCTTGAGGGAATTGAATGAAGTAGCAGGGTTACGAGTTAATTCTTCCAAATCCAATGTGTACCTAGTAGGAGTCTTTGAAGGGGACAGAGAAGACATTTTACAAACGGTTGAGTATCCAATAGGTAAATTTCTAGTTAGATATTTAGGGGTGCCTTTGGCACCTTTGAAGGTATCGGTGGCCTAATTCTCAGTTTTGATTGAATTTGTTGAAGCTTACATAAATGATTGGAATGGAAAGACCCTTTCTTATGCCAATAGAATTGAACTGCTGAATTCTGTCATTCAAGGACTACTCTCTTTTTGGCTCCAGGCTTTCCCTATACTCGCAACCATTCTTAAGAGGATAACCTCAATTTGTAGGTTATTTGTATGGGGGGAAATCACTTTAGAATGGCATGGGACAACATTTGTGTACCCAAAGAAGAAGGGGGACTGGGTTTGAAAAATAGCAAATTGTGGAATTTGGCTCTGTTATCTAAAGCATTGTGGAATATTCATGCTAAAGTCGACACACTATGAGTAAGATGGATTCATGAATTTTACTTGAAGGATTTTACGGTCTGGGATTGGGAACCACATAATCGAGACTCTCCACTTATGAAGAAACTTGCACAGATCTAGAATATGTTGGTAGATAACTTGAGAGGCCGAAGAGAGGTGGAAGGTGGGCTACATAATTTGTGCAATAATGGTACTCTTTCCTTGCCGAAAGTGTATGAGTTGATACGGACCAAGCATAATATAAGATCATGGATGTCCTTTATATGGAAGCAGTACATTCCTCCAAAATTCTCCTTCATTGCATGATTGAGCTTCCGAAATAGACTATCTACAAAGGACAACTTGATGTTCATGGAGTTGGATCGAACGTGTAGTTTCTGCAATGCTGAACCTGAAACTGTTGACCACCTTTTCTTTAAATGTTCTTTTACTGGTGAAATTTAGAGAGACATTCGGAGTTGACTAGGAATGACCCGGACCGTGTCCTCATTGTCTAGCGCTATCAAGTCGATTCTGAAAGACTACACTGGAGCTCGGTTAAGAAGCAACACAACAAGATTAGCTTTTATGTGAACTATGTACACAATCTGGAAGATAAGAAATGTTGTCATGTTAGATTCTACTTCTTGTTCGATCTTTGATTTAGTTTATAAGATTAAAATTGTCATGTACAAAATTTTGTATAGACTATATCCTAGAGAGCTGATTACATTTTAATTTTTGGACTGTGTAGTTAATACTGATGATTGGGTTACAGCTTCTGGACAAGGTATGTCCTAAAGTCCTTGTACATACTTTTTGATTCAATATATTTACACTGATAAAATAAGGCAAATATAAATTTATAACGTAGTATAGAGTAAAGTATGGTTGAATTAAGACGGGGGTATTTGTGGTGCGTAGCAAATCCAGTGCAGTCCGGTCTTCATTTCCAATATTATTCCAACAAATACAATGGGATGCTGTGGCGACAAAGGCGAAGAAGGCGATCCGCTTCCGATCCTTATGCAGCACCTTGACCTCAATAATAATGATAATATTGACACCGATGGCACATCTACAACAACGATCTGTCCCATGAATTCCCGCGTGTCGGTCCTCACGTGTCGCGATATTCTCCGCCTCATCTTCGTGAATCTGCAAGTGTCTGATTTGGCGCGAGCAAGCTGCGTGAGCAGGGCGTGGAAAGCTGTTGCATCCGACTCCGAGCTTGTGCGAGCCGCTTTCACGGCTCCATGGAAGCTCAAGGCGGTCGTAGGGAAGCCTGTTTCTGCGAGTTTCTGGAGAGATAATGGAATTTCCAAGTTTGCTGTCTCTCACAACATTCTTAGAAATGACACGGTTGCCAGTCTCGCCGTTAAGTATTCGGTTCAGGTATTAGAAACCAAAAACAAAACGATCACAGATATTATTTTGGTGGATTATTGGAGATTTGCCATCCATTTGATATTTCGTTGGAAAATTAGAGCTTTTGGGGGGTTTGTAAGATAATTGGGTTAGATGGCTGATTGAAAGACGAAATGTTTCTTTTGTTGTTGTTTTGGAGAGTAAAGATGGGAATTGGAAAGTTAGCTTTTCTTTTAATTGAAAGTTCTCATGCGAAGCTTCAAAGATTTAGTTCTGTAAGGTGGTTTTGACTGTGTTGTTAGTGATAATATTTTCATGAATGAGATTTTGAAAACTTAGGAGAAGAAGACGTTCTCTCTTTCTACTAAATTGAGACTAATTTGAACAGAGTGAGACTGGGATGCACTTTGATGTGATGCTTATCAACAATACAAACTAGCATTTCCTTTGCTTGCAACAAAGACATAACAAGATTTCATGAAGTAAGCAGAAAGCACTGGGAGTTGACCACTGATTTAGTAGGGAAATGATCTTATTAGATTAGTAGTTGAATGGCTTTCAGCCAAATAGTGAGCAAGGGTTAGGGTTGATATGTTTTCTGCCAGGTTCCAGCCCATATAACTTTTAGATTTGCCGATTTATCTTTTTAAATTACTTAAAAGAAAATGAATGAAAACAAATAAAAAAATCATCACCTGAAACACAAAATTCCAAAACCTATTTGTAATATATTCCTTTATAAGTGCTTTGCGTTCACCTGTAATCTTGTTGATTTTGTCTTTTGTCTATGTGAGGTAAGAGTTTTTCTAATATTAATTTTTAAAGTCTACTTGTAAAAATTGCAATAGGACAAAAGCTGCTCTTAGAAGAGGTGGTTTTGGAGAGTATTGTTAGAAGAGGAAAGTTATAGTATGATCTTATATACTTCTCTTCATCTATCCGGTATTGCAATTTGCTAATGGTTTGCACGTCTTACAAAACAAACTTTCCTTTTGTTTATGTTGCTCGATCTATGGAAAGCTTTCAGATGTCGATTCATATAAGCTTTAAAATTATGATAATGTAAATAAAATTTGTTTCTTGCTTCTGTAGGTTATGGACATAAAACGGTTGAATAACATGATGAGTGACCATGGAATATACTCAAGAGAGAGGTTATTGATCCCTATTAACAATCCATCCGTTCTCATCAATGGAACATGCTACATAGAATTTGATACCTATGCGAAAAGGGAAGTGGCAGTGCTTTATCTAGAAGGTGAGCCTGATAGACAAATTAACTGTTTGTCAAGTCAAGTGTCCTCTGGCCAAGGAAAGAGAAGGATTATTGAATCCTTAAGGAGAAGTATGCAAGTTGATGATGGAACTGCTCAATACTACTTGTCTATTTCAAATGGTGACCCAAGGGCTGCGCTCACTGAATTCTCCGAAGACCTCAGGTGGGAGAGGCAGGCAGGAGCGTCCTAAATATGAATGTTATTAGGGGTTAATAATCATTCTACTATGTCCGTTTCCATTCCTAATGTGAGTTTGGTTTTGGATATCCTGATCATCCTACCGAACATGTTCTTGCAAATCTGGTGCAGAGAAAGCAAGAGACCTCAGGTGGGAGAGGCAGGCAGGAGTGTCCTAAATATGAATGTACTTGGTGGTTAATAATGTGATTCTGGTTTTGGATATCCTGATCATCCTACCGAACGTGCTTTTCTAAATCTAGTGCAGAGAAAGCAAGATGTAGATATTAACCTTGTGATTGGAACTTGGAAATCTGTCACGCTCGTAGCAGAAGTTGTCTATCACTTGTCATGGTACACCAAAGTACATAATTTTGTTTCCCTTTGCTTTGGAATGCAAGAGCTGTTTCTTTTCCTGCGAAATTCCCGGAAGAATAATCTAAATTTGACGAGTGGAATTGTGATTTACTTTTTGAGTTTCGATGATTTTTCACCCATGACACGTGAAACTGTGTGCGGTGATGGTTTAAGTTAATTAGGAACGGGTGACGAAACAGATATTTGTTTGAATCTGATGACCGAACTGGATTGCAGCCTCCTGAAGGTTAAAATTTTTTTTAACTAACTTATAACCATAATTAGTGGCGTTATTCAATGTTTTAAAAAGCTGAAGTACATTTTAAACAAGTTTTATCCTTTCGTATACATCATGCCCTTTCTATTTTAAAAATGAACTTATTACTTTCTTTGTTATAGGAGCTTAGAATTTAAAAAGACTTTTTTACCCTTACATTATGATGACATCATCACAACTATACATATTGCATTTTTCGGACAAAAATATCTTTTGAATCTTTTGTTGACTAAAATACATTAAATCCTTATACTTTTTGCTTTATTTCATTATGCCTTCTATTTCAAAAATAAAAATTATTTTAAGCATGGATTATATTTTGACTGTTAATAAATAAAAAAGGAAAATTTTTATTAAAAATATCATTGTTTTCTAAATTGTATTTCATGACTGTAATTTATGAAAATTTAAAAAAGATAATTTACTTATGAAAAAAATTAAAAAACGAAATAATTAACAATAATAAAATAAAATATCACTATTTTTATGTTTCCTTTATGCTTTACAAAAATATAAATATAAAATATAAAAATTGGTGAGTAAGGGATAGGGATGGCCAATGTGGCCTGGCCCACCTTGGCCATCTCAACTCGAGTTGAGCAGGTCACGGGCAGAGTCATGGACCGATATTGCCTGGCCCCACAGGGTCACTGGTTGGGCTCGGGTCAGCGCTTTTCTGACTTGTCTCGAATTGTAACCCAACGGAAAGGTACAAAATAACGTCGTTTTGTTATTATTTTTTAAACCATAAAGTCAAGCAGGGCTGGGCCTATGACCCTTCGAGTTGGGAGTCGAAGCATTGGCCAATCCCTCATGACTGGGTAGGGCCACGATCTGAGAAGCCCTCGACTTGTTGGGCCACTGGTTGGTCAATCCGTGGGTTGGATAGGGCTGGGCCAAGAGCAGCCTGATCTCAACTGAACCCTTTGTCATCCCTAGTAAGGGAATGACATAGAAAACTAAAAAAGAGCTAAAAGAAGATAATTTATAGTTTTATAGGGCAAAAGGGACACATAAAAATGATGATATTTTATTTTATTATTGTTAATTATTTTTTTCATAAATAAATTTTCTTTTCTTTAATTTTTCCATAAATTAACAGTCATCAAGTACAATTGTGAAAATAATAATATTTTTAGTAATTTTTCTTTTTATTTATTAACTGTCAAAATGTAATTCATGTTTAAAATTATTTTTATTTTTGAAATAGAGGGCATTATGAAATAAAGCAAAAAATAAGGTTTAATGAATTTCTGTCAATAAAAGATTAAAAGGGTATTTTTGTCCACAAAAATGCAACATGTACAATTGTAGTGAAATCATCATAATATAAGGGTAAAATAAACTTTTTAAATTATAAGTTCTTTTGACTAGTTATCAAAGGGGGTAATAAACCTATTTTTAAAATACAGGGAGACCTAATGTACCAAGGGATAAAATATATGGAGAGTAAATGTATTTTAGCTTTTAAGAAATTAGAAAATTAGATTGCACATTAAATCAGTAAGAGAAGAGACTTAAAATTTTAAAAAAAATTGATTGGTATTAGATATTCATAAATTAGCATATCAAAATGAAATATTTTATTAAAATAAAAATAAGGGTAAATTATATTTAAATTTAAAATTTTTATTTTACAATACTACTCAAAACTATTAAAAGTATTTATAAAATGATCGAATTTTCAATTTATTGTATGACTAGTTTGCTGTTAATCCTTGAATTAACAATGTTGTGATACACATTGACAAGTAGGTTCCTATGTTACAAAAAATTTACATGTTCACAAATTTACTAAAAAAAATCTGTAATACATAACCCTAATTTGTACCCAAAACCTAAATATTCTATCTGAATCCTTTACTTAAAGTCATCATCTCCACCACCACCTTTTCCTTCTAATTCTCTATCTATAATTATAGCAAAAAGTGAGTGCCACCTACACACAAAACTGCATCTAATAAAGCCATGTAAGTTTTTATAGATCGACTATGTCCCTTTACATATTCTCAAAAGTTATATAAATTTTTTCATGCTAGCCATTAAGTGAATATGCATGAATAAGAGCTGTATATGAATGTGAAATGGATGTGGATCTTATATCCACTTTCTTCTTTCTTAATAATTAATGTATCAATAGCCATCTTACTCATCCCTTTCTTCCGTATGCACTAATTAGGCATGTATATGATTTCACATTGGACTTTAATCCAACATCTTCCATTTTTAAAAGAAAATTTTCATCTATCTCTAACTGTGTCCTGTGACTGTATGCATCCATTAGAATGTTGAATGTCCCAAATGTAGGTTTTTGGTCTTTTTCTTTCTTCTCTATAAAGAGACCTTCAACTTCTTCTATTTGGTTTGATTTCCCACAAATGTCCATTAATTTGTTGTACATAATAGTATTTGACGCCTTACTCAATCTCTGATTGGATAATAAGAGTTTTTTTTATTGGCCCTCACTTTAAAATAACTAAAGCACTCATAACTTCTAAACTCCATTTGACTACATTCCTATTTATATTCTTAAAGATGTCCCACACTTTCGTCACACTATAACCACTTCTCCTAATAAGTTAAATCATTATATAGCACTATTTCTATGATCTTCTTTATAACTTTATGCATATGATAAGCATATTCATACCCGAAATTGCTTGTAGATATCAATAAATTGGAATTCTACATTCTATATGAATAATAAAACTAACAAACAAACAATTAAATTACTTTAATAGCAGCTAATTGATTTTGTAGCAAAGATTGCCTCCTACAATAGAGAAGCCTTGAAATAGCAATATTATAAATATGGACATTTTTGAACTTTTTGTTCTACAAAAAATAATTAAACAGCACCATTATTTAATTCTTATAGGCAATGGAAGCATAATCATACAAGCAAGAGGAGTGGCAAGTGATGGTTCTGAGAACCTCATCAACTTAAACAAATACAAACAAACCATGCATCATGGTAGAGCACCGATAATAAAAATAAGAAGAGAGTAAAACAGAGTAAGAAAAGGGTAGGAGAAGAGAAGAGAAGAGAAGAGAAAGAAGGCAGAAGGATTTGTTAAACCATGCATGCCTTTTTGTACGCACACTATTCATTTAATACTAGAGTTAGTTACAACAGCTGTAAATATGCCGCTGTAAATATGCCGAGTACATAACTAGTTTTGTCTCTTGTGTAACCAACTCTATTCCATGTAATCAACGAACTTGGCTGGCTTAATCGTTGTTCGCTGGCTGTGCCTGCGTTTTAAGCTTGGATTCGTCTGCTTCACTGGTCAGGCTGATGTCGCGCTGGACTGAGCTATATCATTACTTCCATCCCCGAAAACATCCTTGTCCTCAAGGATGAAGCCTGGATATTCGATCTTAAGATCCTCATAATTCTCCCATGTAGCATCGTTTGGACTCTGACCTTTCCATTGAACCGGGGCCTGCGAGATCAACTGATTACCCTGAAAAATTTGTCGTTGACCTAAAATAGTAAGAGGAACTAACAATGGGTAGCCTTCAATAAAGTCTTCAGGTAAGGGAAGTTGTTGTGCTTTAGGGTCTCCTCGGCATTCTTTCAGTAATGTAACATGGAATACATTGTGAATATGAGCATTAGGTGGCAAGCTAACTTTGTAAGCAACAGGACCCACACAATCAACAATCTCAAATGGTCCATAAAATCGTTTAGAGAGCTTATTAAATCTATGACCCATAACTGATCGTTGTTGATAGGGCTGCAGTTTGACAAATACCCAATCACCTGGCTGGAATTGTTTGTCCACCCTCCCTTTATCGTGATGTTGCTTTATGCGATTTTGTGCCCGCGTGAGGTTGGCTACTAATTGTGGAAGAACCTTAGAACGCTTGGAGAGCGCAGAATCTACAGAATTAAACTTAGAAGTGCCTTGCAGGTAATGCTTGAGTTGAGGAGGGGAGCGCCCGTAAACAGCTTCAAAAGGTGTCATATTAATGGCTGAATGCAGAGATGTGTTATATTGGTATTTAGCCCAAGGAAGGAATTTAAGCCAGGTCTTTGGATTATCATTTACGAAGCAGCGAAGATAGTCTTGTAAGCATCTATTAACAACCTCAGTCTGGCCATCTGATTGAGGATGGTAGGCTGAGCTAGTGGACAGGTGGGTACCCTGGAGCTTAAACAATTCTTTCTAAAATGCACTCATAAAAAGCGGATCCCTGTCAGAGACAATATCTTTGGGAAACCCATGGAGCCTGCAAATTTCCTTGACAAAAATGTCAGCTAAAATTGGAGCTGAGAAGCTTGTAGGCAGCGCAATGAAGTGAGCGTATTTTGACAAGCTATCTATAACCACAAATACCACCGTTTTGCCTTGGGAAGGAGGCAAGTGAGTCACAAAATCCATTGAGATAGATTCCCAAATTTGTTGGGGAATCTTTAGTGGCTGAAGGAGACCAAAGGGTGCTCTGGTAGGACTCTTTACTTGTTGGCAGATGGTGCATTCCTGAACATAACGTTCAACATCACGTCGTAATTGTGGCCAATAAAAAGTAGAAGAAATTCGGGCAACCTTGCGTTTGATACCAGCGTGTCCACCAACTACAGAATCATGGAATTCACGCAAAATTAATTCTTGTAAACCAGAGTCTGTGGGGATGTAAATACGGTCTTTAAAAAGTATAGGACCATCTTGCACTTTATAATGAACATACTCCCCTGGACTTTGTTCGATGGCTCTCATTAACGTGGTAGATAGAGAATGAGTAATAAGGAATCGTTTTAAGACTACCAAGAAGCCATGGATGGGTCGAGATACGTGCATGAGCGTCAGCTCGCCTTCATGAACTCGGGAGAGGGCATCAGCTGGCCCGTTTTCACTACCAGGTTTATAAACAATGTCAAAATCATAACCCAGTAATTTGGAAAGCCAGTGTTGCTGCTCGGGAGTTTGAATGGTCTGGGTCATGAGGCTTTTTAAGGGTTGATGATCAGTCTGGATGATGAAGTGAGTACCCAAAAGGTACTGTCGCCATCGTTTAACAGCCAAGGTGATGGCATACATTTCACGTATGTACGTCGAAGCTTTGAGCATGTGCCTAGGTAATTGTTTGCTATAATGAGCAATCGGTTGATTCTCTTGAGTAAGGACCGCCCCAACACCTGTCCCAGAAGCATCTGTTTGCACCGTAAATGGCTTGGAAAAATTAGGAAGTGCCAAGACAGGGGTGGACATTAATGCTTGCTTTAAAATTGCGAAGGCCTGCTCTGATTCGGAATTCCAAATGAAGGCTTCCTTTCGTAGTAGCTTCGTAAGAGGAGAAGCCAATGTGGCATAATGTTGAACAAATTTTCTGTAGTACCCAGCGAGGCCAAGAAATCCTCGCAATTGCTTTACAGTTGAAGGAGAAGGCCACTCCCGAATAGCAGCAATCTTGTTATCATCAACTGAAATGCCCATGGCAGAGATAACGTGACCTAGATAAGTCAAGGAAGAGCGGGCAAAATCACATTTACTTAATTTAATATAGAAGTGATGGTGGTGGAGGAGTTGAAAGACATGAGATAAAGTTGTAAATGAAGCGTATCTGATGCACTGTAGATTAAAATATCATTAAAAAAAAACCAGGACAAACTTCCTCAAAATAGTGCGAAAGAGCTCGTTCATCTCAGATTGAAAAGCTGATGGCGCATTGGTTAATCCAAATGGTAAAACAGTGAATTCAAAGTGTCTGCCATGAGTTCGAAAGGCTGTTTTATGAAGATCCTCCGGATGTAAACGTAATTGGTGGTAACCGGCATGTAGATCCAGCTTAGAAAAAATTGTAGCACCATGTAATTCATCAAAGAGTTCTTCCGAAGTAGGAATGGGATATCGATCTCGTACTGTGACTGCATTCAAGGCACGGTAATCAACACAGAATCTCCACGTACCGTCCTTTTTTTTAACCAAAAGCACAGGAGATGAATAAAGGCTGTTGCTTGGTTGAATAATGCCGTCAGCAAGCATCTCGCGAACAAGTCTCTCAATTTCAGATTTCTGAAAATGAGGGTATTTGTATGGGCAGACATTTACGGGGGCAACACCAGGCTGTAAGGGAATGCGATGTTCAATCTTGCGAAAAGGTGGTAATCCTCTAGAAGTAGAAAAAATAGCAGAAAATTCTTGTAACAAAGTATAGAGTTGTGAACGAAAGGCAGGAGACAAGTCCTCCTCAACGCGAAACGTGTTGGTGTCCAACGTTGAACTGACAATCAAATGATAATAAGAGGAAATAAAATGAGTACGATGATATCGATGAACGTGTCCCAATGTCATGGACGCCAGTTCGGCAGGTTTGATACCATATAAAGTCAGTTGTTTGCCATCCTGTTCAAGTCTCATCCACAGATTGGTATAATAAAAAAGAACAGGTCCCACAGCAGCAAGCCATTGTACACCTAAGACAAGGTCAGCACCATACAATGGAAGTAAGTAGAAATCGATGATAAAACAATGGCCATCCACTTCAATAGGTATTTGAGTACAGAGCCCAGAATATGACAAATTATCACCGTTTCCAACCGTAACATTCATGTACTGGGAGCGTTGAATAGGAAGTTTCAAGTAGTGGGCAACCCTTTCTTGCACGAAATTATGGGTCGATCCTCCATCGACCAAAATAAGAACGGATCGGCCATGGATAGTACCCTGAAGGAGCAGTGTAGAAGGAACAAAATGGCCCTCGAATGCGTATAAAGATATAGTAGGAAGTGGATCCTCACTTGCAAGTACTGGTTCAGGGTCAATGGTGTTAACGGGTGCAATATTGATATCATCCAACAAAGAATCAACCGGATCATCAGCAATTAAACAGTGAAATTGTTTGCGTGGACAACGATGGCTAACAAATTTTTTTTGTCATAATTAAAACAAAGTCCTTTGGCACGACGAGCTTCCACTTCTGCTATTGTTAAACTCTTAACAGGTATTTTTGGTGAAAATGGTTTAGTAGGTTGGGAAGGTGGTAGTGTAGGGTATGGACGAGGTGAAATAACATTCAGAACGGAGGAAGGAGCCAGAAAGTGCTGGCGAGGTGAGGATGAAAACCGAGCGACAGAAAGTTTATCTTTGATCATTCGTGCCATCCCAATAGCCTCCGAGAGATCATGAGGTTTTAAAATATAAAGCTCCTGTTTGATCTTGTCCTTTAAACCCGAGATAAAGCAGTTGAGTAAACTGGTAGCACTGAGGCCATTGATTCGGTTGGATAAAGATGCGAACTCTTGCATATAAGTGTTGACCGACGTCACCTGTGACAGTTTAAACAACAGAGCTTCATGATTAATAAATGGAGAAGGGCCAAAACGGACCTCTAGTTGTCGCATCAAATCAGCCCAAGTAAGTGCTTGTTTCGTTGTCAGGAGCCACTTATACCACTGTAATGCTGGTCCAGCCATATAAAAAGAGGCAATAGAGAGTTTTTGATCCTCTGGAGTGCGATGATAATCGAAGAAACGTTGGATTTGAAAAATCCATTCAGCAACACCATCGCCCGAAAACAGTGGAATCTCGAGGTTGGGTAAACGTGGCGATGAGCGTGGTTGATGTTCCGGAACGTCCCAAAACATTGCATAAGGGGGGTGCGAAGAGCTGCTTAGTAAACCCGGCGGGATCGGAGTAGGTAACAAGCCTGGTTGTGAATAAGAACCAGGAACGAGAACTGGAGCTGGCGAAGGGTTAGGCACCAACGGTTGTTTCTCTAATCGTGTGAGAGATTGACACATGGACTCCAGTGTTTGCTTGAGCCAGTCATTGGTGTTACTATTGCGCAAAATTTCTTCAGATTGTTGCTGCATTGTCGTAGAATGCTGTTGGACAGTAATCTGCATCTCACGCAAATCTTTAGCTAGATTATTGATCGATTCTTCTAAAGCTTTATAACGGGTGGTAGTTCCCTCGGTCATCCTGGGAAGAAGGACTCAACGAGAGCACCAATGGTAGAGCACCGATAATAACAATAAGAACAGAGTAAAACAGAGTAAGAAGAGGGTAGGAGAAGAGAAGAGAAGAGAAGAGAAAGAAGGCAGAAGGATTTGTTAAACCATGCATGCCTTTTTGTACGCACACTATTCATTTAATACTAGAGTTAGTTACAACAGCTGTAAATATGCCGCTGTAAATATGCCGAGTACATAACTAGTTTTGTCTCTTTTGTAACCAACTCTATTCCACGTAATCAACGAACTTGGCTAGCTTAATCGTTGTTCGCTGGCTGTGCCTGCGTTTTGAGCTTGGATTCGTCTGCTTCACTGGTCGGGCTAATGTCGCGCTGGACTGAGCTGTATCACATCATCAAACTCTTATTGCCCATCACCTCTAACAAGTCCATATACTAGTCCTCCTCTTATAACCACTTAATTGCTCTCATAATATTTTATTTTGCGGTAAGTTCCTAGCAAGTTCCATTACTTGTTCAATAACTCCCTCTAGCGATATGCTTGAATCCACTCTGTCAAAACCCATTTTCTAGGTGATGGGGATACCATCAAGGTTAAATTCATGTTCAGAGTTAAAGTCGTGAGCCAGGTTCCAATAAGAGTAATAATTACTATGTAAGGAGAATATGCCTTTACAATATAAGTCTTCAAGTGAAGAGCAAAATTTAGAGAATCTAACAAGAAGATTTATAGTGAGTTTGAATATGATGATATGCTTATAAGCAATCGAAAATCAGGGAACAATGAACACAATGGAGATGGTGGTTATAGATAAGGTATTTAGGGTTATGCATTAGGTTTATTTTTATTTTTATGAAAATTGATAACACATAAAATTTTTACCACGTGAAAGCTTACTTGTCAATGGATCCTATTGACATGGTAGTGAATGTCATCACCACTAATTAGAGGGTTAATGATGGGCTAGTTTAGTAACAAATTCAAAGTTTCAGGCAAATATTAGAATTTTATGTATAGTTTACCCTAAAAATCAAGCACTAGTAGCTATTGTAAAGTGATAGTTATATTAACCATTCACATGAAAAATAATCCTATGTGAAACAAGATGTCAAGAGCTTGAAAAATGCTTAAAGTATTTAAACCTTATTAGGCTATTATTCATAATAAAATTTGTTTCATTTAGTTCTGTATAAACTACGAAAAGCTATTTCATAAATAGGGTAAGAGAAAAAAGTCATTAAAATAACACTAAGAATACTCTTTAGAATTTATATATAACACAACTTAAGATTATAAGTGATTAAAAAGGAATTGAAGGGAATGCAAAGTTTTATGGTTGAATAACACAAATATTAGACTTTTAAATATAGTTTACCCTAAAAATAAAACACTAGTAGCTATTGTAAATTGATAATTACATAAACCATTCACATGAAAAATAATCTTATTTGAAACAAGATGTCAAAAGCTTGAAAATGCTTAAGGTATTTCTACCTTATTAGGCTATTTATTATTCATAATAAAATTTGTTCCATTTAGTTCCATATAAACTACTAGACGCTATTTCATAAACAGGTGGGAGAAAAAAGCCAACTAAATAACACCAAGAGTACTCTTCAGAATTTATATATAACACAACTTAAGAATATAAGTGATTAAAAAGGAATTAAAGGGAATGCAAAGTTTTATGGTTGAATAAAAGTAGGATGAAATTCATGTTATGTGAAGCAAAAACTAAAGAAAGGTTTAAGGTCTCCTTGAGAAGAAGAGAAGCTTCACAATTACTTAACTAGATTTGGTGTTAGGCTATTGAGAGAGCTCTTCATAAGTTAGCTGCGATAGTTAAAATTTTGTAACAACTTTACATTCGTTAATTTCTTATTCGATATAATAAAATTTTAATCTTGGATATTAAAAGGTGTTGATCATGATTGGATTTAATTTTTATAGGTTAATTTATAAAGATGTGAAAAAAAAGTTGTAAGTTAAGATGGATAAATCACTTGAGACTTGATCTTAAGAGCGAATATTTTTATAATAAGAGAAGGATCTTATAATCAATTTAGATAAGTTTTGGATAACAGGTGAAAATAGATTTCAACTTGACAATCTTGTACGTTGAAAAGGAAATAGGCAGTTAAACATATGTTAAACTTTGAACCACAGTTGTGGTAGCACAATTACTAGGGAGAACAAATAATAAGATTAAGAACTTATATTTAAAGAAAAAACTAATAAATTATTAAACCAACAACCTGTAAGCCCCTGAATCAAATAGAAGGGATAAAGGAATAGAACTCTATATACAGATGGATCATCTTTTGGAACTGCTACAATTAAAAGGATAGTCAATCATATCAAGTTTCTCAAAGTTAGAATTTGTATATTTAAGTGATGACACAAATTTTTATGACAGGAGATTAAAAGAAGCATCAAGAGACCAATTCATAACCATCCAAGATTATAATCGTTTATCTTACTTTGAATTCCCAGCCAATCTAAACCTTAATTGTTAGATAAACTTTGAGTCATTTAAGACTCTCTAAATGTGCAAAACCAAAATCTCCTATTTTAAAACCGATAAAATTTTAGAAATTCCCTATTACCTTAATCACTAAATTTCCTAGATTATACAACAACCAAGAAAGCACACAATAAAAAGAGTAAAGACAAAGAAACAAAAAGACCAAATAGAGAAAAGCTTGGATCGATTATGGATAGAGAGAAGATAGAAAAAAACACTCAATAACATATGTAGTATAAAAAAGTCTTGAAAGAAGAAGAAGTATTATATATAAAACATCAAGTCTCCTAACTCGTTGAACATTTCTTTTAAAAGATTCAATAAAATTAGTTAGTTTTCATCTTAACCGATAAGTTTTATATTTAGAAAGATTTTATTTATAATCGAACCAACTAATTAATTAACCGCTTCACAAATAATTTAAATGAACCAATAATTAATTCGGTTTAATTTATATTCATTGATAGCATCTATTCATTTTCCTCTCTTGTTTTTCCTTTTGTGCTTTCAACTCGACCATAATTGAACTATTGTGTTGTCTTAATAAGCAACTTTTCGTTGTTCTTGGATTCAGTTTTTAAGATCTGGTTGTATGTAAATCTTGTAGACGATTAATAATAAACTAAGCATGTTTTGAATTTATGAAAACGCAGTTCTAATGGGTGGTAATTAATGATTCTTAGGCGTGGTTGAAACACGGTGGCATCATGGCATTCCATGCGAGCATGTGGAGTGTCTTTTGTTTAATTGGGACCAAATTGAGTGCAGCAGGGATCATTGCTTTTAGCCATGAAATTTTCAGTTGTAACTAAGGTTTTGCGAGTAAAATTGATTTTTTTTCATATTAATTTATGAGTCAGTAGCCATTATACGCTAGCTTTAAAACGTCTGTCATTAAATTTAATTAATACATTGTATATTAAACATCAAATTTTCAGTTGTAAGTATGGGGGTAAATGAGATGATTGATTAGTACAAGAACAAACTGGAAATAACCTGCCTAAGATAAACTAGCATTGAGGTATAGATAAGAAGGCTATCTTTCAACTAATATTTATTGTTAAAGGGGGCAATAAGTATCTACAAGGACACCTATGTATGGTTTAATTGCACGTAGGCCTTGTCTGACTCGGCAGATTGATTGTCATCGTAATTTCCCCAGTTCGAAAGCCTTTACAATAATAAGAAGAAAATTCATCCAACAAAATGGTATCGTCTAGGATCTGTCACCTTGATTTTCCAATGCCCATCAGGCAAGCCAACATTCTTAGCTATTCTTCTCCATTTCCTTATCCTGGCATCCGATTGCTTCGTCAACCCACAATATCCATGCAATTCCTTTGGCATGGCCTTGTAGACCTTCCACCACTTCTTATGGGCTGAATCACTAGCAAATTGATGTCTTGCCACCATATCCCAGTTACAGTCATAGTCCTTATAACACATCCATGGTTTCAAACCCAGAAAGTGTAGAGTGTAAAGATTGTCCGGAATTTGACGACTTCCGCTAGAGAAAACCTTGAGAAAATTCAGCTTCTTAGGCAACCTATGCCACCATGTAAAAAATTCATTTAGGAACCCTTGATCACCATCGTTATATGAAGCTAATTTGGAGGTCTTCTTCATCAAATCTTCGAAAGTACAGCTTGAAGGCTCAATAACCATAAATCCCGAGTTGAACAACACCTTTTCATTTGGAGACGCTGATAACTGTGGATAAAAAAAGAACTTATCAATGTTCTTAAGGACCAAAAGGTCTGCATCAACAAATATAACCTTTTCATATTTGATCAGTTGCCAAACCCTAAGCTTGCTGTAGTTCCATTCGTTGTAAGACCCTCTTTTGGCAAATGGACTGCGAATAGGTTCGATTTGCCTGGTTTTCCATCCTGCTTTTTTGAGACCTTTGAGCGACTTAGGACTCAAGGAGGAGTCATGAAGAAGGACTAGATCATGTGTTGAGTTGCTTTGTAATATGCTCTGAGCCAAAGCAATTGCACCGCATACATAAGCTTCTGAGGAATGCAGGAGTGTTGCATAAGCAAATTTCGCAGATAGAGGTCCACTGCCAAATGTGTAACCTTCTTGACCTGCATATATTAAATAATCATCAGTGGGGTAGGAAGAAGGTTAGAGGCTTCGATCAAGTCTTGTTAAGGTTCTTATTATTTTTTAGGGACAAATAATAAGCAATGATATATCATAATTGATACACAGTTATACTATTGGGCCGAGGTAATGAGATAAAACGTTTAAATTTTTCTCCATCAAAGTGTTAATTTTCACATTATTATTAACATAATAGAATTCAACTGAATAGACTTGGTAACGCAACTATGCAATTTTTTATTAAAAAATGGAAATTCATTTAGTAGACCTAATTATAATGAAATTAATACCTATTAACTGTAAAATCAAATTGCTTCTCTTATTTGCTACAATCATAGATTACCATTCTTCACATTCTAAAGAACTCCCAAATTATCATTATATATTTTGAGAAGTTAGCCATTAGTTAACAATTGAGAAAATGAGTGGGAGAAAAGAAATTGTTTTTACTTGATAGAAAAGTTATGTACATGCCTATCAATATATATGTACCTATACGTATTTATATATTGATGGTCTAAATATGAACACTAATTATACATTGATTTTATCCTGAAATTATGCCTATAAATATATGATAGTTAATTGATAAACATCAATTACTGCGTGTTTATAGGATGTGGTTGATTCTTGTTAACTAAGTCTTGATGTGGTTGATTCTCGTTAACTAAGTCTTCCTTTGATTGAGTTAAGACAAGGGTTGTCCTAATATGCCCTCACAAGATGGAGAGTCAATTAGAGAGAAGGAACCTACGTTACTCTATAGTAACTCTAATGTTGAATTGCTTTCAATATTGGAGACATTAAAATGTAATCAGTGACTTTAATTACACTAACATGAATTATAGGAGAAACTAGAGTTTGTGATAAAAGTTAAGGAGAAAATTTAAGATATAACTCAAGATATAAGAGTAAGGGAAATTTAAGATTTAACTCAAGATATAAGAGTAAGGGTGTCCTAAGCAATAATGCCAGTTGGATGGAGAAGAGTTAATGCTAACCATTGCTATAAGTCTTATAGTAGATAAAGAACACTACACAAAAATAACATATTACTGACGGAATATTACCGACAGAACATATTCCGTCGGTAATTATCGACGGAAACAAACATTCCGTTGATAATGTTGACGGATTTACTGACGAACATAACATTCGTCGGTAAATGTGGAGGGAAAATATACCCGCGAGTTTTCCGTCATACTATAGTGACGAAATATGAAATTCTATCGCAAAATTAGGTGGTAACACCTGGCGGGAAATATGGCAAAATTGAATACCGACGGAACCACTTTTCAACAAGTTTTCTGTCGGTAAAAGTCAAATGTTCATAAATAAAATGACGTTGTTTTTGGATCATCATTTTTAACCCGACCCTCCCTCCCCGATGCTATTTTTTTCCCACCTCTGGTGTTTTTGTTTCCAACATTGTCTCTGTGATTTCGTTGCTTCCACCCTCAATTGTTTCTTGGTTTTGGTCCATCGTGCATCATTTTCAGGTAACGTCTCTATTAAGTTTATTTTTGCTCCAAAAATGAAGGTCTTAGATGCTTATATATGTGTATACCGTAGGAGGGTGTTATGTGATGCGTTTTGTTATGATTGTTGGTTTATGCATTTTTTTTATTGAATTGTTGGTTTATTTGTTATTTAAATGGGTTATTGTTGATAAATAATAAAAAATGCAGTTTTTTTGTTATTAGTTAGAGATAATTCGGGTTACTTATGAGTTGTTTGATGAAATGTCTCTTAAAACAAATCATTCTAAATCCAAGTTTAGTGTAGCAGGAAAGACACTAAACCAAAATCAAAATAAAAAAGAACATTTTAACATAGCATCAGATTTGTAAATAAAATGTATAACCTCATAAGCAAATTGTTTAATTTGAAATAATAAAGAACAATAGTTTATATTAATTCAAGTATATCAAAAGCAAATAAGTTTAGTTCATCATATATCTTTAGACACAATATTTAGACATAGAAATCAAAAATATGTAGAGGCCTAACTTTAAT
>JAOQMS010000006.1:19617334-19628195 GCA_027563885.1 Erythroxylum longipes
TTTATAAGTATACTAAACTATAGACTACCTAGAATTTTGTTAGAATATTTTTTCTATCATTATGCTTATAGTCATTTCCATTGTATTTTCTTTCTTTATACCATACTAGTTTCTTGAAAGTGTAAGATGTTTCTATTTAATGCTTTAAACTTCTTATAACATAATATATAGGGTTATTTTCTAGCTTGAGATCCTTAAAGTAGAGGTTGAAGTTGTCCATCCAGCCAGGTTAGTCGTCCAACTAATGTTTACCATATGTATTGCTTTAATAACACGATTCTGATACCTTTGGATTTTGTGTGAATGAAAATGAGGTCTTGATTTTGTATTGTTGTTTAGAATATTCTTATAATCATTGATGAGTTTTTATGTTCTTCTTTAATAATCTAAGTATTTACTATATGTGGAATGAGTTTGAGATGTTATGGATGATTTGAGACACATGTGAACCCAAATTAAGGTGATCCAATGTTTAGAATTCATTCCAGCGTTTCCTATTTTAACAAATAAGGACATGTTTGGTAACCAACAACGAAGTAATTGGAATGAAAAAATAAGAGTAGAAATAGAATTTATTGACGGTATATTATAAATAAATTTTCTGGTTCAATTACCAACAAAAATCTGTTGTTTCGTCGGTAAAATCAACACCATTTACCGATGGAAAACCACTTACCGTGGGTAATCAGGGGCAGAATAACCAATTCCATCGGTAACTTCACCGACGGAATAAATAACCGTCGGTAATGTTTTAACAAACTTACCGATAGAAACTAAAACACCGTCAGTAAATTTACTGATGGAATCATATTGACTGTCGGCATATTTACCAACGGTCAAAATAAAAAAACTGTCAGTATATTTACCGACGAAAATTACTGACAGAAAACATAGTTCTGTCAGTAAATTTACCGATAAAAAATTTGACAGAAAACATAGTTCTGTCAGTAAATTTACCAATGAAAAATTAAAATTTTCATCGGTAAATTTACTGACAGAACTATGTTTTCCGTCAATAATTATTACCTATGGTCATTTCTACGATGCCTTTATTCGTCGGTAAAGTCTGTCTCTAACCTGACTTACTGACGGAAAGTTTACAATTTTTGTCGGTAATTTTTGTCACTAAATGACATTTTTCTTGTAGTAGAATAAGGTAGCTAGTAAACACCATCTTTGATTGGTCTTTAAAGAAGTTGTTCCCCCATACAACGTTCCTTCACAGCAAAATGCTAAGCAAAAAAATTCAATGGATGTGTCATTGGTACAAAAAAGTATAAAATAGAGATTAAGTTCTTTTGCATTGCTAGAACATAAAGAATATTATGTAAAAAAAGAAGAGTATGTAAGATTAGTTGAACCTATGTGAGTGCTTAGCAAACTTGTACCACCTCCAATAATAATTTTATTAGTTCCACCATAGTTAGACTAAATAAATTGATTTTATAATTTGAGATAACTTGATGTAGGGCTATTGAATTAATAAACTAACCTTGATTATTCATAGATGAAATAGGAGCGTAGTTTTCCATTGGTTTATAAGATTGATTGCCTTAGTTTTTTATGCAATTTTTAGTTGTATGACTTGTTTAATTATATAGTTGATAGAGGACTTTGTTGAAGTGTTGATTACAATTACTGCTATAACTACCTTTTTTTCATTGATTAAGGCCTAGTGGTTTGACCCACAAATTAAAGAAGTGATTGTTTGATTCACAAGCTTGCTAAAGATAGTTTCTATAGCCTACTGAATATGAGATTTAATTTTCTTGTGAATTTTACCATTGCAACCTGAATATCAACAATTCTTCATATTTTACGAGTTTATTATGAAGATCCTTAAAACTATTGGACCTTTCTCTTGGACGAATTCCTGTTGATATTTCTTTGAAATCATGTCTAAGTCCATTAAGAGAGTGTATAACTAGATATGCATCATCAACTGAAGATCTAATAATGGCAAGTTCAACAGCTAAGGCTTTGATAATGCCTAAATATTCTGTCGTCAATTTTCCTTTAGTTGTACTGGTGAGTTTCCCTTTAAAAGACATTACTCTTAATATTGACTAATTGGAAGATAGTTTCCTTAATTTATTCTAGGCCTTACATGATTTTTTAACTCAAGCAATAAGTAGTATAACTAGCTTTGAAAGAGAGGATATAATTATGTTTAAGAGCAATTAGTCTTAATGAACCTAACGAGAGTAAGCATAATTGGGTGAGGCTTCTCATGTATACTAATAGTCTCTTCTGGGCATGCTGTATTACCATCTATATATCCTATTATATCATATCAATAAGAATGGAATGAAACTAAGCACGCTAATACGGGAAATTCATAGATGTTAATCTCATTAGGATTTGAGTAGTAGTGTAAATGGACATTAAGGCAATGGTTGAATTTGCTATAATGGTGGTTGTTATAATGACATGTGAATTACTTAGATATAGTAGTTGTTGACATAAGGAGGAAGGCTATATCTATAGTTGTGAAAAAGAAGAAACAAAAGATTGTATGACTCGTGAGAGCATCAAAACTCTAATACCATGAGAAAATAAGAGGATAAATGTATTTTTTTATTTAATAAAAAAGTTCTGTGTATGCCTATATATATATACTGGTGGTCTAAATATGGACACTAACTATACATTGATTTCATCATGAAATTATGCCTAAGAATACATGACATTTAATTGATGAACATAGGTTATTGTATGTTTATAGGATATGGTTAATTCCTATTTATTGATTCTTCTTTTTATTAAGATAAAAACAAGGTTGTCCTAATAACAACATCTATAGATTAGTTAATTTATTTTATTTATATCATAGTCTAAAGAATTATTAACTTATTAAGGTTAAGTAACTATTAATTAATACCTATGTATCATTATTACTTTTACCTAATATGATCCAGTTATTTGAATTTGACTATTTAATAATATAGCAATATCTCATATAACTATATCGTCTATGTTTATTTGATCATTATTTTTATTTTTATTTTTTTGTTTACTAAATATTTTTCAAAATTTTAAAAATATATTAACATTTGAAAGTTAAGACATAAAACAAATACACCAGGATACCATTACAAAACAAACTCTTATACCAAAAAGGATATATCACAAGACAAAGATTGGTGAAATCCAGCAATCCAATAGAGTAAGAAGTCCTATAAGACCTAGTTAATAATGTTTATCCTAGGTATTAAGTGCATTAAATTAAGGAATGTAAGTTACTTTAGAAGTGAGGCGTCATCTATAAGAAAGTTAGTTTGTTGTTGATATCCTTATGGATTTCCTTTGTCATGATAAATTCTCTAATTTACTTGAAAGTGTTTAGGCTGAAATCATACATGCTTTTTTATTGGCCTTTGAAAATTCTTCTTTTTCCTTTCTTTCTTCCCATATAGTGTAGAGACCATAATTTAGCACCAATTTGAATATGGTTGAGTCACTTTTGTGGTTGTATCTAACCTATTTAGCCTAAGACGTGAATTGAGACTAGTTATGACCAAAGCATTAAATTATGCACTTCTTCCAAGATTGGTTTCAAATCATTTGTGTAAATTTACAAAGATGCCAATGAGTTTGATGGCTTGGAGACATAGCTTACATATTGTGTTGCCCAAGGTAATGCCTTTTAATCTATCCAAACATTGTAATAAATATTTGATTGCTAACTATAATAAGAAGGAGCCTTTAGGAAAGTTATTATCAAAATAAGCAGGCTTCTTCCGAGTTACTCTCTTAGTTAGGGCACCAAATGATCTTATACAAGATTTATTAGTAAAGCATCTAGTGCTATTCCTCATCCATATTATCTTATCTTCTTGATCTATTCTTGGTTTGTAATTTTAGATTGAATTCATTATTAGATTAAAACCCTTATACCTATATTGCCATTCACCTCTATTAATGACTTTCTCAACTTTATTATACTAAGGAATACGGAACTTGACGTTGTCCATACCTGACAGTTTATAAAGAGAACCAAGTTTATTCTAGTTGTCAAACCAAAATTAGGCTTTCCACTTATTTCTGATCTTAACTTTCATTTCTTGAATCCTCATATCCCTTAGTTTAAATATTTAGTTAGGGTCTATGAGCAGCTAAACTTTTCTTTGATAATCCAAAAAATTTGATCCTTTTACTATATAAGAACGCATTCACTTAACCCATATAAATTCATAATCCCCAAACAACTTCTAATTTTTTTTAGCCATAAGCATCTTATTGATCAATCAAACTAATTTAATTCCATCTTGGGAAAGCAAACTTCTTTCTGTTTAACTTTTTTGGTTATCTTTTCAACCTTACCTAGCCACAAAGAATTTAAAACAATCTTTTCACCTCCTTTATCAAATTCAGAGGCAAATTTAGGAAACAATTCTTAATGAATATCTAAATCCTCTAACATTACCGAGGCAAGTTGAAGTCCCGCAGTATACGAGAGAATTTATTATTCCAATGGTTTATGTTCTTCATAATTAGATCAAAGAGGCATAGACTATTTCTTCATAATTAGATCAAAGAGGCATAGACTATTTCTTCATAATTAGATCAAAGAGGCATAGACTATCTCTATATATAAGCCTTTTATCATAAATTAGAATGACTAAGTATTTAAAAGGTAGCACCTATAAGGTGAGGCTTAATATCGTGGAGAGACTACTTGTTAGATAAAGCTAATCTAATGAAACATATAATAATTTTTATTTATATTTATAAAAGGGCACGATAATTGACTAATGGATTATAGTACATGAGAAGTTGTACTAAGTTAGGATTAGCACCAAATATTTGTAGAAGGTCATCTCCACATATAAGGTGAAAGTCAACTCCTACCTCATACGTTTATTATGGAATCTTAGCTCTTAAGCCTCTTTATGCTTTGATTCAACATTCTAGATAATACTTCTATAGATTAAATGAAAAAATAAAAGAAATTAGAACTCTTTACTTGAAACCCTTAGCTCCTTAAAAATGATGTCGTTAGTTTACCATTCACCAGGATTGCAAAAGAAATAGTAAAAACACATTGGTCAATCTAGGACTCATAAATACGTAGAAAGTAAAAAGTTTATAATATGTGTTTGATCGAGTCAAAGTTTTGGCGAAGTTAGTTTTCAGTACAAAATTTTTTAGTGTTGTTTTGTTATTGTATTCCTTAAAGAGTTTCTATACAAATAGCAAATTATTTCCTATAAACCTTTCTTAGATGTTGTATATGTATAATTTTTGAAAAATCCTTTGCAAATGCTCGCTCTCTCTCCTATTTTTTAAAGAGAAATAAAACCAAAAAGTATATATGCAGATTCTAAAATAGCTAATTACATATAATTTATGGTCCCATAGTATATCTTCAAACAAAGACGAAGAAAGAATTTCGTAAGGTGGTCAACACCATGCATAAGTGGCTAGGTTATATGAAAGGAGACATAAGGAGAGAAAAGCTTGAAAAGATATATTCTAAAAGGGTATTATATTCTAAGTGTAAATAAAGAAAAAGTGAAGAAAACGCGGAATGTGAGACCAAACCAACTCGCACCTGGCTTAGCATATGGTGAAGCAATTTGACATGAGCCTACAGGCATTAGCATCTTCTGTTTCAACCTCCTTAACTCAGGCTCATATACCCAATAAGAGTCTGTACGAGTCACCAAATCTTCACATCTAAATATCTCTTGCATTGGTCCACAAGAACTGATGAACACAGCATACACCGTCCGATGAAAATCAGGACTGACCCACCCATTTGCCACCACAAGATTAGCCACCACAAGATTCACTTGCAACCTGTACACGTCCCTAATCCCCTTCTTCTTTACTTCGCTGCCACAAGGAACCCTGGCAACGATAACATCCAGGTCAACCTCCGCCGTCGTTGGCATCGGAATCTCGGGACATTTAGGTGGACCCCACTTTCCATCTTCCTCTATCCATTCTGGGAAGAAATCGTCCCACTTCAGATCCTTTGAAACGGTTTCAAAATCAATAGAAACCGTTTCTCCTAAGCCATGCATATTACTGTATGCTCGTTGTGTGTCATCATCCACATTAACCAAACCAATCTTCAGTTTCTTGCTACCGATACCGGAAGCAACCAGGTCGTCAAACCATTTGTGGGCAGTGATCATCGAAGAAGGTTTGTGTTTGTTGAACGGCACTGATGACTTCAAATACAAAGATAGGACCATGAGGCTTAACGAGAGGAATAAGAGAGACGGGATAAAAAGCTTAAGACTTGAAGAGTCCCGAGACCTGGGATACGCCATTCTTGCCCAGATCGAGTTCTTCATGTCAAGCCATTTATAATGCAACTGATGATTGACCAGAAGGATCTGGTACCAGGGAGTTTTGTGCATGGCTGCACGTTTGTAGAGTTGGTCTTCTAGTTACTATGACGAGCATCCATTATAGTAAGTGACCCTTATTGTTTACTCCAGGGTATCTACTTTCCATATTTAGGATCAAGTTAGGTGAGCATTTATAAAGTCGTGATGATAATCAAAATGGAGGCAGATAATGTATTTTTTGTTTAGGATGATTTGGAAAATTGTTTGGTTTTATGAAATATATGTCAGGTTGATAACGGATTGTGTACATGAACTAGAATAAGAATTTTATAACATACCCCGAGTTGGACGTCATTAATCTCTTCTTTTTTAAAACTAATCTTCCTCCCCTTCTCTCTTTTATTTTCACGAAGGCAGTTTCTCAAATGGCATAAAAAAATTAGAGATAGCAATATGCAGCTTTCGTCAATTTTTTTAAAATAATTATTTTAAAATTAAAAGTATAAAATATTTTTTTAATTAGATCCGAGTTTGGACTGCCTAAGTCCAATCTTATTGGAAACCTAATTTTTAAAAATAAAACGATGTTATTTTACTTAGAATAATTGAATTTCGAGTCAATTTGAGAATAAGCTTGGCCTATAAGTCAGTCCATTAAAACTAACTAAATTTAGGCTATAAGCCAAAAATTGTCATCCTTATAAAAAAACTGATATGATGACAGTAAGTTATTAATAAAAGAGTGAAATTAATTTTAAATAACGAGTAGGCCTACCCATTACGACTTGCTATCTACCTATTACATTTTTTAATTCAAGTGTTATTTAGATCAGTACCAGTGGATTGTCTTCAATAAGCCCAAATTAATTAAGCTATATATAGTCTACACATGACAATTAATGGCAGCCCATATTATATATTTTAGATTAAATTTAACATTCTACGCCTAGGACAACATTAATTGTTATCACAAATTGGACTACAAAAGCGATCCTCACATAAAACTATGGTAGTTGATATACCCTTTATTAGTACAGAACCTAATCACTAATATTAATAGTTTAGCTGAAGCCTTAAGATGTAATAGTGTAGCAATTAATGGCACTACAAATGATTCAAACACTATGTTATTACCCATTAGTCCTCATAAATGATTTCTACATGGCATTTACTTTGTAATGAACTCTAAAGGAGAAATTCACTACAAATTATTCCTTCATCACATTTGTTTCAAAAGAAACCAAAAGGATATTATCAACAGTATGATATTGTATTATATTAGTGTCAACAAGAATTTACATAACATTCATGCTCACGAAATTAAATAATATAAATTTGAATAATCATATAATGTACCGATATTTATAAACAATAATAGTGATAAATAAAACACATCAATGTGACTTCCATTAACCAAGTACACTAAAGGACTCTAAAACCGTCATATTAGTAATGTGTTGATGGGACATAAATGGTCTTAATCCCCTAGTCAGTGGATCAACAATCATGAAATTTGTACCAATATGCTCAACCACAATATCTTCCTTTTTTATAAATTCTCTAAAACTTAAATACCTAATCTCTAAATGCTTTGACCTACTAGAACTTTTATTATTCCTCGTGAAGAACACTTTTGCACTATTATCACAGTATATAGTCAAAGGTCTTAAAATGCTCTCTACAACAATCATTCCAAAAATTAGATTCTTTAGCAAATTACATGATGGTAGCTTTAAAACATGCAACATATTCAACTTGCATGGTAGATGAAGCCAAAAAACTCTACTTAACACTCTTCCACAAAATGGAACCAGCTGCTAACTTGAATATATAACCTGAAGTGGATTTCAAATCATCTACACAATTAGCATAATCAAAATCTGTGTAACCAATCACCTCTACATGATATGCTATCTTGTATACCAGAATGTGACTCTTTGTTCCTTGCAAGTAATACATAACTTTCTTTACTGCAACCAAATGATTACGCCCAGGATTAGACAAGTATCTACCTTAAACATTAATAATAAAGGAAATTTTTGGTGTAGTGCATACTTTGCATTCATTAAACTTACTAAAACATTAGAATAAGGCACATTCTTCATTGTCTCCTTTCCAATTTCAATTCTAGGACACTAGCTTTTAATAAACTTATCACCCTTTGGCAATTGTCATCTCTAAGTTTACAATCTTGTATGCCAAATTTAGCCAAGACATGCTCAATGTAGGATTTCTAAGAAAGACCTAAGAGACTATAAGATATATCTCTATGAATCTCAATGCCTAACGCATAAGAAGCTTCACTAAGATCTTTCATATAAAAATTGTTAGATAAAAAATCTTTGGTCTCTTTAAGCAAGCCTAAATCACTACTCACTAGTAAGATATCATTAACTTATAAGACTTGCTCCCACTGATCTTAAGATAAAGGCATGGTTTAATTTTGTTCTCTCGAAAACCTAAAGAAGTCATCATCTCATCAAAATTGGGGAACCATTAACGTAAGGCCTTTTTGAGTCCATAAATTGACTTCTTTAGTTTGCAATCAAAATTTTACTTACCACTTAAAAAAAACCCTTAAGATGCTTCATATAAACTTCTTCAAACAAATCACCATTTAAAAATGCAGTCATTATATCCATTTCATGTAATTCCAAGTTATAATGGGCTACTGATTCCTTGATACTTCTAAAGAATATTTGGTAAACACTGGTGAAAAAGTCTCATTGTAGTCAACTTGTTCCTTTTGAGTGAAACCTTTAACCATTAATCTCATGTTGAATCTTTCTATCTTTCCATCTTTATCCCTTTTCGCCTTATATACCTATTTATTACCTATAATCTTACAACCTTTAGAAAGTTCTACAATTTCCCAAACTCCATTGTTATACATGGTTTGCATTTCATCTATCATAGCATCCAACCATATATCGGTGTATAAACCTAATGTCACTTCATCATATGTTAGAGGCTCCACAACATCTTCAAACATACAACCATCCCTACTAGGAGACATAGTATAATCATCAGAGATGGCATAATGCCTCTTTTTAGTAGATCTTCTCAAAGGAACAAACTCTTGAGTTTGGTTAACAATTAGAGGATTTTGAGAATTAACAACAAGTTGATTGTGAACCTTCATAACTAGTGTAGGCAAGAGTGTTGTTGTAAAATATGTAAAGGAATATACAACATTTCCTTTTCTAGAGAATATACAACATTTCCTTTTCTAGAATTGGCTCTATAGGATGTGTATTCTCACAATCAACAACATCAAGTTTTAGGAATTTGGTTGTCAGGGATTTAATTATTCTAGTTCCAAGGTTAGGAGTATAGAACCTGAATCCTTTATAATGATTAGGATAATAATAAGAATTACCTTAAGTTGCACACAGGTCAAGGGCTTCCTTAATAGAGTTGTAAATTCTCACCTCAGTTGGACACCCTTAGACATAAAAATGGTTTAGGCCAAGTTTTCGATTAGTTCATAAATCAAAAGGTATTTTAGGAATAAATTCACTAAGAACATGATTTAAAATGTACAAGGTAGTTTAATAGTCTCACCTCAAAGAAATTTAGGTAGATTTGAACTGCTCATCATGCCCCTTGTTATATCATTAAGAGTGTGACTACACTTTTTTGCTGCACCATTTTGTTCAGGACTTCCAGGCATTGTATACTAAGCAACTATTCCACATTCTTGTAAATATTTTGCAAAAGGCCCTAACAATTGTCCTGAATCACCATGACTCCCATAATATTCACCCTATGATTAGATCTCACAATTTTAGTAACTTTTCCTAATTGCTTCTCAACCTTAATATTAATGATATCAAACATACTAAAAGCATCATATATTTCATTAATTAAGTAAACAAAGCCGTAGGAAAAATCAGTGATTAATGTGATAAAATATTTATTTTTTCATCTAATTATAGAATATAGTTCACTAATATATGTATGAATGATCTCTAAAATATATGAACTATAAGTTGTACCTTTCTTTTTAGTCTTTATCAACTTACCCTTAATACAAAATCAACTTAGCTAATAAAATATGGTGGTTATGCAATTAGAAAGAGAAGTTATAGGTCAAATGGTTACACAATGTTTACATTAAAAGGAACAACATTTAGAGCATAAAACTCAAGCAAAGTATGTCATGGAACTTGTGACAAACACTAAGAACAAGTCAATGGATACAGAACATGGTCTTCCATAAAATTGGTTTTGGGGTTTAACATCATTTTGGTTGACTACTGGCACATCAAAGGACCATTGTACAAAGTAGAGGAGATCTAACATCTAAAACTAATGATTAATCCTAGCACCAAAGTAAGCAAGCTTATTAGAAACAATCAATGGTGTGGCCTTTCCATAATAACAGGGGAGTGGAGATAATCATAAACAATATGTCTAAATGACAAGAAGCAAAACCAAATAAAATCCTATGGAATGCTTATGGATTCAAAGTATTTAGCTTAAAAGCTTGTAGGAGCTATCTCCAAAAGAAATAAAATAATAGAGTGAAATGGAGTAAACTTGTATGGGACAATAAT
>JAOQMS010000006.1:19643241-19667265 GCA_027563885.1 Erythroxylum longipes
AAACCAAATTGTATTAACGTTATTACAAACCATTTACATCAAAATACAAGACATTAACTACATCACAAAAACAAACTTAAATGTACATCTTGTCAGAACAAAACACATCTTTCTTTTCCCATTACGGTTGTCTTTGTCCCAGTATTTAAACCTTCTTATCAAAACCTACAAGGAGGCAAAACTACCGTGCTAAGCATAAAGCTTAGTGGGGAATAACTAAACAAAATATCATTTGGCGATTGTTTTCTAACATTCACATATAAAGAATCAGATCACATTTCAAACAATCTTTAATTGTGAATATAAAAATGCAATCCAATCAATATGTACCTCATAACATAATATGCCAAATCAAAATAGGATATATTTGTTTCAGAGTAAAACTTACAACTATCAGAACATAATATCTAAATTTCAGAACAGAACTTTTTAAAGTACTAGAACAGAACTTGTCTGTATATTATATCAAAACAGAACTTAGTTATTTCAGAACAGAGATTAATTCTATCAAAACTGAGCATGTAGCAAAATACAAAACAAATTAGCCTGCTAGTCCTTTTTACAGAAGTAGGTAACGGGATTAGAACAGAAGATACCACGTTTGGTATCTGAAACAGAAGAGACTTAAGTCTCTGAAACAGAAGACACAGAAGTGTCCAAAATCAGAAGACACCGAAGTGCTACATCTTAGTGTTTGGTTATAGAAGACACCTTAATGTCTAATTACAGAAGCAGTTGCTAACCCTTCTAGGCATGCCTATTTACCCAAGACTAAGACTCAATAGTTTTAAAACAACCTATTTTAAATTTTAGAATTTTATGCAAAAGATGAAGAACAACTTATGTTTTTATTCTATTTCTCTTCAAATGACCTTATTCATTGACATTTGATCAAACATAACATACCTTAGAAATACAAATATGTGCAATTATGCATCAATAAAGTGTTGAGTAATCTCGCATTATGTATATGCATACAATTAGAAAGCACTTCCAATACAACCCCAACTATCAAACTCCTTGGACAACTGATGGTCTAAAATTGTCACAATATTATCACAGAAATTCCTAATTCATATACATCCATATTCAATTCATAATACATAAGCCTTTGGAACTTGTTCATTCATGATCACATCAAGCAATTCAACATTATACACCATACATCCATTACATTATCATCTTAATTAATCATACATAATTAAACTAACTATTACTCAATTAACGTTATACTATCATCAATTGCACAAAATCTCTTTTTTTTTTACCTTCCTAAACATTTCCCACAATTGTGGGATAAGGGTCCCGAAACCTCCAAACAATTGTTTTTATAGGACAAGTTTCGAGTCAGTTTTGTATGACCATTTTGACATTGAAACTGAGATTTTTGGGCAATAAGTTTTTCTAAAAAATTGTTCTCCTATGTCTTAAGTTCTATATCACTAACAATCAGACCATTTGGACTTCTAAATCATGAGATATAAGGAAAATATAACAAGCTGCTCCAAAACAGGGGTAGCATCAGGTCACCTTTTTTATCTCAATTTCCAAGGTCATAGAGCCCGAATTAAGTCAGAGTCTCTTCTAGAGATATTTAGCTCTATGTCTTAGGTTTCATATGCAACTAAAATAACACAATTTGGGGCTATGTATACTGAGTTATGACTCAAACAATATGACTGACTCAAACAAACCCTATACAGAATTTCACTACACAATGTTCTCTTGTCATCTTCAACCAATTTTATCCAAGATAACACCAAAATAATGACAAAGCAACATCCCCAACAACAATTACACATCCAAATGAATCTTTATAACCATTAAATTATACATAAATAGAGAAATCAACTAAGTGAAGTCCCAAACCTTAAGATTGACAAAGTGGTTCTTCTAATGCTTTTCCTTCCCTTTCTCTTTGGTTTTGCTTTAATCACCAAGTGAATAATGATGGGATGAAGAAGGTGAAATGGAGAGGAGAAAAACATGAAGTGAAGCCACAAATTTCAGTCTATCTCCCCTCTCCATATGCCTTTTCATGAATGTTCTAGTCTTAGACATATGTTTCAATCTCATTGGCCCATATGTCAATTGGACCATATGTTACAATCCCATTGGACCACGTGTTACAATTTTATTGAACCATGTGTTACAATTCTATTGGACCATGTGTTATAATTCTATTGGACCATGTGTTACGATTCCATTGGACACACATGCTTTAATCTTATTGGTCCATAAGTTCACTTTAGGAAAATTGCATATTAGTCCTTCTTATTCCTCTAATTCCTATATTTTCCTATGATATTATCAATTACTTTCATTCCCCTATGTCTTAATTTTATATTGACATAAATTTCATGAAATTTGGTTAATTATATCAGGAGTTATATCCCAAAAACCACAGGCTATTTGAAAACAAGGACAGCAGCCAGAACTCAACTTCAAACTAGAATCCAAAAATCTTAGAGGTAGAATCAGATTTGGGTTCCTTTATGAAAGTTGTAGATAAATGTATCTAGTTTCATATGAATTTAAAAGCATCCCATTTTGATATCTACAAATCAATATATGGCTGAACTACTGAAGTATATTCAGTAGTTAAACCAGAATTAACATATAACTATCATTTTTCCATCATTCAATTTTCATCATCTTAACACATATTCATGCTAATTCAAATCTCATAACACTTCTATTAATACAAACTATCAAGTTCATAATTCCCTCACATGTTTAATTTCGAATTCCAACTCCAAAGAACAAGCCAATCATACGTGTATTGTCATAAATATGTAACATTTCATCTACGGTATATTTTGGGGCCTTACAGCATGTCTGCCCCAAGCTTCTCGGCCTCAGTAACTGCAGAGATTACCTTAAGCATGTAATCCTACACTAGTTCACCAGGCTTTTGTCTGAGATTGTGAAAGGTTTGGATAGCTTTCATCCTTGCAGACCTGATCCTTACACCAAACATCTCATGTAGGTGATAGACCATCACAGCGGCATTTTGCATGCTTGTAAGTTGCTTCTACAACATTGTGCTAACAGAAGCCTGAATATAGCACTTGGCAATTTTATCAGCATACAACCATTGCTCATGTTGCTGGATTTGCTCAAGAGTTGAATTGTCACCTAAAGGTGTAGGCTTATTGTTCGTTAATACCCATGAAATTCGTTCATATTGGAGAACGATATCGAGGTTATATCTCAATTCATTAAAACTTTCTTTTTTTTTTTCAATTTTTACTAGTCAAGAGCATTGTGAGTGGATCCATATTGTGGTGATTATGTCTAAAAATATAAATTATTAAAGAATGAGCATGCTAGACAAAAATATTGGAACTTTGTATAAAATCATGATGCATGTATGCATGATGATAGATTTAACAAAACTTAAAAAATATAAGTCTTTATATGACGATTATTTTTCTTATCTATAACAGACTAAGTGATGGTGGGTCATCTTATCCATTAAAAGAAAAACTGGGACCTTTCCACTCAAAAAGCTACCAAGCATCTTTATGCCTAATTCTTTGAGAAGTGCCATAATTTGGTCTATGCATTTATCAACAGAGCTACGGTGGGCAGGTTATTGATAAACCATGTTAAGTGTGCAACCATTTTATTCATCCACTAAAGGTACTTACAGATCATGCCTCGGTAAGAGGTTACATTTGCCACCAATGAGTAGACTTATCCTCTAGGAGATACAAATCATGTAAGATCTAGGATTCATGTCCTCCGATGGGGAGTAACAGTTCACCACATATAAATGGGCCATTACATGGAGACTGTGGACTCTCACATGAGCACCCTCTCCTACTCAATCTTTTGCGGTCTTTAAGTTTTAATTAATTCCATCTTGTCTAGATGCAATTTATTTAACCACCCTATATTGTTTCATTATATATCTCATACATAATGAATGCATGGCAAAGCCTAGGGTTGGTAATTTTTCTAAATGGCATACAATCACATAATATCACATATTATTATTATTATTTTGGTAAAAGGTAAATATATTAACCAGAAAATAGTATGTACATGGACCTTAGGGCATACCCCCACCCTAATCAATCAACATCATCCCTGTTGACAATACAGTCAAAGAAAACAAAGACAGCAGAATGGTCGGGGCATGCCCCGACCCTAATCAGTCAACATCATCCCTATATATAATACAAATGACAAAAGCCTAAAGATAAAGAAATCAGAATGGTCGGGGTATGCCCCGACCATATATAGTAAAACATAACAACATCACCCTGTAAATATACGGTCATGGGGGCATACCCTGACCATAAGTAGTCCAAAGCCATCTCTGTCCACAAAGCACCAAGCATCCACTTCACAGATCAGTGGCAATAAGATGTGGTTACACAGTCATAGTAGCAGACCATGCTCACAAGCAGTCAAAACAAAGACAACATCAAATAATACATAGTCAATGGGGCATACCCTGACCATAAGCAAATAAAACCATCCCTGTCTACTGCTCAACTCAAAATAACTAAAAAAAATACATGGTCCTTGGGGCATACCTCGACCATAAGCAGTGGTAAATCTGTCATATTATCATTACAACCCTACCTATCTGGGATATAAATATCAAAAGTTAATCAGTTCATGTAGATATATCCTATACAAAAGTCTTTACAACATAGATTTTATCTTATAGATTACATCGAAGCATGTTAAAGAAGCAGAAGCATGTTAAAGAAGCAAAGTCTAGCAAGATTGCAATTCGTGCCTTCCACAAGGTGTAAATAGCACATACAAATGCCAAGCGGCAGCTTCGCTTCTTAGACGTGCTCCGGTGTATTTTTTTCGAATCCACTTAACAGCACTCGAGAGGGAGGTCATGTCTCTCAAGCCCAGCCACTCACGAATTGCTCTCCAAATAGTACCTGCAAATGGACACCTGAAAATAGATGGTTAACTGATTCTAACTTTACTCCACACAGTATACATTTCGGGTCGAGCTCAAGGAATGTGAGGTTATCCTTGGTTGGTAGTCGATTCAGAACTGTAAGCCATGCAATGAAAGAGAATTTTAGCGGAATATATTGCTTCCAAATGAGGGACGGCTTCTTATCATGTTTCACCCTTAAGATCTCATAGACTTTCCTAGAAGAGAGAACACCATTGACACAAGTCCTTTGAAGCTCATTCACAGTTTCTTGTAATCCTCCTATCCAAAATTCCAGAGAGTTTCAGATTTGTGCTAACTTTTTCATCAAGCGGGAATCTCAGATAGATGGCTCCCACTCCCAAATAGATATCCCCTTTAAGTAGACTTCATTCATCCATCGCACCTATAGTGAATCCGCTTTAGAATGGACATTCCAAAGTACTTTGGCTAGTAGGCTGAATTCCAAACCTTACAATACATCAAACCCACACCTCCCTTGTTTTTCGGAGCACACAGATCATCCTAAGCCACTTTGTAATGTTTACCACCCCATAAAAATAGTCGGCAGATGGATGTTATCCTATCAAGAATGGAAACTGGTATAGGGAAAGCTTGAAGCCAAAATGATTGAACTCCTTGGACTACGGATTTGATCAATTCTAATCGGTCGGCATAAGTTAGAGACTTTCCATTCCATGTGTTGATATAGTTCTCAATAGTTTCAATTAGCACTGATAATTGTGCCACTGAGACTTTCATAGGTGCCAGTGAAATCCCCAAATACCGCATAGGGAATTCACCCGCTGGATATGCAACAGTCTCCATAATGGTCTCTCTATCCCTTCCAAAAACACCCGCTAGATACACATTAGATTTCAAAGGACTCACTTTTAGTCCAGATACTCCCTCCAATTCTCATAGAGCATCCACAAGAATTCTGATGGAGCTAAGATCACCACGAGAGAAGAGCATTAAATCATCAGCAAACGCCAGATGGGTTATCCCACACTTACTACACTTCGGGTGGAAGTGAAATTGAGGGTGTCCAGTTCGAGTTTTTAGTAGTCTAGAAAAGTACTCCAAGCAAAGAAAAAAGAGGATAGGTGACATAAGGTCTCTTTGTCTCAGTCCCCTCCTGCCATTAAACATGCCATATAATGCAACATTCACCGAAATGGAGAAAGATGTTGTAGATACACATTCCATAATCCAGCCAATAAACTACCTGAGGAAACCCAACCCACATAACATATCCTCCAGAAAACTCCAAGAAATCGTATCATAGGCTTTGGTGATGTCCAGCTTGATCATACAACAAGGAGAAATTCTCTTCCTTGTGTACCCTCTAACTAACTCCTACACTAGAAATACATTATCCAACATATTCCTACCAGGCACAAAGGCATATTGTGCTTGGTTAACAATACCTCCAATGAAAGGAACCATTCGCCTCATTAAGATTTTAGTGATCACTTTGATTTATGGTTTGTATGTAACTGTAATAGAGGATTTGATGTGTGTTTCTGAGCCACGTGTTTATATGTAAACCCTAAATCAATCCACCCAAATCTGTAAATTAAACATACAAACCATAAAGCTTCTCCACTGATTCCAGGTGGTAGCAAAGAGTGGAGGTGGAAGTGACCAACGACGACGTAAGCAGATATACCTGGCAATAGGTCGTTTAAGGCAATGCAAGCAGTGAAGGAGTTTTCTATCTATATGAATAATAGAAGTGAAGTTGACGATGAATTGAATGCTAGTAGTGAATATAGATTTGGTGGTTGATTTGAGATGGTAATATGATCATTTATGCTTCTTTCACAACGTACAACGTAAATGTGTGGATGAGATTTAATGGAATATGATAGGAATATCATAACCAGTACAGAAGATCTGATCCCCTCAGAAAATAAGCTCAGCAGGTTGGATCGGGTTGTGTCGAATTGTTGAGTCAGATATTAGGTACACATAGGCCATTTCAGCACTTTCTAATTGGTCCACATGGCTTACCATTACCACGTTACATCTTTCGTTAAATTTTAATGAAAGTGAATTATAGGAAAATTTTCATATGAAATAAGGAAGGGGAACTTTTTCCAAGAATTTAAAATTACAAAGAGTTTTTTTTTAAAATTCTATAGATACTGTCTTTTATGATTATCCCACAAATTAACCTTAAATTTTTGTAAGGGTCTGTTTGGTTGGATATTAATTAATGGAATAGAATAGAACGGAACGATTTATAATAGAAATTGGAATGGAATGTAACATAGTGAAAAGTTGTTTAGGAGAAATAGAAGAGTTAATGTAATGTAGTAAAATGTTGTTTGGAAGATGGATGTAATGAAATGTAATGTATAATAAATAGCTATTATACCCCTAATATTAAAATGGTTGTTGCAAGAAGTCTAACGCTATGATTTTAAAACAAAAATTATGTCCAACAACTGTGACAAATAAAATTTTTAAATATTTTTATTTTAAAATAATAAAATTTTAATAAAATTATTATTATTTTATTATTAATTATATTACAATTTATTATTAATTATATAAAAATATTATTATTAATTATTTAATAAATTTTATTATATTATATGTGACTTATATTTAAAAATTATTTATTTATATATAAATATATACAAACAATTAAAGAATAATTTTTATATATTTTCTATTTTTATTAATAAAATTTTATTATTAATTATATACAATTTTTTATTAATAATATAAAATACTATTATTAGGGTAAGAAGAAACAATATAAAAATATTATCAATTATATATAATTATTGCTGCTAAACCTTTTCTAATAGCTCAACCGCATAAAATAATATCGAGGATGTAGAAATTCAAAATTAAATTATAAAGTCAAAATTGTTTCAATTAATCATTAATTAGGTATTAAGAAAAATTATTGAGAGTATATTAGGTAGTATGTATTTATTAGTTTACATTTCATCCTAAAACCTCCGAATCGGAAGTTTCTTATTTTCACTATTTAGGATGGAATGGAACGTAACATGAAACCCTTTGCTTCTATCCAAAATTCTATTCTATTATAAAACTCTCAAGTGAGGCTGCATTTGGATCTGCGGTGCGGTGCGGATAAGTATTTATTCACCGCAATTTTTAAACACAGTCATATGTTTGGAGCTGTGGTAAACAACTAGAGGTTGGAGAAAAGTGTGGTGCCACCGTAGAAATCAATAAGCAAAAAGAAAGTTGCGGTAAGAAACTGCTACTGCGGTAGAAATTTTGCTTTCCATTAATAATCTTTATTACAAGTATTATTTTCCATTATACTCTTAATTAATATGACTAATAATATATTTTTATAAAATATTTTATTTACTAAATTTATTTTATTTATATTTATATTTTTATTTAATATTTTTTATTTATAATTTTAAATTTATATGACTAATAATATATTTTTAATTATTTATACAACAATTAATAGTTTATTTAATTAATGAACTTTTTAGTTATTTTATCTCTTTTCAGCAACCGTAACTGCATTTGCTAAACACTTAGGCTGTGTTTGGATTTGGGATGCAATGAGCATAAATACTTATTCATTGCAGTTTTCAAATGCAATTATATGTTCGGATTTGCGGTAAACAACCGAAGATTAGAGAAAAATGCGATGTTACCGCAGAAATCAATAAACAGAAATAGGGTTGCGGTAGGAAACTGCTTCTGCAGTAGAAATTTTATCTTCCATTAATAACCTTCACTACAAGTATTATTTTCCATTATACTCTTAATTAATACGACTAATAATATATTTTTATGAAATATTGTATTTACTAAATTTATTTTATATTTTATTATTTATAATTTTACATTTATATGACTAATAATATAATTTTTTAATTATTTATACAACAACTAATAGTTTATTAAATCAATGAGCTTTTTAATCATTTTATCTCTTTTTAGCAATTGTAACCTTACTTGCCAAACACCTATTTTCACGTTTCTGCAGCTACCAAAACAGCAATCCTAAACACATAATAAGGTGGCAGTTGGTTATTATAGAGGAATGGTAATAAAAATGGGAATGAATACAGTGAGGAATGATAATGAATATTATTATTATAATTATGATAGCTGGTTAAGAAGAAAAAATGATTACTATTATCATTGGTAATATTTAGTTTGTAAAAAATATTAAAAAATAAAAAGTTATTATATTTTAATTCATAACCAAATAGGGCTTAAGGGAAGTCGAAAGGAAAATTTTGAAAAATTGATAGAAAGGAGGTAGAAAATGGAAATCAGTGCCGCGTTCTCGCCCTCTCTTGAACATTCCTAGCTGCTTATTACGTCATTCCTTTCGTCCCACTTTCCAGCAAGCTGCCGCACCAACCTCTCCGGCCCTCACTTTCCAATACTACGGTACCCTCCCTCACCAAAAGCGTAAGGTATAAGATTCATCTCGAGAATTCACTTGTCCACTAGTTGCCTTTTGACTCGCCGTCTGAATGCTCAGCCTTAGTTTATTAGTTTTTCAAAAATAAAAAACGAATACTATTTTTTAATCATCTAATTGGGAAGTTCGGAACTTCCAACTTTCGATTAAGTTGGGTTTTGGTATGGTTTAATTTATACTTCCATATTTCACTACTCTATTCCCATTTTGCCCCCAATGAACCCGCATTTCTATGCTTTATGCAACTGCCTCATACATACGTCTACTTAGAAGAGAAAGGGAGGGTTTTGATTGATTGGTTAGGGTTTTGATTTGTGTATTCAAGTGGCTGATTTATATGGCGAAAGCTGCGAATCTCGGTGGTAAAAGCGGAGTACGTATCGTTGTTGCTGGAGACGGTGGCACTGGGAAATCGAGCTTGATAGTAACCGCCGCCGCTGACACTTTCACGACGAATGTCCCGCCGGTGCTACCCCCTACCCGACTTCCCGAGAATTTCTACCCTGATCGCGTTCCTGTCACTATTATCGATACTCCCTCCAGGTATATAAATACATGATCGAGCTTTTGAAGGAATTTTTAAGGGCAGCAACTGTTGTTAGTTGCTGTGGATTGCATCTTACTGAATGGTTTGATTCAGAAATTGTCTTTGCATCGGTATAAAATGTTTGATGGCAATTTTGTTTTTACGCGTTAAACTAGTGTTTTAACAGATGGTATGGGTGTTTATCCTTGTGATTCAGAGTGGAGGATGCTGGTAGAGTAGCTGAAGAAGTGAAGCGAGCTGATGCAGTTGTTCTTACATACGCTTGTGACAGACCAGAGACTCTAGATCGTTTGAGCACCTTCTGGCTTCCAGAGCTTCGCCGTTTGGAGGTCTTTATGCTTTGGTTTTGTCTTTTTCAGAAGTTTTACCAGTTATTTTCTCCATTATTGTCAGCACATATCGGATGGGAGGGTTTTTAACAGTTCAGAGAATTTCATGGCTGCTAATTCTTTTTCTAGTTAGTTTCTACAACTAAAAGAAAGAAATTGCTGGTGCACTTTTATTGAGAGAGATGAAGACATGTATGATTCTAACTGGTCATGAATCACGAGCAGGTGAAGGTGCCAGTTATAGTTGTCGGCTGTAAGCTGGATCTAAGAGATGAGAATGAACAGGTAAACTTGGAACAGGTGATGTCACCAATAATGCAACAGTTTCGAGAGATTGAAACTTGTATAGAGTGTTCAGCATTTAAACACATTCAGGTATAGTTGATTTCTTACTGTTTTTTTTAAATATTATTTTAGACTCTAGCATTGCTTAAAAATAACATGTGGACTGGGATTTTGGTAAAGTAGATCATAACATTCTGTTTTCAGGAATTTGGTGAAGTGGATCTTGACATTTTGTTTTTGAAGTGCTAAGTGATCTGTTTAAGAGATATGTTTTGCCATTGCATTCTCTGCGTTTTACACCCTACTGACTTGTATTCTACCTTCTCAACTTTACCCTTTATTTAACTTGTGTAATGTAATTATTGAGGTTTATGGGTTGATTTTCATGTAAAAGCTTTATGGATTTATTTCTCTGTAAATGATTAACTTTCATGATTGCAGTTCCTTTTTCCCTATAATTACTTGGCTGAGTGATTTGATTGGGACATTTCTGGCGATTTCTTTGGGTTCATATATAATAACGTAATCCTTTAATTTGCTTTCTGTGTACAGATCCCTGAGGTTTTTTATTATGCACAAAAGGCAGTACTTCACCCCACTGGTCCACTATTTGATCAAGAATCACAAACTTTGAAGCCTAGGTGCGTAAGGGCCTTGAAGCGGATTTTTATTCTCTGTGATCAAGACAGGGATGGTGCCCTTAGTGATGCAGAATTAAATGAATTTCAGGTTGTATTTATGTTCTGAAAATGTTCTTGTGTGATTTCTTTTTTACTTTTTTTTTGGGTTCTCATAAACATTTGTGAACAGGGAATTGATTTTTGGTTTCAGTTTATTTTTTTGCAATATTTATCTTCTAATTAATCAAGTTTTAACTGACTTAAGTTTGAGTGAAAATCTTAGAAAAATGATTTTGGGTTTTATCCTATCAGCTCTATCAAGTACTTTGACATGGCGGTAGTTTTTGGTTGGACAACAGCCAAGAGAAAGATTAAATGTCTCTCTTTTAGTTTTTTTGTTCATTTTATCATTATTCTGTTTATCAGGTGAAATGTTTTAATGCTCCACTACAACCTTCTGAAATAGTGGGTGTCAAGAGGGTGGTAGAAGAAAAGCTGCCTGGTGGAGCAACAACTGACAGAGGAGTGAATGAGTGTGGGCTTACATTGACAGGATTCCTTTTTCTTCATGCACTTTTCATAGAAAAAGGGCGCCTTGAGACAACATGGACTGTCTTAAGGAAATTCGGATACAACAATGACATCAAACTTGCTGATGAACTAATTCCAACATTCAAGCGTGCCCCTGATCAGGTAACTTTTTGTTGATTGTTGATTTTTGTCCTATAAAAAGTCTTGAATATTCTGTAAGTTGTTGAAATTTTGCATATGTTTTGTGCTTAAGACTGGATGCCTGAAATGGACAATTCCTTTCTCATTTTACCTTGTTCTTGGTGATGACATCTTTGTGGATTTATTAGAATTCTTTATTTGGGAATAATTTGAGTACTGCTGATGAGTTCATGACTATGGATATTAGGGTAATGATCTTTTATTTCATGCAGTTGAGGTTGTTAGGGGATAATAAAGTGAAAACATTGACATTTGTTGCAGATAGCATTGACATATCTGGTTTATGATTGGATGCTTGGGCCAGAAAACTGACCCTTAGTCATGTTAGATATAGATTCGATGGAGGGAAAGTGCTTGTACTGGTTGCTTTTTCCCTGTGTTAAACCTGTTGTTGAGCTCATTGCTGGCAAGAGATTGTATCTATGAAATTCATTTGTATATATCGTCAAATTTACTGATTGTGAACAAAAAGGGAGTTGGATGACTGAGGTTTTTGGGACCCATAGCTAAATTTCCTTTTAAGTTCCATTGCGAAGACTTTGTCTGGGATTGACAAACAATGGTTGAACTTGCAAGACATTTCCTTCAATTCCAGATTTGATTTGGAACAGTCTTGAAATAGCCTAGCTTTGGCTTGCCCTGGTATACCATCCTATTTGTTTTATATGTGAAGGAGATCTTTCCTGCTTTCTTTTCATTCTCCAAAAATTTAATCATCTCATCCTGCAAGACTTTACTTCTATTTGGTGCTTATTCGTCCTGTGGCTTCCACCTACTTTTATTGAACTTTCTAACATTTGTTTTCATTTATACAGAGTACAGAGCTGGCAAATGAAGCTGTAGAGTTCTTACAAGCGACCTATGAATTATATGATAGTGATTATGTACGTTTCTATTTGTATTGTGATGGATAGTCATTTAGCAAACCTTTTTCCTGTTCTGATTTAGATTAAGTGGGCAAGGTTATCCTATGAACTGTTGTCCTGATTCCTAATTTGGTTGTTCTTGAAATATGAATCTTTCCCAAATGGAATTTTTTTGACAGGATAATAACCTTCGACCGGCAGAACTTGAGGATGTGTTTTCGACTGCACCAGAGAGGTATTCAAGTTTCCTACGTGGACTGCACTTGAAGATGTTTAGCAGTAATCATTAAGTGGGCACTGATGTCTCTCTCTTCAATGATAGATTTTCTACGTTTAGTCTGATGGACTATCATGTTTTCCCTAATCTTTATTCAATTGCCAGGATTGAGTTTTGCTGTAATCTTGTTTCTGGATATTATGACATTCATAGTCTATTTATTTCTATCGTTATAGTCATATTTTATTTATTTATTTCTATCTTGACATCCATAGTTTATCTATCTATTTCAATCTTGACATTCAGTTTATTTAGCTATTTCAATATTTGCAGGCATCCAATGAATTTGACATGCATGTGCTCGTTCTATTCTTGACAGATATAAACTTTTCTGTGCTTTGAATATTCCTCCTGTGTTTTGTTTTGACACTAATGTAATTTCAGTCCTTGGGATGAAGCCACATATAAGGATGCTGCAGAGAAAACTGCACTGGGTGGGCTATCTATGAATGCATTTTTGGCTGAGGTACTAATTTTACCTTCTTCTGAATCACGTCTCCCCAAAGAAGCAAGCCCTGCAGTGCTTATCACTACTTTTCTTGTTGTACTCTTTGGTAATGTATAATTTGCATTGTGTGGATCTTTTTGCTAATACTGTGAAGTTTTACGGTTTAACTGGGTCATACAAACCTGCTCTTTCTTTCACATAGGCAACATCATCGCATCTTGCATTTCTTTGGGTGATGGATAGGGAGGATTAGCTGATGATTTTACTTTGAAGGTTCATATGATTAGCAATATTTAAATGGTAATGTAAAAGTAATTTTTTCTACGTGTTTCAGTGGGCGCTTATGACACTTCTTGATCCATCTCGTGCTGTGGAAAATCTAATTTACCTTAATTATCCTGGAGATCCAGCCACTGCTGTCCGTGTAATGAGGAGAAGATGTTTAGATCGCAAGAAGCAGCAATCAGAAAGAAATGTTTTCCAATGCTTTGTCTTTGGACCTAAACATGCTGGAAAATCTGCTTTGCTGAATTCTTTTCTTGGAAGGTTTATCCTCAGCTAATTATGTTCACCCTTGACAAATCCTTTTATTCATGGATTTTCCTTTTCTTAACTAAGTTAATGAAACTTTGATGATGATGTTTGTTGAATGTAGAACATATTCTGAGAGTCATACATCATCTGCTGAGGAGTACTATGCTACAAATGTTGTTGATCTACCTGGCGTAAGTTGAATGTTCTTGTGCTTTGAAAATTCTAGTAAAACCATAGAATATGTTCAATCTCTCAATGTGAAAAAGACAAGGAAAACTTTCAAAAGTTCTTTCCTTCCTTTGAAGTTTAATGTTTATATATACCTTTGTTGTCATATGTTTTCTTCTTTAGTCTTATGATTAGGAGTTTGGTCCTTTAGTATGTATGTTTATCAACTTTCCTGTTTTGTGGGTTTCTTTCAAATATCTTCTGATGGTTGAAATCATTACTTTACTGTGAAACTGAATATCCAGCATTTCTTATACAGGGAATTAAAAAGACCCTTGTGTTAAAGGAAATTCCTGAAGGTGGAATTAAGAAACTGCTATCGAGTAAAGAATCTTTGGCACCGTGTGATATAGCAGTATTTGTTTATGACAGGTATATACTAGCCATTGCTTTGACTATTAAATTGGTAGATTGTCATAGAATTTGATCAATTATCTCATGCGTAATCTTGTATAATCAAATTTTTTTGTTAATAATGATATTTGCTCTTGAAAGCTACACTTATTGTTTTAGGGACTGTTATGTACCCTCTTGAAGGCCAAAATAAAGAAGCTTGAGTTAATGTTTTAGTTGTTGTTGCAGCTCTGATGAGTCCTCATGGAAAAGGACGACCGACTTGCTTGTCGAAGTTGCGGGCCATGCTGAGGACACAGGTTATGAGGTGCCTTGCTTAGTTGTAGCAGCCAAAGATGATTTAAATTCGTTTCCTATGGCAATACAAGAATCTACCAGGGTATTTTCTTTCTTTGCAAAAATATAATTTGATGTACTGTAGTGGAATGAAGTGTGAATGCTCTTGAGAGCTGGGATAGGGTTTTATTTGCAATTTTGACTTTAGATGTCTTGCTTTGTGAATGCTCAGTAGTATCATTCTGTTATCAAATGAAAAATTTTGCTCCTTTATGTTCTGACATTTTGTCTAAATTGGTTTATCTATGGCGTTAGGTTGTTTGATTATGTAGCTATGCTAATATCAGTGAAGCAACTATTTGCTGTTTTCAAAGAGGTTTTTGTGGTTTGAAAATTTGTAAAATGCCATTTTTCAATATTTTATTAGAATGCAAAATTTTCATTATGATATTATAAGTAAATGTAAATTTTAACTATTTGCAAATTCTGTTCATGATTTGAAGTTTTTAGTTTATACAAAAATAACCTCATTGACTAAATTCAAACCACATTATGCTTTGTTAGAAATGGTTATACCATGGGGACCTTAATGTGATCCACCATTAGTTCTTCATCTATGCAAGGATAGATTTTTGTTAGTTAGCAAAATGGATGTTTTGATGTTAATGGCATTGGATGGAAGTTGAATTAACCCATGTTGGTACCATTTTCTACCTTTACTGTCGGGCATGATTTTATAATGTCCACAATGGCATTAGTATATTGTTAGTTGTCTCAATTCAGAATCGGAGTGCTGTTCCTAGTCGATTCTGAAAAGGCTTGTGGAAGATGTGTCCTTACTTTTTCTTATAACTGTATTTTTTTGTTATATATTGCTGCTGTTGAGGAACTGAAAGGACGTCAAACTTATTTACCCTACCCTCAACATTTGGTAGGTTACCCAAGACATGGGAATAGAGGCACCTATTCCTATTAGTTCAAAAATGGGTGATACCAATAATGTGTTCCGTAGAATTGTTAATGCAGCAGAGCATCCACACATGAGCATTCCTGAAACTGAAGCAGGGAAAAGTCGTAAACAATATCATCGTTTCATTAACCGCTCACTGATGTTTGTTTCAGGTATGTTAGTACTTTAAGCTCATCTTTTAACTTGCTTTTTTGTTTATTTCTTAGAAGTATTGCTTTATTGCTATTTATGCTACTGTTTTCTGATACATGATTCACTTTTGTCATTTTCTGAATCTTTTCTACCATGTTCTTCTTGCACTAACTGTGTCCAATTTGGCTCGAGTGCTGTAGTTGGAGCTGCAGTAGCCATTGTTGGGTTGGCAGCTTATCGTGTCTATGCTACAAGGAAGAGTTCTTCTAGCTGAATCTTAAACTTCAGTTGCAATTAAGATGCAAGTGGCATGCAAGATCATCCATTAAATGGTAAGGAGGTGTTTGCTCGAGATATGTTACCTGCAGAACAGAAAATTAATGTATTCATTGTACTTGAGTTCCGTTGTCCAACTATAGGAATTTGCAAGTTGCAATGGAAAAGCTATTTAGTCATTGGATGTAAGCAGATGTATTATGAGACAAGTTATTGTGCAGGTCTTGTGCAATAATAAAATTTTGTCACAAATCCTCTTTGGCTCGGAAATCTTTTGACTGGTAAAGTATTGAGCATATCTATATCAAAAGTATAAGGAAAACGAGTAAAAAGTTCTACCCTCTGCAGTCAATCCTCTTTTCTGTTTTCTTATTGATTCAATATAACGCTGTTGGTGCTTGGGACTACTAAGCTAGTGATTGTGGCATGTTGAGGATCATATCGGTTATATATGTAAAATTTCAACCTTTGCTTGCATCAAGCAGTGATGTTTTAACTGCACAGGCGGGTTAGTATCTTGTGGGGTAAGACAGATGTAATATTTTATAGAACAAATTTTAGAGATTTAAAATAGCCCACTGTCGTACAGGGACCATTTTTGACTGAAGGTTAGATCAGTCTAGGTTATAGTACTGCCTATCAATTAGTTATTGCTGTCCTGGACAAAAAAGTGTAGAAGCATATCAGAGCAGAGAGTAATCTTATCCCGAAACCATATTACATGGCTATGAAGCTATAACCTGCAATGGTGGATGAATGTCGAATGGCATCCTTTTTAGGCCACCCTTGTTTTTGACAATGGGAATGGATGGGTACATCGATCTGGTTCTCGCCGCCTCCTTTTTCTAGTTTCCAGCAGTAGTTCCTGAAAACTGGGACGGTTACATGGAGTCGAAAATCTGAACTGAACAAGAACTTCATTTCCATTCTATTCATTTCTGCAGTGCTTACCCCCCCAATTTTGGCATAGTAAGCATTGTTGTGGCACCTGCAAATCACATGGTAAATCAAAGAGTTGAAAGGCACCTGCACTTTTTAGACTCGGAGAACTAAGGAGATAACTAATAAGCCTTTTGCTTCGATGACTATCAAGAAACCTATAAGCCTTTTGCTTCGATGACTATCAAGATATTTGTGGGGTTATATGATTATTGTCAACCGTCTGACGTAGCTAAATAGTTTTCGGGACAAGCACCTTCCAAGGCAAACACTTGCAGCAGTTTGGAGTAGCTAATTAGGTTTGGGACAAAACCGTCCAAGACAGACAAGACACTTGTAGCAACAGCAGTGTGTATGTTGGTCGCGTATTTTTTATTTAAAAGGAAAATTCATATAAAATCTAAAAACTTTATATGTTAGTATTTACTTTTGTTTTATTCCAAAAATTATTTTTATTATTTTGAATTACTAAAAGAGAATATTGAAAAAATTCATACCAAAAGAACTTTTTGTTAATTTTTGTCAAAACTTATCAATATATATCATTACATAGTTAATTATTGAGAACTTCAAATTTATATAGACACTATTGCGTGTTATAACGTGTCTATTATACTATGTATTAATTTTTAATAAATATATAATAGAAATATTTTATAAAAAAAACTGTAATCCAAAATAACAAGAGTAGTTTTTACTTTCAGTGTTAATGAAATTGTAAGAGAGTTAGTAAGCCACTCAGATCATGGTGAAAAGCTTGGTGGTTAGCTAGAGTCACATATGAGAAGTGCACATACTCATCATCCAGGAATTTAGCAGCTAACATGATGCTTGTAATGAGTATCCTGTGGGCGTTGAGGGAAGTAAGACATGTCCCCGTTCTTGCCACGAACCTATCCATGTAAATGTACCCGACTACGAAGCAAGATGTACTGCATCTTCCATACTTGAATATCCTCTCAACGTAGCTTCTGATGCTCAAACTCGGTGGCTTCGATCCATGGAAGATGGTTATCACATCCTTTACTTTTGAGAACATGGTCTCGTTCTTTTGTATCCATTTCTCAAGTATTGATGAAAGCAGATGTATCACCGGAGGGAGGGTCGTCATTCCCGATGATGGCCCTCTGTTGTAATACTCCTCCATTAGCCCAAGTCTTGAGATTGTTTCTGAATCAAAACCGGCCATATGTAGCCTCTGATTCCCAGTAGTTCTTATAAATGAATCAAGGGAAGGGTTTTCGAGTGTCCCTCAACCGGCCAATTATTATACGTTCTAAGATAATTTGGATGGAAACTATGGCGTAGGATTTGTGTTCTTTCCTTTCAGGAAAAGTTATCTTGGAAGTTGGAACTAACGTATATACCTCTGTGACCTCAGAAATTAAAGAAGAAATTCTGTTCCCAGTGGACCAAGTGGGACAATTATGCAGCCCTTCATGGACTATCATCGCATCAAGGGATGCTTTTAATCTTTTCTTTTTAAAACTAGAGCTACTCGGAAGGAAGGCAGTGTTTTTGCCACTTTAGCAACATAAATTACTCTCTCTTACATTATCTTCTTTATTCGTGCAAGCTTTTGGTTTAGGGATAACTATTTAGTGATTAATACGACAAACTTTTGATCTAATATTATTTTTACTTTTTTTTTTCTCATCACAAACCACTTTGATTGCAACCAAATGTAAAATTATTTTTATTAATTTACATCTCATTTTTTTATAAATAAAGTTGGAAAATTTAAATTTATCCATAAACAAATCAGAACTACATTCTTTTGTTTTTCCTTTTGGTATTCATGCCACGTACTCCAGCGTTTTGTATTGTTTACCTCTTTATTTCTGTGCCATAAGCTACTTTAATTTGGAACACTTTTCTTCTCCTACCAACCCCTTCTGCCGCAAGTTGGATACTTATCAAATGCTCAAAGAACCTAAGAAAGAAACATTTTACATGCTGATGTGCCCTGAGCTTTAGAACCATTGTTAAAAATAATTTTAAAAAAACGTTTCAGCTAGTGATGTGTACTGAGCTTTAGAACCACTTTTATAAATAAAAGAAAAAATATTTCCCCTGCTACGCTTGATTGACCTATTTTTAGTCGGTCAATATCGTAAATATACGGTGTAGCCGTAGCTAGTACTAACAAGTACAGGTCAATCCCAAGAAGACGATGAATATTAATAATTATCCTTCCCCTATTATCTAGCATAAGGATTGATTTTAGATTTTTAATTAAAAGGAACTAAAACTAAGCAAGTGGAAAAAAGTAAGTAACGAAACAGAGAATTTAGGAAGCACTAGAAAATTAGCGATATCAAGTAATTAGTATCTAAGTTTCAAATCCTCCTAAACCTTTAACAGCTTGACCTTTTATTATGCAATTGTTTGATGATTTATTACACTGTGAAGACTTTTATGATATGCTAGTAGCTGACCTTAAGTCTTACTAACAACTAATTCTAAAGTTTTTAACTAAATTACTCAGGTCCTATAATATTGCGTTACCATTTTATGAATCCCTCAACTAGGTTTGATCATAATCTAGAAGATTTATGTCATCCTATCTCTAAGGTTGCAATCAACTCTTTTTAATTACCATGGATCTATTCAAACCTAAGATTTCTCAATCAGTACGTAAGAAATCAAATTATGGTCGAATATTTCAGAACATTAGAACATAAATAAAACAATTAATTAGATGGAAACAAATCAATCAATCAATTACATTAATAGAAAAATCAACACATGTTAAGGTATCGAAACAAGTTTCATCTAAACTAAATACTAACTGGGTATTTAGTCACACATAATCAAACATGAAATCAAACATACATTGAAAGAAAAACAAATAGAAAACATCAGGTTCATAATTCTAAATGTCTCTAATTGTCTTCTATCGAGTATTCTTGAGATGTAGAGGTATGATCTTGTATTCCGATGGATTTATTGATAATTTCTTTGTATTTCCACTTTTGTGGACCAAAATCATCCATTCTGGACGAACTCCATGTTTGGAATCGCCTCCAAGAGCCTGCCCTCGCTGCCCCCTTCAATCTGTCCTAAAAAATGTCTTTTTATCACAAATTTTAGGGTTATGGGAGATGCATAGTCTCTTGCACGGTCGTGCATCAAACTGTGCATAACCAGGATTCTCTAGATATCATGAAAGTACACGACCACGAGAAAGTGCAAGGGCATATACATGGTTCTGCATTCCTTCAGATTGTCAATTCTTCGTTTTATGCTGTGATTTCATTCAAGTTCTTCTCCCTTAGGTCCATGAAGGCAATTATCATCTATATACACACTTAGAGTGAATTAAGTACCAAATATACAATAAAAGTATAAAATATCAAACAAAATATATCAAATATAGGTGGTAAAATATAGTAAAATCTCCATCTATCAAACATCCATATAGTTAAGTTTTTGCTTGTCCTCAAGCAAACTATAATCAAAATTATAAATTTACAACATCAATCCATCGTCGATTGCAATATGTACCATCATATCCTATCAAATAAAATTAACATACAATCAGAATTAAGTTATCCTAATATTAGTTTCCTAAGTAATATTAATAATGATGACATCAACAATCGTATTGAAATAAAAAGCATTTCTCTTTACACCCTCACCAAGGTTTCACTCAATGTACTTGGTGTTTATGGTAAAAAGCATCAAAACTCTCAATCAATACATAGCAGAATTCTTACCATAGACTTGTAATAAAATCACATCTCCATCGCTTATGTACAAACTAGAAACAAAATCAAAAGGTCTTTGTGTAGGTGTAATGGAGCTTAGGTATGGTATAAATGGAATGATAAAAGGGGTTAAGTGAAGGAAATTTACTCAAAGAAACACTACAAGACTTGTTTACAAAACACACAGGTTCTTTCATCACAAATCTAACGGTATTATTATTATTATTATTATTATTATTATTATTATTATTATCTTTTTTTCGCATTCTAATTAGTACCACAATTCAGCAAATATTGGACCTTTCACACATTTCAAGTCTAAAAAAAAAGAGTAAATAATCTTCAAGGTTTAAAATAATAATAGTTTTCAAAGAAAATATAGGATAAAGGTTAATACGTGCGTTTAATCAATAAAAAAGGCCAAGGCTCAACTTGGTTATTCCTAAAGAAAATTTTTACGGGTATGGTAATTTTCAAAAAGATAGGCTAAAATAAGTTGGTAAATCTAAATGCCTCAATTAGGTTAATGCTTCTAATTTAACAAATATGGTTTCAATATGAATAATAAAAGCAAGTTCTAGAATTATCTACTTGATATCACACACATAAAAGAATAACAAGAGCTTTAAAAATTTTATGAAAATTTCTCTTTAAGTTCAAAAGCTCACAAAAAAGGGTATGTATGTGTGTAAATAATATGCAAATTTCATTTAACTTGAAAATTTCAATGATTACAAAAAATATGACTTACAAAACTAATTTTATTCTAACCATAATCCTTTTACACACCAATTCAAATTAATATTCAACAAGGACATATAGTATTCATGGACAGATTCAACAAATTTAAGAAATCATTTAACAAAATTTATAATTAGGATTATATTAAGCTTAAAGAGATCAGTTAAAGATTCATTAAACTCATCCCCACACTTAAAGTTATACATTGTCCCCAATGGACGCAATATAAGCATTTATGAAAAAGTGAGAGGGTTTAGTGGTACTTTCCTGAATGACTATTTATCTGATTCTGGTCCATCCAATACGAAGCTAACATCCTTGTAAAATATAGAAGAAAAGGATAAAAAGAAACAAAAAATAACATAACAGAAAATAAAATCCTATACTAATATGAAATAAAAAACAAAATAATATAGAAATTGAAATAAAATTAAAACTAACTCATGAGTTACTTCCTATGTAGCACTTCTTTAACATCTTTAGCTTGATGTAACCTATATGATTAATGTCATCTTGGATCAATAATTAGTGGCCTGCTTCCACCCTTTCCTCCACAAAGCAATTTCATAGCCTATAAATAGGCCACATGTTGTAAGATAATGACAAGGACATAATTTATCAAATTAATAAATCGAATTTCAAGTAATAATGTCCTTTTTAATGAGAAATTGTTAATGAAAGAGGGAATAGAAAAACTCCCTAAATCTTTAGTTAACTTGAACAATTTGTCTTCTAGGAAGTGGGAACCCTCCATACTTAAGGTTACTACCAATGTCTCATTAGTAGTGTCTTTACTTGGTTTCTCTGTTAGTTCTTCCTCAACCATCTCTACCCACGCTTCATCTCCTTCCTAGATAAAGGTTTTTAGCTCTTCTTCTTCAATTACCTTCTATCGCTCTACTTTTCCTTCTTGGATGGAGACTTTTTCTTTTTCTTCTGGAAGCTCTCTTGGAATGTCACTCCATTTATAAAGCCAACCCTTGCCTTTTCTTCACTCTCGAATTTGCGTCGCTCATCTTTCATGTCAACATGGAGTTCCATTAATTTATCTGTAATACTTGCTTCCTTTTCCTCTTCTTCTTTTAAGAGCTCATCTTCACTACTAAGGGTGATTGCTGTTCCAAATTAATTACGATATGTTTCATTAGGACTAGGCAAACTCCCTAGTTGCTCGTTGGATAATATCTCCTCCAACTGATCGATTTGATTCGCCATATTCTATATAAGAGCCTCTATTTCCTGATACCTCACGTTGGATTCTTGAATAGACTCAATCATCATATCTTTCAGAGCAGCAATTACCTTCTCACCTTTTTAGAATGCATGTTTATTCATGAAATCAACTGTTGACTCTTTTTCGCTCTGAGATGGTTGGAAGCTCAAACTATACTTATCATATGTAGGTAAAGAAAGTCTCTCATCGAATTCACGTTGACTACCTACTGTTGTGTCTAATTTCTTTTGACTTTGCTTGCCTTCATATTTTATTTTGGTTACAAATTCTTATGTTTTGATCCAAATGTGAGGAGAATTGAGTGACAATGGTGTGAATATTGCATGCATGTTAATTGGATTATCTTGTGAATATTGCATGAAAAATTCGAAGAATCATGCACTAAAGGATGAAATGGGACTTGAACAATACATGCAATTAATTAATTCATACATAAATGGTGTCACATCTAAGACTAAGGAAGTTATGGGTGTGAAGATGGTGGTCACTATCGGGGCCCGCTCCCAAACCCCGACTTCCATGCAGAATATCGTAATACGTGAGCTTATTTCCATCACCTTGACCATTATCGGTTTATCTTCTCTTCTCCGATACCACAACTGTCGTATACTTATAACACATATTCATCACTCGTACTTGCCTTCAACAACTCTCCTTTTTAGTTCAACTCCGCTCTTAGACCATCCATTTATCCATTTCAACCTGAATACCTCAAGGAACAACATCGGTGAGTCCACACTTTACATATATACATGCTTCGGATCTGTTTTCATATCTTTTGCTATAGTCATCCAATTCAGACTTTGTTTAGATAGTTTAATAGAGGAATTAAAGAGCTACAACTTTCATGAAGACCTCGAAGGCCAATTGAAACATCTGGGTGGTCAAAAAGAGGACAGAAGATAACCATAAATAGTAACCCAGACGATAGCATGAACAGTAACACAGAGGAAGTCTGTGAATAGTAACACAGACGATACTCTGTGAACAGTAACACAGACGATACTCTGTGAACAGTAACACAGAGGAAGTCTGTGAACATTAACATAGACGATACTTTGTGAATAGTAACACAGACGATACTTTGTGAACAGTAACACAGAGGATATTCTTCAACTCATATAACTTCTTAACTCCTTATAATCCTTGGCCTATGATCTATCCTCT
>JAOQMS010000006.1:19678920-19691016 GCA_027563885.1 Erythroxylum longipes
TCCCTTATCTTAGGATTCGTATCGGAATGACCTACGGGCGTCCCGGTGCGTACCCTAGGGTAATGGGGTGTTACAATATATGTTACATAATGAATTAGATATTTATGTATGTTAGCCATATGTTATTGTTGGCATTATTTTCATAGCATATTGCTTGTATTTTTAAAACTTTTGAATGATTTGATCCTCAATTTGAGAAGTATTTCTATTTCAGGTCTTATTTATGTCTACTAAAGGAAAAGGAGTGACTAATGTGGAGCAAATTTCGAAAAACTGAAGATAGACCCTTAAACACAACACCTACACTACTTCTCCTTCGCATCCCTATACACCCTCTTTTTACCCCCTACATCAAGCAACACTATACCTATTTTCCTATATTACCCCCATATTGGCGGTGTTATTTTTCAAACAATTTATAAAGACTACCAAAGACAACATGACCTAGTATAAAGATTCATGTCAGGGTCATGTAACTCATAAAAGATTAAGGTTTTAGATAAACAGAAAAGGTAAGAAAAAATATTTCTTTTGCCAAGAAATAGATGGAGTGCAGTGGGAACTCATTGGGAAGTTGTTCTAGATTCATTTTGATAGAAAAAAAGCTAATCTTTGAAGTTAAAGCAATATTACAACAAGATTCATTAAAGATTCAAGATTTAAGATTCAAGAATTATCAAAACGATCCCTTTTTCTAGTTTTCTTCATTTTGTTTATGTTTTTACTCTTTGTCTAATTATTGTTGAATTTTTAAACTATAAACTTTCTTTATTTTAAGTATACAAATCGTATCTGATAGCATGAAAAGTATTGTCTCCTACAAGGATTATGGTAGTAATCTAACAATTCTTATAGACTTTGTTTAATGTAAACAATAAGATAAAAATAACTTAAAGTTAAACTAAAACTAAAGAATTGATAATTAAAAAATGCAGTAACCAACAGTGAATTGGTTGATTGATCAATGATGAAAGCTAGGAATTACTTCTACCCTTATTTGTTTTCACTTAAGCTTCTTGCTTTAATACTAATTGACCATAGATATCTAATAATTATGATTACCCTCCCTTGAGATCTAATCAAGTAATCCTAATTAAATAAATATAATTGAATTATAACCTCTTGATCTATCACAACTCTTCACTTTAGAAAGATTATGGCTCTTTGGCTTAAACACAAACTGATTTTTTGCTATAAAAATATGGCCACTTCCCAAACACCCTCAGTTCTAATGCTGACAACTACTCTTCTATGTAGATGTTAAATTCTTTCATCGCAAATTAGATATAAAATACTAAAGCACAAATTTTGAATTTTCCTTTCGATATAGTTGATATAATAATCGGTTCTCTTTGTTCTTAAACCCAATAAAGCACCAGGCCTTAGTGGACTCGATGTTTTTTTCATTTAGAAAATATGGCATCTCATCAAACACATAGTGATAAAAGTAATGCCAAAATTATTCCAAAAAAAAGGCAAGATTTTGAAGAAAATAAACAAAAATTTTATTAATCTTATACCAAAATTTATTGACCTTTACTCCTTAAGGGACTTTATATCGATTTCTTATTGAAATACAATTTACAAATTCATTGCAAAGCTTCTGACCATAAGGCTTAAAGGGGTGTTTAAAGCCCTACATTAATCTAACACAACAAGCTTTCACTAAAATGACAAAAATAAAGGATAATATCCTTCTAGCTCATCATCTATTCAAGAATTACAATTAGGACTCATTCAAAGTTATGTAATCAAAATAAAATTCCATAAAACTTTTAGTGCCCTCAATTAGAGCTTCATTATAAACTCTTTGAAAGCATTTGAGTTTTGTCCAAATTTCGTTAATTGGATAAATTAATTCATCAATATAGTATCATATAACATACTAGTGAATGATGAACTAATAAAACTGATCAAGGGAGTTAAGGGACTAAGGCAAGGTAACCCTATTTTTAATACTTTTCTACACCAATCATTAAGGTTCTCAATAAACTTATTATACATGCGATAAACATGGAGAGGAAATTCAAATTCCACAATAAACTTAAGAAATCAATATCTTTACTTTATCCTTTACTGATGATTTATTATTCCTTTCAGGGACTGACTTTCATTATATTAGTGCTTTAATGACAAAAATTAAAATCTTCAGGGACTTATCTGGTTTGGCCATTAAAAAAGACAAGAGTCAGGTTTTTGTTTCTTTAGATTTTATGTAACTCTCTAGCCAAATCTCCAATCTAACAAACTTTAAAACCAAGTAACTCCATTCTACTCATTTAAAGTGTCTATTTATCTTAAAATATCAACTCATAAGGACTTCTTGCCTTTAATTAAAAGGACACAAATACCTAATATCTAATGTAACATATGTCTCTCTTTTGCAAGTAGAATCCAAACTATAAATTTTTTTATCAACTCCATGCATGTGTACTAAGCATCTCATATAGTGTTCCCAATGAGTTGGATCAAAACAATAGATAAAATGCTTAAGAGTTTCCTATGGTTAAGAGGCATTAAAAGGAAATCTATTGTCAAAGTGAAAAAGGGTGATGCATGCTTGCCTAAAGAAAAAGGTTGACTCAACATTGTTCCCATTAAACTAACCAACATAGTACTAAGGATCAAGAGAATCTAGAGAATTTTTGGTTTATAAAGGATCCTTATAGGTTTAATGGGTCCATTCTCACTACCTCCAACATCAAGACTTCTGGAATTTCACCCAAAAATAAACACCTGTTAAATTATGCTTCATATCTTTACACCGAAGGAACACTTGAGGTTAGAATTCAAGCATAGGCTTACAGATGGTTCAAATACATGGTTTTATTTTAACAATTAGAGTACCCTTAGGCCATTAAATGCCATCATGAATTTTAAGCTCTAAAAGACACAATTTAAGAAGGTGTAATAATGAAAGAAGTATTAAAGGAGAGTAGGTATAGTCTTAGGCAAAGGACTTGAGATGACTCATAATTATAGTCCAGAGCCCAACAGAAAAGATTCCATTCACTCTTAAGACACTCTTTTAGTCTCTTCTCTAACAATTAATGCAAACAATTTGTAAGAATCAAAACCCATAAATTTTCTTGGCATAAATTGGAATGGTATAAATATGCTACCCACAACGTTTATTTGTGGTATTACTAGTCATTAAAGGAAGACTAATCAATATAGATAACATTTATAGATCTCATTCATTAAACAATTGTTGTGTTCTTTATTATCAAGAGTTTGAAACTATTAAACCTCTATTCTTTCTATATAACTTCTTTGCAAATCTATGGAAAGAGATTTTACAAAGTTGCAATCTCTCCTATCTAGCTTTAATTTGGCTAGATATCATATCATAGATTAGTTAAAGACATTTGAGGAGCAAAAAGGATTCTATTATTCTTAAAAACATGTTTTAGGAGATTTATGCATGTCATTTGAAAAGAAAGAAATCAAAACATATTCTAGGACAGGTTGAACAAGTACTAGCAAGTACAGAAAGACCTTAAAAACCTAATAAGAAAACAATCTATAACATTCAAAATCATGCCACAAATAGGGAGAAATTCTTCACTAAGATAAAATTCTGATGAGGAATCCAAAGTAGAAGTATATAAATGATTAGGGACACAGACAAAGATGTCTTGATTAGTATGAAGAGGAACACTAACTCCTAGTTAAATAGTTATAAAGGATGCAAAAGAATCTAAAATCACTAAATATTACTACCTCATTGGTCTAATAATTTGTTAATATTTTTCTCATAAGCACAAGTCTAACTAGTTGACTCAACCAATTTAAATTTCAGTAACCTGGTAGAAATTTGGCAAAGGAGCAAACATGTTTGATGTTCAAGGTGAAAGAGGTGTAAATTCTTAGACTAATATCTGTTTAGGTTGTAAATTCTAGCATGAATAACCTTAATACATATGGTGATTGCTAAATTACTAGCAAATCCTCTTAAGTCAATGGTTCATCAATATTAAGGTGCATTCATTCATGGTAGAACAATTTCAGATAATATCCTTCTGGTCTAAGAGTTAATAAAGGATTACAATTTCAAAAAATCAATCAAAGGATGTGTTATTAAAATAGATTTCTGTAATGCCTTTGACAACATCAATTAGAGCTTTATCACCAACAATTTGGAATGGCTTAGTATCCCTCCTAAATTCAATTCTTAGATTAAGGAGTGCTTTTCAACACCTTCTTATAGTGTGCTCTTAAATGACACCCCCACCAAGCTCTTTAAAGGCTCTATTGGGGTAAGGTAGTGTGATCCTTTATCACCATATATGTTTTTAATCTCAGTGGAAATTTCTAACAAAATCATTAGCTTTAACACTATAAGAAATTCAAATTTCTCCTATCATCATAAATATAAGGTATTGTAACTTACTCATCTCAGTTTTATTGATGATTTAATGATGTTTTATGATGCAAATCAGAAATCATTATCAATTTTGCACAAATCTCTCATGGAGTTTTACAGAATTTCTCTTTTGAAAGTTAATTACTTGAAAAGCATGATGTATTTCTCCTAGGGTGTCTCTAACACTGATAGTGTGAAGGATATATTTGGTTTGAATATCTTAAATCTTCCTTTCAAATATCTGACAATACCTATATCCTCCAAGAATCTAAAGTAACATGATTGCTTGATGCTATTGGAGAGATACAAAAGCAAGATTAATGTCTAGCATAATAGATTTCTTATTCAGGTAGAGAGGGTTCAACTAATTATATCAGTTCTAAACAACCCGCACTACCATTGTATCTCACACTTGATTCTTCAAAAGAAAATCTTGAGAGCGATCGAAAGATCCATGAAAAACTTCCTCTGTAGAAAAACAGAAGATGTCAAGGGGAATAAGATGAGATGGGACCATCTTTGCTGGAGGAAGCAAGAAGGAGGTTTGGGGCTTATTTCTTTTCAACTAATTCAAACTAAAATAATTGCTAAGAGGATTTGGAAGCTTCTCAATGATAGAGAGGCTTTATGGAGAAAATGGATAAATGTCTACTAATTAAGTAACTCCAATTTTTGGCAGATGGAAAAGAAGACTGAACATTCTTGGCCTTTCACCAACATTTTAAGGCATAGATACACTATGTACCCCCTCTTCAAAATAAAGATTGGTAATGGTGAAGACTCTTGGATTTGGTTTGACAACTGGACACCTCATAGCCCATTGATTAAGAGAGATGAGATGCTCACTTTAGTAGGTAGACAGACAATTAATACTATGGATGAATATTATTGCTGACAATGAGTAGAAGATCATATGAAGAGGAGCTAACAAATTTCAGGATTTTCTCCCAAGATACATGCCTAAGTCATCCATCAAGGATAAACTAATCTAGTTTTCTAGCAGCGATATAGATTTCACCAAGTCTTCTTGCTTGAAAGCTATAAGACCTCATCATCCGAGTGAAACTTGGTATAATATAGTGTGGAAAGGATCCTTAATGCCTAAGGCATCTTTTGTAATATGGTTGATAATTAGAGGAAGGTTGAAGACCAAGAATAGATTGAGGGGAAGTAATGATTAGATTTGTGTCCTACATAACACACTACTTGAAACAACTAATCACCTGTTCTTTAAGTAAAGGTTCTCATCTTTTGTTTGGGCAAGGATGTAGCACAAAATAAATTTAGTTTGCCCTATGAATGGTTGAGAAGACATTTTAGTTTGGGCTTAAAAACTCTATAAAAGGATTGGAGAAGATAGGAAGCGACTAAATCTAATTGTAACTTGTTTAGTCTACTTGATTTGGTTTGAAAGAAACTAGAGAATCTTTAGGGATGTCCACACAGACAAATATGCTATTGCAAATAAGACATATTGTTGGATCAGAGAGATACTAATAGTTAACCAAGTTACTGATAGTCTAGTCTATTCCATGAAACATACTTGGGGTCTTGTATAAGCATACCTTGATTGATTTAAATTATGTTCTAGCTTTGCTACGAGGATTCACTTTCTAATCTCATAGTTACATAACTATTGTATCTATAATCTTATACTTGCTTTAACTGCCTTTTAGCTATTTGAATGATATTTATTTATTTATATTTAAAAAAAACAACATTAATACTAATTTGAGAAAAGCAATTTAGGAACCTAGAAGTTAGCTATAGTATTTTTTTGTCCCCACATTTATGCTCTTGTCTAGCAAAGAAAATTATAATGTTTGCTTTTATGTTTGACTTATTCACCAATTCAATTTTTCATTTTTGAAAACATAAACAAAGATATTACAAACGCCACATTGATAGCCATAACATCACTGCAAGTATAGAAGGTACTTCCAAACAAGAAAAACAGAAAATTCTAAATGAGTCCGTCAAGTTGTGTTTGTCTCGTAAACCTGGTTCAAGATTCAAAATTTATGAAATTAAGTTTGACTTTTATAATTGAGCTTGAAAGACCCCATCATGACAGAAACATGGCCCTACATAGGAAAGAAAATTGATTTGATATAATCAATTTATAGGTATCATTGCCATAACTCATCCTCCAATACAGATTATGTTGATTCTCATGTAGTCTCCAATCAACATTCCATTATGGCATTTTCAGTTAGATTTCATGTTTCTCTTCAGCCATGAGCTTTGTCACCACGAGGCAATCCTAACCATTACAAGTGTACAACAAATATTTGGTTACTAAAATCTGATTATGAGTTAATAAATAAGAAAATGAAAAAAAAATTAATAGGAAGGGCTGCTCCTAAAGGGCGAAACCAATTCCTAATTGGAATTATAGGATCTCTTTTAATTGAACATTCCAAAGGCAAAAGTGCATGTTGAGTGCTTATGATGTATTGCGTAGCTTAACGGGACAAGTTACAATGTTGGGATTTGTTTATACTATGATCTTCCAACTGACTTGTAAAGGCTCCATGCCTCTTTTGAAACTACTTTTGGAACAATTTCATTAATATTATTATTAAACTTAAAATAGAAAAAATTAATCTTCAATACTGACAACAAAAGGTGCAATGAAAAGCCGAAAATCAAATAAATAAATTTCGCAAACGTGCAGATCAACAAGGAGCAATCAGTTAATCTCATGCTACCTCTTGTTTTGAACCCGAAAGGGCGCAAGGGTGCCCCGTCTATATATTAGTCAAGCCACCAGATCGGCACACTTCCCTCATTAACTGGTGTTACCGTCAACAGTCTATGTTTGTGAATGGTTGAAACCAAATTGAAAGGCAATACATCTAGTAGAATTTCTATACTAAAATTCAGTGTAAAATTTCAAGTGTATATAATAACACTGCGACTATTCGGCAATTTCTCCCTCTTCTAATTCCTCCATTTGGAAGTTTACTCCAAAAGTTGAATCTTTCTGTTCTTCCACTCCCACATCCTTGGAAAATTCACCTTCAAAATCACACACGTCATTAGGATTCGTTTCAGCAATGAGATTTGAATATGCATCTAGCAAGTCCTGATCGAGGTCAAACATCATATCCTCTAAACTGCCTAATTCCATATCCCAGGGGCTGGGATGTGAACCGTTCCCTGCTGTAACCCTTGCAAACAATGAGCCACTAGATGGCTCATTCAATGCTCTCTCTGACATTTCATGGGAGTTGAGTTGATGCCGAGGACCCAAATTTGCATTGCTTATGAAATCATAAACCTGAGGATCTGATGATTCCTCATCTTTTATTTCCTCCTCTACAAATGCAAAACCTCGGGGGCTAGGATGGTCATTCCTGACACAATTCTTGGCTTCCATTGTACAGGTTATAAGATGTGCCTCATTTACAATTTCAAACTCACACCTATGCGAAGGAAGAAAAACATGTACAACAGGGTATTCCAGGATAACAATGTTTGCCAATTGTTGCCTTAATGGTGTCCTTATTTCCAACTTGCAGAATGGTGACCTGGATCCCTGAAATAATCCAAAACCATAGCAACGTTTTCAGCACACTAATAATTTCAACTTGATGAGGGCATTGCATCCAATTGGATAGCTTGGGAACTACGGCACTTCACAACAACAAAAATTTTTTTAAAAAATGGAAAACTCAAATAAGCACTAGGATAATAAGTTCAGGAAAAGGTTTGAAGAGGTTTGAAAATACTACGGTCATGTAAAACAAAGACATCATAGTAAATGTGACTATAGCAGTTAGACCATCAATCAATGCTTTATACTTAACCCCCTTATCCGAGAATTGCAGCTTTATTGAATGTTAAAAAGTTAGTGAAATGAAACCCAAAGCCTAAATTATGAGAACTAACAAACTGCATTGTGGCATCCAAGTCTACGAGAGTCTAACAGTAGTTATCAAGTAGCAGTTTATTACTTAATGTGTTACCCAAGAACAGCAGCTTTATCGAGTAGTTGAGTCCATGAAACGAAAGTCATATCAACTCGTTTATCGTCATTATATGATATTTTGGAATTAAAAATCTACCAAATGTGATGGAGGACCTCGATGTTTAACCTCATTCAACCTGATAACATGTTCATATTTGTTCTTGCAAAATTACAAGTTGGAGTGCAATGGATTTAAATGGCTCGTGAAGAAAAGATGATGCATGCATCACTCTCTAGCAACATCAACCAAGTTTGGAGCCCGTATCAATCTTAGAATAAGCTAATATGGTTGGTTCAATGCACTGGTGTCACGAATTCAGAAAGAATTAATACCTTTGGATATTTGCGTATAAAATATTTAAGAGAATCCGGGTGCTCCAGAGAAAATTGTCTTACAGGATGATTCCATGGTCCAGTATTCAGATGCTTCTCCATCACTGAGTAAAGGATGGTGTCTTCGTGTACTCTGCAAAGACAACGAAATCCATAACGATTAACAATCGCAATCTAAAACTAAAAGTAATAAGGTTTTGGTGACAGACAAAAATTTGAAGTAACAAGAGAGCAATTTTGTAGGTAAATAACATACCCGTGATCAAGCAGAACAACAACTTCGGTAGTAGAGTGAAAGCGCCACTCAATAGTCCAAGAGATAAATTTCTTCCTTTGGTCATAACGAGACTGATTGATCTCTCTCTTGGACATGCCCGGAGGGAGAAGAAGGAGCTTAGTTCTACGAGCCGAAGCAGCTCCCTTAAGGATGCGAAGGTAATTAGGTAACTTGGGGTAAGGAAAAGCACGTAATCGACCTCTCAACCTCTGAGCGGATTCAGTGACTCGCTTAGTCTCCTCCAGCAGATTATAATCTACATAACCAACAAACAAATACTTTAATACATACTCAAATGAATGTTATATAACATTAAGTAATAAAAACAATTATCATTTACCAGATAAGAGGATACGATCATTGAATTGTGAAAGAGGGACAAAAGGGGTGCCGGGCCGATTGCTTCCAGAGCAGCCAGTGCGGAGCTTGTGAGCTTTGACACAAGCGAGGCTGCAGGAGCGGAGAGAGCAGCCTGGGCATTTGTATTTTGATGGGTTTTCTTTGCACTCTTCACATTTATTCTTGCACTTATCGTCATCTTCTCCCATCTTCATTTTTCTTGCAAAAATTGGTTCGGCGGAACAGAAACTAGCAGACGATTATTGTTGTGTTTCAACTCCGAAGACCAAACCCTACTCAAGTTTTAATGGCATGTTTTAGCGCAAGTTTTAATGGCATGTTTTAGCGCGTCGCTTCCTTAGGCATTAGGATTCTAAATTTTAGATGGTTATAAATAATGATGAATAATAATGAACAAAAGTAATTTGATTTGAATTAAACTAAAAACTTAAGATACAACAAAGTCTACTTATACAAGAGATCTAAGGAGTTTTATAGTACCCAACCTTATTTCTAACTGGTAGAATATATATATATATATATATACATATATATGCACATACATATTAAAATATTAAAATAAAACTAGACCTAAAAATAATATAAAAAATATATATGTATCAATAAAAATATAAAAATTAAATAATACAATAATATAATAAATACATAAATAGGAAAAAATATAAGTTATTAAATGCAAATATTTATGTTAAGTGGGGAAATGTTTAAGCTAACTAACTAAGAGGAAAATACCAAATATGAAATATTTAGTCTAAATAGAAGATATAAAACTTGAAGAAAATCGTTTAATATGAGAACGAGAAGGACCTCTCTATGTGAGATCCTTTATCTCTATCCACAAAGTTTTCTATTGACGTTCATATTTTCGGTAAGTTCCAACAAAGTTATATCATTCCTAATCACCTCCCCCTAATTCTTCTTAGGCCTTCCTTTTCTCCTTTTACAATATCTAATACAATCTTCTTGCATCTTCTCGCTGGAGCGTTAGGGTATCTCTTCTTAATATCTTCGAACCAACTAAATCTTTTCTCTTAATTCTGAATTAATATTAGTCACCTTTAATTTGTCTCTTACCATTATATTCCTGACCTTATCTCTTCTAGTAAAGTTGTACATTCAACAGAGCATTCTCATTTCTGCCATCATTAGCTTATGATTATGCACCTACTTGATAGGCCAATACTTCGCCCCATAGAGGATGGTCGACCTACTCGCTAAACGATAGAATTTACCTTTAAGCTTAAGTGGTATCTTTTTGTCATATAAAACTCATAATACACTTCTCCATTTAAGTCACCCTAATTTAATACAGTGAACTATGTCTTCGTTAATCTCTCTATTGCTTTGGATGATATATCCTAGATACTTAAAATACTCTTTTGTGCTGTAACTTTCGAAATAATCTTTACCTCCACATCGGAAGCCACCCTATGACATGAAAATTTACACTCTAAGTATCCAATCTTAGTCCTACTCAGTTTAAAGCCCTTTGATTCTAACCTATCTCTCCAAAGTTGTAGCTTGACATTGCAACCTCTTTTGTCTCATCCATTAAAACAATGTTATCAACAAACAACATACACCATGACACATCCCTTTGGATGCTCTTAGTGATCTCATCAGTCACCACTATAAATAAAAACGAGCTCAATGAAGAGCCTTGGTGTAATCTAATATCAATAGGAAAATGTTCTATATCTTCTCATACCGTCCTTACTCTAGTTTTTACACCCTCATGCATATCCCCAATAACCCATATATAAGTCGTAGGAACTCTCTTAATTTCTAAGCTCCTCCATATGATTTGCTTAGGTACTCTATCATACGTCTTCTCTAAATTAATAAAAATCATGTGTTGGTTTTGTTGTCTTTCCCTATAATATTCCGTTAATCTTTTAAAGAGACGTAAAGCTTTTTTTGTGAACCTTCTTAGTATGAAGCCAAACTGGTTCTCTGAGATAGGAACATCCTTTCTCACTCTCTTCTCAATCACCTTCTCCTATAACTTCACGGGGTGATTAAATAGTTTGATTCTCTATAGTTGTTACAACTTTGGATATCCCCTTTAATCTTATATGGAGGAATTAGCATACTAAGTCTCCATTAATCCTTTTAGTTTCTTCCTTTGTAATCTCCTGATAATAAGTAAAGTTACAATACCTCTATGTGCTAGGATCACCTAAAGAGATGTTGTCCTCTACGCATTCATTAGAAAGGCTAAAGAAGTACCTCTTTCATCTTCTCTTGATTTCATTTTTAGCCAAGAGCACCCGCCCTACTTCATCTTTTATACAATGATCTAAGTCTCTCACTTTTTATTCTCTAACTCTCGCTAACTTTGATATTATAAGTTTGAATTCTATTTAATTAATTAGAATATGGCTAAGTTTAAGAGTTAGATTGGATCGTTATATTGACATTTTATTGGTCTATGTATAATATTCACATCACATATATTTCACTATTATTTTTTTAACAAAAGTCTAAATGAAATTTTTTTTAAAGTTTAAAATGTATAATAAGATTTTTCAATAATTTTTAAGAATAAGTGGTTCTTTAAAAATTTTTTGAAAACTAAATTGAATTAATATTTACAATATAAAAAAGTGAAGTACATGATCTAATACAATCTACATTTTAACAATTAGATATAAAGATCATAAGAATAAGTTTTGCCATTTATCCTCTCTAAAGCATGTCTAAGTACAAAAATTGTAACACCCCACTCCCGCAAAACCTGAACCCGATATCGACAGTGATATCCGAATCCGTGCCCCGCGAGGGTGG
>JAOQMS010000006.1:19692939-19708186 GCA_027563885.1 Erythroxylum longipes
TTCATAAATTCTAATTTACTTCCATGCTTGATGATCTAATAACATAATTAAAAGAAGTTAAAAATATAAAAAATCCTAAAAGTGGGATCCAACATCAAAGTCATCATGATCATCTAAATTTTTCGTGTTCGATAGATCAAAAAGTGCACGAATGACATTATAACCAAGTTTATAAACATCGCCAGCTATCTTAAACCAGAATATATTCATTTTAGGATTATAGCACATAGTGGTGAAAAATTCGACAATCATCATATGATAAATTGACATATCACCACGAATGAACCTACCCTAACCAATGTTCACAACCAATTGTTCAACATTACATCTCACTCCTATAGTTTATAATAGTTCAAAGTCAAAATAACTAGGAGTAATTAATTCTCTATCTCTAAAGTACCGAAATCACATACCTTCATCTTCTGAATAAATGGGGAATGGGCCACGAAAAGTGGCTGACATATCGGGTTTTCCTTCACCAAAGACTTTAAGGCGCAATTCATCGATTGGTTTCTGAGCTACCATTTTCTTCGGGGCCATTGTGAAAGTGAAATCTGCAAAATAAGGAAAAGAGGGATGAGCTCATTTTTTTAGAGAGAAAGAGAACAAATCTCACCAAATCATTGTATTTTGAATGATTAATGTATAATAAGAGCAAATGATTGTAAAATTGATGGAAGAGATGAAGAAAATACCAAGAGTTTAGTGTAAGATGAAGGATTTAATAGAGTGGGAGAGTGGGAGAGTGGGAGAGTGGGTTTAGGGAGAGAGGTTTTGAAAATCTGAAGAATGAATGAAAGAGGAAGAAAAGAGGGAAATTTAAATTTTTCCTCAAATTGGCCTTCCCACGATCACGGGAATCCCCATCATTCCCACGATCATGGGTTAACTCTCCGAAAACTTTCTGGAGAGATTTCTCATGGTCATGGGAATCACCCCCATTCTTACGATCGTGGGTTAACTCTCCAGAAACTTTCTAGAGAGTCTTCCTACAGTCGTGGAAACTTACCAATTCCCACAGTCATGGGTTGCTGCAATTTTTCCACTTCTAAACCTTCTTCCAAGCCTAGCATGCATTCTCAGTAGTCCCGCAACCTACAAACACATCAAAATAACCTTACCAATAAGAAATTTGAAAAGAAAACAAGTTAAAATTCAAACAAAATCTAAATAAACATCAACTAAACTCAAATCAAACATAGTCATAACTAAATGAATCAAACAAACAAGTAAACAAAGGCAAATGAAAGAAAAATTCCACAGATTGCTTCCCATGCAGTGCTTTCTTTTAACTTCGATAGCTCGACACTCTCCTTGTACTTAAGGTGGTTCAAATGAACAGTGCAATGGTAGTGCAGTCACTGATCTCAAAATTTGCACATAAGCTACCCTATTATGGATTCCACCTTCCTTCCGGTTTTCGTTCCTTCGCGTTCTCCTATGCGATCGTTTCTTTCTGAATGCATTCTTAGAATTCTCAATCTCTTCCCATTGTCCTTGAGGTTTGGTTTCCTTGATACTAGTTGGAAGTAGAGGGGAATTGTTGTCTTTCTTTGACACTTTGAAGGTTATTAGTTGCTTTGCTACCTTCATAGTTAATTCACCCCCATCAACGTCAATTATCGAGCGAGAAGTAGCCATGAACGGTCATCCAAGGATCATAGGGTTTTCGCATCTTCTCCAATATCCAGTATATAGAAATATTTAGGGAAGATGAATCTATCAATTTGTACTTGCACGTTCTTAGTAATCCCCTTCGATTGGTGTACTGTTCTGTCGGCCATTTTCACTAATATTTTTGCGGGCTCTAAGTCTCCTAACCCCAACTTCTGACTAAAAGTGTAGGGAATTATGTTGATACTTGCTCCCAAACTTGCAAATGCCTTGGCTATGTTAACTTCATTGATACTGCAAAAGATGAAAAAATCCCCTGGGTCTTCTTTCTTCTGTGCTATGTTAGGGTTTCCTTCTGCTATGTGCTCCTTCATTTTTTCTTAACTGGTTCCTTTAACTTGAGCTTTGTTTGTAGTTGATTCGTTATATACTCAATCTTGTTTGATTCAACCTCCTTAAAATTCCTCGTTGCTCTAATTGAACTTGACTTCTACTGTGCAAAAATAGGGTATGGACTTTTAGGTTGAGGCTCTTTGATTGACTCAATTACGAGCTTACTTGGAAGGACTTCCAAAATTATTTGTCCTTCTCTCTTGTCTCCATCTTCCTTCACATCTTTAATTTCCTTTTCCTGTGTCCAAGTAATGTCCATGATCAGTTCCTTTGGGACTTCAGTATTGCTCCGTAGACTACCTTCACTTCTAGAAGACAAAGTATTAGTAAGTTGACCTAACTGAACTTCCAAATTGTGGATGGATGAGGCATGATTCTTCACAACCTAGTTAAACTTTTCTTCCATCCTCTTCTAACTTTCCTCCTGGCTGGCAAATATCCTCTTCTGGTTTTCTTCTTGAGTTGCTAGTTTAGACCCCAAAAACAATGATCACCTTGTCCATTATTCTATCTATTGACCCAATCTAATCTTGCTGAAATCCAGGAGGTCCTTGTATTCTTGCTTGGCCACCTGTATTGTTAGTGCTCTAAGAAAAATTCGGAATGTTTTTCCACCTCGGTTTATAAGTGTTCGAGTAAGGGTTATTACCTCTTTACAGTTGGCCCAGGTAATTTGTCTATTCTATACCACTAGCTCCCAACAAAAAACATTCAAATGAGCCATGATTGCTTTTCCCACATAGCTCACGCTGTACTTGCATCACTTTGGTTGTAGATGATGATGCTCCTTGCATATTGCTCAATTGCTTTATAAGGGTTGTGATCTGGGCCTCCAAAGCAGTAATAGAGTCAATAGGGATCATACCTTTTTACTCATTTTGCCCTTGTCTACTGCCCTCACTTGACCACTTGCAATTGTTGCTCGCCAACTCTCCCAAAAGGTCATGAGTTGCTTTAATAGTCTTCCTTATTAAAGAACCTCCAGAAGCTGCATCTATGGGTCCTCTCGTGCTTGAATTTACATCATTGTAAACACATCTGCAATATGAACTCCCTCGAAAGGTTGTGGTGGGACAACTTCTTTGTATTTCTTTAAATCTCTCCCAGATGTCATAGAGAGATTTCCCATCACTTTACTGAAAATTCGTGATCTCCTTTATGATCCTCTTCATCTTGGTCAATAGAAAAAATTTCGTGAGGAATGCTTGGGCTAGTTGCTCCCAAGTAATGATCTGCCCTGAATGTAACGAATTGTACCACACCTTCTCTCGATCTTTCAAAGTGAAAGAAAATAATCTCAATTTTTGTGCATCGTCAGAGATTCCATTAAACAGGAAGGTGTTACAAACATTTGGATCTTCGTTGGACAGCCCATAAAATTGCACACTATTCTGCAACATGTTAGGAGTGCCGGCTTGATCTCAAAATTGTTAGCCTGAATTGCTAGCCTCGAAACTCCTTAAGGACTGAATCCTGGCTTTATAAAGTCTATCAGTGTCCTCTTAGCCCCTCCTTGCTCTCCTTCTTCATCCATATCTCTTTGTGTATGATTTCGATGCTTCACTCTTCTTAACTCTCGTTCGTGTCTTGTGATATCAGATAACTTTTCTTTACTAATTTTTGTCAATCTTTGCATGCTCCTTGTGTTCATGCACTTGCAAATACACAAGGAAAAGTATCAAAAACTCTTAAGTCAAAGTAATCTAAACTAAACAAGATGTTAAACAAACAATCTCTAACAAAAACCTGTTAATTTCAAAACAGTTTACTAGTTTTATGCTCAAAAACTACAAGCATACGAGTCGTCACTTGTAGTTAAAAATTAGATATCGATCCCATAAGGATTGTACTTAGGCACCATTTAATTCAGATCAATTTTTGTTTAAGACCCAAAATTGTTTTATGAAAATAAACTGAAAAATTAAATTAAAACTAAATGACTAATAATGAACAATTGATAACACCAAAATGCAAAAAATTAGAATTCAAGATTTTAACAACTAGAGATCACTTTTCCCTATCTTATCTCCCTCCTATTTTATTAATTGAATTGTGTCTCACCTAAAATGTTCAAATGTATTAACTACCCTCACTTAAGGTGTAATTAATTATCCCTAATCAAATTAAATGAAGATGATTAAGCAATCTCTTAATATACCAAATCACTCCACCAATTTAACTAGTTATTAAGCTATCCTATGGGTGATCAACTAAATTAGCTAAGATCTCTCTTTCAACTAATCAATTAACTTGATGAATGTAGGTCTATAGAATGCCAAATCTCATTGTACTATCTTGTACAGATTACCCTACTCAATCTCTCGATCTATTGCAAGGTATAAATGTATACAACATTCATCAAAGATATCTTTCATTCCAATCAATAAAATAAGAGTTTAACAAGATAGTTCAAAAGTAATCCATAAAAATAAATCATCCACTCATGGTGTCTATAACATCCCCAACAATTGAATATTCCATCATACAATGACTAGAATAGATAAAACGAAATAAAATTAAATAAAGAGAACTCCTCCTCTTCTTTGCTAGAATTTGGAAATTTCGATGTTGGTAAGATCTTTTCCAATTGTGATTGATGATCCTTAAATCTCTACCTTTCTCAAGACTCCAAACATGTGTTTTTCACTCAAGGAGGCTAGTCTACACGAAGGTCTCACATCCTCCTTCATCCATAAGTTTTTTTTTTAATCTCATATAGTCTAGAAAACCTAAAAATGAAGTGAACCCCGCATATTTCCTCGGGTTAGACATCCCATGATTATGGGATGTCTAACCTTGGGAATTGGCATGATTCCCACAATCATCGTTTCTTGCATCGTAATGCTTCCTCTTCTCTTCTCCTTTTTTGGTCTGTAGATTAATCTCAAAGTTTCCAACCTCTATTCCTACATCAAAATAATCAATTCTTACCCTAAATTAACATCAAACATTAAAGAACAACAATAAAGATCAAACTAAACGAAAACATACAAAATGAATCCTAAAATATAATAATAATAAACTCTTATGCAAGAAACACATGCCAAATACTTAGAAAAACACACACTAATACACAACTATCAATAACCTATAATTCTTGTTAGTTACTCAGCTACCCTAACATCTCTTTGAAAGTACATAAAGAGCTTATCAAGATTTGCATTAAATTTTTTATTAACTTCACTTAACAGCAACAAATCATCAACAAAAGCAAGGATAAATTCACCACCCTAATCAATGTTGTAAGAAATTATCATGGTTAAGACTTTTATGCACATGGTGAAGGGGTAAGGGGATATAAGATCCCCTTGTCTCAAACTTTTTTCACCATTGAATATGTTAATTAGTTCTCGATTTACAATAACCCTAAAAAAGGTAGTGATGAGGCATTTTTGTATCCATTTTATTATGCCTTAAAAAATTTAAAATGACATAATAACTATTAGAATTTGATATAAGGAAAAAAGAAATTTAAAAAACTAATCATTAATGTAGTAGAGGACAAGAGATTTAAAAGAGAATGCTTACATGTAAATAAGAAAGACATATTTGGGTTAACTATATTAAATCCCTTATAGTTTTCATCTTATTCCTTTCAATCTTTAATTTTTAAAAATTATCATATGCCCTTATAATACTTGGTTTGTATTTCACTCATACCCCTTATATCATTCTTCATTAGGCTTCTATGGAAATAGATAAATAACGTCATATGGTTTGATTATGTGTTACTTAGCACAATACCTATCATGTTTGTACCAATTAGCACAATACCTATCATGTTTGTACCATATAACACATGACATTGTGTGCTTTAAGAGATGTAACACGCAAATAAGTATCTTTTATAAATAAAAGACATTATCATTTTGGGAGATGACAATAACCAAGTTCGTGTGTTATATGACATAGCCATGACAAGTATTGTATTATGAAGAATTTAATCAAGTCATAACACAGTCATTTATCCATTCTTCATTAGGTTTCTAACAAAGAATGGCATCAGGAGTAATATGTAAAATTAAATCCAAAACTTTAGAGGTATACGTTAGTTCTTAGAAATCAAAGACTAAAATGAAAAAATACAAACTATACAGAAATATAATGTAATTAACCCTTAGATTTAAAGATTGAGTATGATTGTTTTCCAATAAATTTTTTGGAAATAATTATTTTATATTATATTTATGTTAAGAGTATGAAATTCTAATGCAGGGTACTGAATGCTTTAGAGAGTTCAATCTTTGTTGAATAACTTTTGATGAACTTCTTGGAGTGGTAATTCTTAAAGATCTCTTGAGCTAACAACAAATTGTCTCCAATATTCCTACCTGCAACAAAACCAATCTGAGAAATATTTATTATTGATTTTATGAGAGGTTTTAATTTTAAGGCTAGGATCTTGGAAATGATCTTATAAAGGAGGTTACAATATGATATAGGTCTAATATCCTAGAGGGAAGAGGGATTAAGGATTAGACAAATGAAGGTTTCGTTCAATTCTTTTAAAAGATTGTTTGAGTTGAAGAATTCTTGGACTAGGTTGTAGACTTAAGGTTTTAGTAGTTTCTAAGATCTTTGGGAAAAATAAGCGTTGTATCCATCTAGTCTTGGGGCTTTATGAGGGTTGAAGCTAAATAGAGAATTTCTAAATTCTTGGTTGGTAAATGGCTTAATAATTTAGGAGATTTGAGATTAGTATAGAGATGGGGAGGTGAAATTTGAGAGAAGGGAAGTGAGCTAGAAGGCCGTGAGTCAAATCCTAGGAAGGTTTTAAAATAATTGAAGGCTAGATCTTTTAATTTATCCTGGTCTTAACAAGGGTTACCAAGAATTCTAGAAATCTTATTGATTTTTCTCTTATTCTAGATAAATTTATAGAAGAAAGATGTGTTTGAATCTCCATCTTTTAGCTAGGTAGTTTTGGCCTTTTTACTTAATAAAGAGTTATAAGTTCCCAAAGAGGATAGATGGGATTTTATAATGGCTTTCTCTTCCTTCTTAGATCCCTCATTCTTTGTATCTGCAAATAGTTCAGTTTGGACACCATACAGCTTTATACAGTAATTCTCCACTTCCCTACACAAGTCATTCTTGAAATAATCCCTATATGGTTTTTGTAACTCCTCTTTTATGATCTTTAAGCTGGTTACTAATTTGAAGGAGTTGGATCCTTCAACAGGGTTGTTCAGTCCTCTGTAAATATCAGCAAGATGATTAAAAGATTTGAAAGGAGTTTTATGTCTCCTAACATTAGGATCTATTACAATCTTAATGGGGGAATAGTAAAAAAAAAACCATGATTACTGAATAATCCTGAGTTGTTAGGAAATTGTAGCATCCATTCTGAATTTACCAAACCATTATCTAACTTCTTTTTGATTTGAAGTACCTTTCTTGCTTATTTGACCAAATAAACAAGTTTCCTATGAAGTTTTAGTTAACTAAGCCTGATTTAAGAAGGCAATTTCTTAACTATTTTCTCAAACTTATTTCCTAGTCCTTCAGCTTTATAAAGAGTATATAATGCAATTGAAGCCTCCTAGAACCATCTAAGATTCCCTAAAGCTCACAGAGAGTTTTTTAATATCTTTCCATAAAGTGTTTATTTGAAATGAATGATCAGCAGCATATACATAAGTTATCTTAATCTTTTCCTGAGTTGGCTGCCAAAATACCTTTAAATGCAAACATTAGTGAGAGTGTTTTAGGTTAAGGACTTAGATTACTTAAGGATTGTAGGTAATCATGATTCTTCCTAGCCTATAAGCAGAATGATTGGAAAATAGCTTTTATTTGTCTCTTAAAAACCGTAAACCCTTATTGAATGTTGTCTTTTTTATTTTTGTTTCTAGCAAGCCAATTAAATAGGGAGTTTTTTCTTTTATAAAGTCATTAACTGCTTGCCATTTTCTAAAGCAGTTTAAGCCCTTCATGTTCCAAGAGATCATGATTCTTTAGAAGGGCTTGACAAGCCCTTACCTTTATACTTCCTATAGATTTCCTCCTCGAATTTTATATTAAGGTGAATTCCTTCTATCCATTTTCCAAACTAATGGAAGTATTTAATTTTGGATATCTTTGTGAAAGCATGGGAAGGAGGATTTCTAGATATCTTTGTGAAAGAAGGGGAAGGGGGATTTTTAATCTCATTTACCATGCCAATAGCTTCCAAAAGATTAGTGTTTATGATGGTGGATTCAAATTTTGTAAGGCTTAAGTCAATTAGGGAGGTTAAAGTTTCATATATGGAAGGGGGAGGGGTTTATAAGATACCAGTGTCTCTATGTACTTCAGTTGAGGAAGAAGGGCCAATATTATTGTGTCTTGTCTAGCATTATTTGGAGATATGGTATCTAAAGTAGGGGTATCTGACTAACTTTTGGAAAGTGTACGAGGATTGGTCTAGATCTTAGTGGTTAGAGTAATATTTATGGACGAATGAGTGGTAGGGTAAGGGTTGTTCTTTGGTTTCCATACCTGGCTGTTAAGGTTTCCATGGATATGTCAATGAGATCTTTGTAGGAACTAGCTCCCCTTCCTCACCCAATTTATGTGTGGAGGATTTCAGGCAGTTTTGCTTGTCTATCCACTTCTATACAATTTTTTACAAAGGTAATTCTTCTCACTCTAACTATCTACTCATCCAAACTAAGTGGTTTACCTATAGCACTAGCAAGATAACTCAAGCCCAATGTTGTTCGGAGGTGTTTGGTCGGGGCTGGAAGACAGAGAGGGGGAGCAATGAGTGGTGGGGTTAATATCTATTCCATACTAGAAAAGGGAATGAATTGTCTTGAAACATTGGACAAGAAGGTAGGTTGTTAAGTAGTAAAGTCCAACTTAGTTATTGTTAGATTATCATCTAATTTATTTTATAAAACATTATAATTTCAATACAGGAGAACAAATTGCAACTTTTGTGGAACCAAAGTATTACATAGACCATCCAACATCATTTTTTGATTTAGAGAAAATCATGTCTTAATAACAAAATATCAAATGCCTCTTCATGTTAAGTTACTATAGCATGAATTCTCCAGGCTAATAAATAAAGTTTGGTAGTCCTCATGGTACCTTAACTATGTAGAAACTGATATATGTTTTCAAAAGTTTAAATTGCATTGTTTGATATGATAAATTAAACCCTACCAATAAAGGGGGTTTATGAAAAATTTAATCATACATTAAAGATTATGTAATAATTTTAAAACTATAAAAACAAATACAAAATAAAAAATTATAAGACTATAAAAACAAATACAAAATAAAAAATTATAAGAAATCACACATGCTTAACCCAAAATTTAATAACTTAAAAAATATTATTATTTATCTTTTCCTATATCTTCATATTTTATTATTTTATCCTTGTCATATTTTGTTCATTTAATATAAAAATAATATTGAAATTTTGAATAAAGAGACAAGGAATATAATAATAAATTGTCTTAAATAATTTTAATATATTAGCTGAAATTTTATTACCATCGACAAAAAATAACGGTTTTATTATACTCTTTACATTTTACTGTTATATGTAAAAGTTTTTAAATATGTCATCATTTAGTACTCACTTTATATAATATAGACTAAAGAGGTTATAAAAAAGAGTACAATCATTTACTATTGCTTTCATCTTTTAATATTTGCAATTTGTAATTAAACCGTTGTGCTGCAATTGCGGTAGAGAAGCGGCGAAAAGGGAATGGAACCTGAACAAGGAGATCAACCACAACAGTTGCGGTAGAAAAGCAACGAAAAGGGAATGGAACCTGAACAAGGAGATCAACCACAAAAGCTGCAAGTTAACAATGTTAACATCCACAATAATAATCAATCTTTAGCTGCAACAGACACAAGTCCTTGTCCAATCTGCCTCGGTTCTTTCGTTGAGGAATCCTATCTCGATATTTGTTTTCGTAAGTTCTTTTTCTCTTAAGAAAAGTTTAGTTTCATTCTCACTTCTCTTTTGGGTTCGAAATTCTTACTCCCAACTTCTGGGACCTTACTGGTCTTCTGTTTCAGTTGCTTGATTACGCAATTTCAGTGGAGCTTTAAATAGACAGAATTGAATCCTTTTTTCATTGTAGTTGGGTATTACGCCTAATTTTTTACATGGAAATTTCAGAAGTTCTGCCCAATCCTTTGTCTCCGCAAGTTTAGGCTTTTAGGGAAGTGAGATAAAGCATGTCTTCGTGTCTTTTGTGGGGTGCAGGGAGAGGGTGTTCGGGTTGCTTTATTGCAGAAATAGTGTTACTTTGATGTTGTAGATCACTCTTTCCATTCTTGTAATGCAGATAAATTTTGTTATACTTGCATCTTGCATTGGACCAAGGTTGTTGCAGCCAAGCACTCCCGGAAGCCTCCTTCTGTAAAATGTCCTTTGTGCAAGGTTTTTTTTTTTTTGGCTGAGGAAGTGATATTTTATACTAGTGACATCCACATACTGTTTGCACATGCTATTACTGGAGTAAATGTGTAAACAGTACCTTGTTCATGCAAATTTGCAGGTAGAGAACTTTTCAATCATCTATGGTTATGATGGGAGTTCATTTCAACGGCAACATGTAAATCAAGATTTTGCGACTAGGTACATATTCACACTATTTTAACTTTTTCAGTGACTCCTAGTGTTCTGCATGTTATAAGATGGTATTATTTGTTTCACTCTTTTGGGATGTTCCAGTTCTTTCTTTTCAAAAGCACACAGATACAGATTGCAATGCTATTACACAGAACCAGGTCCCACGCTGCTTCTCCTTTCTTTTAGTTTTATTTGCTATGTTCTCTTTCTCTGGTCTTTTGCCTGAATTCCAAACAATATGTGGAAACATTTTATATGCCAATGTTTTCTGAGGAAATTCTATGTTCAATCAGGCTTACTGGATGATGAAATTAACGTGTCACAATACTGGAAATCCCGCAAGTATCTCCAGTTGAATCGATGGCTCCAAAGTTGGTTGAAAAGAGAAATTCAGGCTTTGACACAGGTCTATCTTTTGCTCAGTTTATTTACATGTAATTGGTGTTTTAATACTGTGCATTTGGAACCTCACGTTTTATTGTAGGCTCACGATATATCAAAAACTTTTACTTCCCATTTTATGACCGTGTACACGCAAGTGTTAAATAATATGGAAAGATGTTGTCTTTGAATATACACTTTGTTCCTTTGAATGAGATCATTATTTGCTGCCACTTGCAATGGCATTTGTTGTTAACAAGCTTCTCTTCCAGCATAAGTCATAGGCATGTATTTAATTGTGCAACATGAACATTATTGAATTCATTATCACATTTTGATTGTTTTTTATTTGTTATGTTGACTAAGAATTGATGCCTTGATGAGATAAAAGATGCTTATTACGGAGCACAACTGTAATTACACTCGCAATATTGCAGTTGCGCTTGGGTTTGTCACTTTAATTTGTTGAAGTTACAGCTGCATTTTTCATAATTATGTTGACGTTATTTGCAATTGCTGTAAGAACCTGAAACCGCAGCATAAATCGCAATTCACAATTTAAAACCTACCTTATACAATACTGCTTTCAGACCTTTTCAGTGTTCAAAAATATTGGAACCGAAATTTAGCCTTACTGAAATCTTTATAGGTCTTATTGTATGTTACTGATTAGCTTTTCTTACCATCTATAGGAGGAAAATGTTGATATTATCATACATCACATTCTTGGGGTGATTGATTCATTCTCAAGGAGGTAATGCTTTAAGTCATCCTTATTACTTGTTCATGTTTATCTTAGTATTAATTGGTGATGAAATTAACTGAATTCATTAGAAGTGATTTATTCTTTGGGTTTTTTTGATGACATATGGTTGAGACTGCATTACAATTTTCCAATCAATCTTTTTAAGACTTTTCGTTTTCACTTTTCTTTTTCAGAAGTGAACAAGTCCATCAGACAAAGACACATGAAGCCAAACAAGAAGAGTTCAAGACTTTTGTCTCAGATGCGGCAAGGCCATTTCTAGCTAGAAGAACAGATCGATTTGTGAATGAGCTAGTACTTTTTCTTGCTTCAGGTTTGAACATTGAAGCCTATGATGAAGTTTATAAATATCATCTGGGCTGGAACAATTCTAGCGTGATTGTTGAGGATGAAGATAGCGAATCTAATGAACTTGTACCTGTAGTTCCTTATTTGTATATTTTTGATGAAAACTCTGGTGAAAGTGATTGAACTTTCAATTTTCTATGTAATGATGAAGTGGTATGGAAACTTTTAACTGTGTATTTTGAATCTTAATGTTTGTAGAAGAATTTTAACTTAAATCCTAACGTTTAATAGTATATCAAACTAACTCTAAATTGACGGAATCCTAAACTCTTGTCAAAGTTAATCAATTTCAGTAGTTGCCACCTTTTTTTTTTCCCTTGTATCCACCAGGTGTCATTATATCTATAACTGAAATATCAACATTATGTATAAACATAAGTCAAACATTAACATTCTGAAAAAAAATATAAGTCAAATATTAACATTCCGCAAAAAATATAACTTAAACACATACCAGCATTTCGCATAACATAAACACTAACATTTTCATATAAGCATAAACACCAACATTCCACATAACATAACTAAGGTATGTGGCGTTATTTACACTTGTGAATCGAGAAAGGAGCTTTTCGCTATGACTCTTAGGTTTATGGAATATTTCACCGATAAGTCTCATCGGAGTTGTATCATGAGTTTCCAGCTTATACCATTGTACGAGTTTATTATGCCTCAATTTCATTTTGAATTTTACGTGACAATACAAGTTATTACTTCTTCAATTTTCTTATTCAAGTTTGTACACAAAGTTCAGATACAAAAAAACACAAAAGTACGTGACATTGTGTTACGCTTGTGAATCGAGAAAGGAACCTTTTGTTGTGACTTTTAGGCTCGTGAAATATTTTACCAATAAGCCTCATTAGAGTAACATCACAGATTTCCAGCCTATATAGCATTGTACGTTTCTAAGAATATTGCAAACTACAACACAAAACCAGCACTTCTTTTGCATTCACACAGCTCACAAACACAAACTCATTAAAGCAAAACATATGGACAACATTAGTTGGACGACTTACTTGGACGGACAGACTTATATTCGTCTCAAATTTGTCATATTGGCGACAAAATTCTGTTATCGTCGTAAAAACTTACACTATTGCAACAATTTTCCATAATCGTCGTAAAATATATTCATTTACTGACGATTTTCAATACTGTTGCAAAATGTCGGACTTATTACAACAAATTTATGTATCACTACCAAAAGGTAACTTTTAGCAACGATTTTATAATCGTCACAAATTAAAACATAGCCAAAACATACATCTGTTGTAGTGTCTCCCCTACTTTATGGTAAACCACCTTTGTCAAGCTATTATATCTCTTACACCTGATTATACCTTATGAACCCAAATCAACACTTTCACTCTTGCTAACCTCAAAATTGAGCCCATGCTTTAGGATCCTATATGAAATTTAGAAACGTCAGAATTAGCAAACTTTCATCATTACCCCCTCTTACTCATCTTTTACTTTTCCACCAATAGTTTCTGCTAAAAGATCAAGCCCTTCAATCTCTCTAAATTAGACCTCCAACAAACCTCCCATAGCTAATACTTCAACCTTAAACACAACCCTCATTAACCTAAACATAAATGTTAAACTACCTACCACTACCCACTTCGCAACCATTAAACATCTAAAGACACTAGAAAAACTTGGAATCAAGTAATAGGAGAGAACACAATATTTGAAAGATTGAGATATCTCCCACCTCCCTATAATGACAACTTAGTGGTCTCTCCAATCATGACTCTACTTAAACATCTAAAGACACTAGAAAAACTTGGAATCAAGTAATAGGAGAAAACTTAATATTTGAAAGATTACGATATCTCCCACCTCCCCATAATGACAATTTAGTGATCTCTCCACCTTTAGGTGTCTTTAAATTAAGTGACCTAAAATGGGCAAACTCCCTTATTAGATTCTTCATAAAAAAAGACTAGTATACCTAGTGGTCTAAAAATGGGCAAAGAGGAAGAATGCTTCCTATTTAGATTCTCAAATAAATTCATCAAATTGAAAGTTATAGATTTAGGTCCTTTATAGGAAGCCAATCTTTCTCCTTAAATAGAGAGAAGAGAGGGATCTAAGAAATCTCAAACTAAAGCATATCCCTCTCTTAGTAAGATTCCATAATATACTGCATAAATAGTGCTTAATAGAGGGATTATGTTATTGGGTAAGTTATATTGAAAAACCTTGTGTCTAGATGAGCACACATCAATTATGAAGTGTATTGGTTTTGCTAGAATAATTATTGAGGTTGATATTGATCACTAACTATTAGAAACCTTAAATATAGTGCTACTTGAGGATGATGGGAGGCTAAAACGAGGTGAAATTCAATTAACCTACCACTAAAAGCCTAAGAAACATAAGTAGACTCAAATATGGAAAGTCGTTAGCTGTAAATTCCAACTAGGATCCTATGAAGAGTTGATGGGGAAGATCTTGGAGGAGAGTTATCAATAGGAATCTAATTATATTTCTAATAATATTTAAATAGATGAAACTCATATAGCTTATCCCTTTACAATTACCAGACCTAACATTGATAAGAAACAATAGAAAAACACTAAAGTAAGCTCCCAAAAGAGTTATTCAAACCATATATTCATATATAGTTCATGGTGATATTGAGACAAACATGTTGGACAATAAAATGGAGGGTAATCTTAAACAAGATATAATTGGATTAGATCTAAAAGTGGTAAATAAGAAAGATATTACAAGCAACATTATGAGGAAATCAAATAGGAAACAAAAGAAAGAAGTTGGCAATAGCAATGCTTTGACCCCCCTAATGAATGTTGTAGCATAAGACAAAAGGGGTCTAAACAAACCTTAAAAAGTAATAGGTTATTTATAAATATTAAGCTTTAAGAAATCACTTTTTATTGGTATCTTAAAGATCAAAATAAAGATTATAAGATACAAAAAGTGTAACATCTCACCACCATAGGGTACGTACCTACGCTTTTAGGGACATAACCTACGATAATGGTATGTTAGAGCAATACGAACCTAACGTACACATGGCATCGTCTAACACATTCAAAATCATTATCATTTGTCTTAAAACATTCACTTTATTTCCTGATAAAACAGATACAGTATCGTTCTCAATGCTTGTTTACAAAATGCTA
>JAOQMS010000006.1:19708286-19724244 GCA_027563885.1 Erythroxylum longipes
CAATTTGTCATACTTACCCGAAAATGCCAAATAAAAATATGTACAATTGTATGCATGTGCCAAACAATGTGTCTAACGTCCACTTATCCTGAGTCATGTATGTATAGGTGAGATGATTAATTGTTCTAACTGTATGTATAGGTAACAGGATGTTACAAAAAGAGTGTAGTTTTTTTATAAGAGATGGACTATAGTAAACATTTTTCTTACTTAATAAAAGAACCATAATAGCTTTTGGTCTAAGCCATATCGTACTACATCAAGTTTCCCACCCATACCAACTTTGCACTGCTAGATGATAATTATCGGTGCTATGATTAGAGTCAGTGTCATTTTTATTTATGCAAAAAAACCTTGAACTTTGATTAAAAAAAAACTATGAAATGACTTGATTGCTTCATTGAATTCTAGCTCTCTACTTTCCACAATACTCTACAACTTCAATTACACATTATTGGCTCAGGAAGTAAAAGAGAATAATTTAAAGAGTAACCCTTATAATGAAGAATTTCACAAATTTATCAAATATATTATCTTAAATGACTTAAAGAGAACATGCCACTATTACACCTAGAGCAATAAACAAGCAAGTTACATGTATTATAAAGAAATTGGATAGGGTGATGGTTAACCAACATTAGTTGAAATCGCTTATTAACAATTACATGAACTTCAATAACCCTTTATGTTCTAACTATCATAAATAGAAGTTCACATAACTGACTTTTTGATTATGAGAAGAGCCCCCTTTAAATTTAGAAACTACTTGATATAGTTGCTAGGGTTTGAGGAAGCAATCATAAGAGGCATAATCTAAAAATAGAGGGTTATGATTCATTAAAATGCACTTAAAAGATGAAATTTATTAAAAGAAAACTTAAAGCTCTCAATAATAGCTAAAAGGAAAGCTCTAGATAAGCTTAATCTAATCCATCTAATCCATGAATAACCAAAGCTAAACCCTATTAATGAAAGCCTTATGTAAGTAGAAAAGGAGACTTTGGCTAGAAATATAAATGCTTCTGAGATCCATAATTCCAGATAAGGTAGAAGTATAGGATTTTATAGCTTAAGGTAGGAGGCAAGAGCTCAAAATACTTATACAATTCCCTCACAACTAGGAGGTATAAAAATACAATCTTTGCACTAACAGAGTTAAAAGGAAATACAAAGACAACATCCTAGGAGTTTAAAGATCTAGCTTATAAGTTTTTAAAGGAATAATTAACATCACTGACAAAATTGCTTTCTCTATTTAAGATGACCAATTATTCCTTATCTTATTTCTTAAAAGCAAGCCGATATGCTATCTAGCCTTAGCACAATATCAGAAATAAAGAATACTCTTCACTCATTTCTTAAAAACAAGCAAATATGATATCTAGCTTTATCACAATATTAGAAATAAAGAACACTCTTCATCCTGAATCCTGAAAAGGCTTTAGGACCAAATGGTTTTTGTAAGGCCCCAAATTGTACCCTAATTGGAATGTTTCATTGAACATGTATTCCATATGACTTAATTATGTTTTTAATGAATCATACTTGGAGAATTGGAATTAAATTGTCATCATAGAGACTTAAGGTATTAATGTTAAGCCCGAGGTCTCAAAAAATATGTCATGGATACTTTACATAAGATTGAGGTGAAGATTTAGTGTAAAGAAGGCTTGAAAGTACTTAAAACTCAAGGTTGAAGTGATTTTTGCAAGACCAGTGGGTCACCTCTAAAGGGTGACAAGTTTGTCAAGCACGAGGGTGACATTCAGTGTGACTTCTAATGTAACACTCAAACTTATAAGTGTCATATCTTTTGATTCTGATGTCCAAAAATTACAAATTTTATACCGTTAGAAAACTAAGAGGATAAGCTACAACTTTACTATGTCAAAATCGGCCTAAATCAATATAGTTTATTGATGGTTTATACGTGGACTAATTTCTTGCTGACAAATGGCAGCATGTTGTGTGGATGAGTGGCAGCTCTTAATTGGGACAAGTGGAGAACATGCATGAAGCCACATGCTATTACCATTTCGTGACACCTAAAATTGGAGGAGACAAGGTTCTGCTGTAGTTTTCTGTATTGCTTAATTTTCTTTCTCTCACCACCGAACTCTCTCTCTCTTACACACCTTCTAGAAACTTTTGCATGCTTCTTGGATCATCATCTTCACTTGACGTCTTTACATGCTACTGCACCAAGGAAGCTAGATTCTGCTATTTTCTATGTTGCTGTCCTCTTGGTTGTCCTAATTTTGGAGTTTTGATATTTGCTTGAAAGGCTAGAGTGGCTTGCTTATTGAAGTAGGAAATTGTGTTAAAGAAGGTATGGGAATACTAATCTTGATTGCATTTTATCATATGAATTATTTTGATGCTTGATTGGATAGAATATGTAGGGATTTGTTGATGAGTTGAGGTCTAGACATGAAATTGATGTGTAGTTGAGGCATGAATAAGGTGTAATTGTGGTGAAAAGGATGAATGTTGGAGTAAGGGTGTTGAAGATGTAAGATGTGAATGAATTATACTGGTTTTACTGAACGGATTTCACTGAACAGTCGTTGGTATTTAGGCTATAACTTGACCTGTAGATATCCAAATGGAGTGATTTTTATTGTGGATCAAACTACACACATATGCCTACAAATTTCATGAAGTAATGGAATTTTTATTCTATCCCTAAGGATGATGAAATTTGTCCTAAATTTAAATTTAGGATTCTGTCATTGTTTGAAAATAGTATACAGTATTTTGGTTATAACTTGCAGAATACTGAACCAAAATGCATGATTTTGATGTCATTAGAAACTTAATACATAGAGGAACTTTTATTTAGAAGAACATATTGCCCAAAAACCTCTTTTTACATGTCAAAATATCCATACAAATCTGACCTGAAACCTGTACTAAGAAATCTAAACTAATCTTGGTTGTGTAAATGTTGACATATATACAGTTAGGACCTTAACAATGGTTTTATTAGACTTAAGTGAGATTAATAATGAACCTAGTTGATGTTATATTTATGGAGTAAAAGGTGTTGAGTTATGGTTTATAAATGGAGTTGTTAATATAAAAGATATATGGTTTACTAATGATGAGCATGATATATTGAATTGCTTGGTGTGATCATGAATGAATAAGCTCTTAAAGATTATGTGTTATGAATTAGATATGAATGATTGTCAATTGGGAATTTTTGCTATAATATTATGACAATACCGGACCATCAGTTGTCCGAGGAGTTTTATAGTTGAGATTGTATTGGAAGTGCTTGCTAATTGGGTGCATATACATAAAGTTTGATGACTCAACATTTCTATTGATGCAAAATTTCATATGTTTGTATTTTATAAGGTTTGCAAAAAAAAATTCTAAACTCTAAAATGAATTGTTTTAAAAACTTTCAAGTCCTAGTCGTAGGTAAATAGGTATGCCTAGAAGGGTCTGCAGCTCCTCTTGGACACATTTAAGGTGTCGACACTTCGATGTCTCCTGATTATGACACTTCGGTGTCTGATACATAAGTCTCTCTTGATGTTGACACTTTGGTGTCTCCTGATAAGGACACTTCAGTGTCGAGACATAAGTCTCTCCTGTTCTGTGATACCACTAGGTATCTCCTGTTTTGGTCCCGTTACCCACTTCTATAAAAAGGCTTAGTAAGTTAATTTGTTTTGTACTCTGTTACATGTACAATTGGGTTATTATTAAGCAATGCTCTAAAATAATTAAGTTTTGTTCTGACTTATTCAGATATGGTTTTGACATAGACAAGTTTTGTTTTGATACCATGATATTCTGTTATGATAATTGTAAGATTTGCTTGAAGCCAATATATCCTATTTTGGTATATTCTATTCTGAGATACTTATTGTTTAGAATGCATTTTTATATGTGATCTGATTTGTATATGTCATTATCATATGACTGTTAGGGTCAGTTACCATTATGTATCATGTTTAGTTTTTCTCACTAAGCTATATGCTTAGCACGGTGGATTTTCCCTGTGTAGGTTTAAATAAAAGGGTATAAAGACTGGGACAAGGACAACCACAGTGGCCAAAGGAGATTGAGTTTTGTTTTGATAAATTGTATATTTGAGTTTGTTTTTGAGTTGTATCTGATAATTGAAACAGTTTGAATGTGTTGGAAGGTTTGTAATAACTATAATATAGGATGGATTGGGTTTTAAGACATGCTTGTGACAAGTTCAATGTGTATAATGTATTTTGTTTGTAATCCATCTTATATGCAATACAATGTATGTTTGCCCAAATTGGTTTTTAAGGAAGATTTCAAATGCTTTGGTTGGTTTTTACTATTTTGTGCGGTATCCATATATTCTTCCAGTGGGTATGTGGGTGTTACAGTTTTAATGTAAAATTCTTCCAAAAGATGGAACCAAATAAGCAATATAGTCATAAATGCAATCATAGAATTCTTCATGAACGGGATCTTAGTGAAAAAAACTAAACAAAAATTATGTTTCTTTAATCTGAAAGACTCTAAAACCTTTTAAATTTATTAGAATTTAGGCTTCTATCTTGCTACAATATGACCTATAAGGTAATATAAACGAAATCCTTACCTCAAGCATGGAAACAATCTTAAAGAACTCACAAAACATAATTAAAGAGCCTTCACAGAAGGAAGAGGAATAACAGATATGTGTTAAAAAACTACGAGCTTCTAAAAAATTATAACATTAATAAGGAAACCAAAATTTTGATTTTTAAGGTTGATTTCCATATGGCATTTAATACAACCAATTAGGAGTTTATTCTTGGTATGACGGAAGCTACCATATTAGTTCAGAAAAGAGGTAATCACTATTCCATCTTACAACATAATGATCATTTGAGAATCCACCAAGATGGTCAAAAGTGCAAAAGGTATAAGATAAAGGGATTCATCATCCCCTTATCTTTTCACTCTGTGCATTAAAATCTTTACTAGGTTAATATTAAGTAACATGCAAATGATTAGTAACTTTTAATATTATTATAAATGTGACAAACTAGAGCTCTTCAATTTATCTTTTACAGATCACCTATTTCTTTTAAATGGCTCCAACAAGGACTCTATTAAAATCTTGACAAATTCTCTAGCTACTATCAATGGATTATTTAACATATCTCTTAACAAAAGCAAGAGTGGCTTCTAGCTTTCATATGGTACACCATAAATACAAACCAAATAGCATAACTTTTACGGTTTAAGCAAGAGTTTCCATTCATGTATTTAGGCATACCCATCACTACCAAATGAAAATTTGTAAGACTACCATCCTATGCTAGACAATATTCATGGAAGATTGAGCAAATGGAAAAATAAATTTCTAAGTAATGTTGGTAGATTGCAACTAATTAAAACTATACTAAGTTACCTAAATGGGTATTGGGCTTCACACTTGCACTTTCCACTCTAACTAATCAAATCCACAGACAAAAGTAGTGAAAATTTTCCCATGGACAAGAGTGAACAAGTTTATAGTTCCAAAAGTAAAATGGTAAGAACTATTTTGGTAATAATCTATTTGAGAACCCTAAATAAGGCCCTTATAACTAAAAGATTATGGAAGCTACTAACTGATAAAGAATCCCTAAGGATAGATGCATACCTACTTCTTCAAAGGAAAAAAGTATATGGGAGATCAGACAAAAAATAAATATAGACTCTAAAGCATATTTTAGTTCTAGGAGACAAAATACAAGATAACACTAAAGATATAATTGGCACAATTTAGAACCACTTTATAATTTTCTTGAGTACACTCATATAAAGCCTTTAGAATGCTACAATTGACATAATCATCAATGGAAACAAATGGCACTAATCTAACCACCACTATAGAGGATTCACAAAAATCTTGAACTTGATGCCTTTTCAATGTATTGACCATCATAAAGAGAACCAAGTTATATGGACTAAACGTAACTTAGAAAAAACCTCTAGTAGATCATGCAAAGAGTTTTTAGAAGAAATAATCAGTCTATTATATAGTCTAGGTTGGCTAGTAAGGATGTAGCATGCCAAAAGTCCCATTTATACTATAGTTCATAGTTAAGAGAAAACTTTGGACCAAAGATAATACTCATAGAGACTGCTCCAAACTCTCTAACTCCTTGTTATATAACCAAGAAATAGAAACACTAAATCATCTATATTTCAATTATGACACACCAATACCCCGGGGAATCTAGTATTGGATATTAGTAATCTACATTGCAACATGAGGAATTGGGATGGCATAATTGTCTAGGAAAGCAAAAGATAAGGGAAAACGGATACTGGTATAAGGGTCTTTCAAGTTGCATTCAATTGCATTATATATGCAATATATAGGGAACATAATACTAGGTTTCACAAATACCAAAAGATGAATTAGAATGATTTTAGCCACAGGAAAATCAATTAGATAAGGGAAAAATTTTTAGCAAATGGATTAACTAACAAAATGAGTCCTAACCTCACTCTTAGTAGGATATTCTAATACACTTATGACTAACTCCTGGAATGCAAGAAGAACTATAACACTGCTTTAGTGATAACTGAAACTTGCTACCTCATGACTAAAAAAGTCTAAACTTCCTCTTTTGGCATTAATCTTTTAAGTTTTTAGTAGCATAGTAGTTGTATAATTGGGATTAGCCAAGCTAGTTGAGCTCTTGCTGGTTTTGCATTGTATTAGTATTTGGCTTCAGATTTGTAATCTCTTGATAATCTTTAATTGTTGATTTGCCTTTTTCTCTTTAATCATTCTTTATATGTGACCCATTATGTTCTCAAATATGTTTAAAATAGATATAAATTGTAATCCTAAATTATATTTTTATGGTTAAATAAATTAAACTCCTTTAGTTTATCTTACATTCTATAATTAAACAATTTATGTCTATAGATCAAGGTGAAGTATAAAAATATATCATAACCACTCAAATATTACGAATGTCCAAAATAGTTTTAATTAACCTTTTGTGATTATTTTTCCATATAATTCAGTCTTTTCATCATATAATATTTGAATTAGAGATAAAGATTCAAAACAATATTTACCCAAAGTCTAATCATATCAATCTTTAGCAATAACAATTGATCGTTTAATGATATTTGAAAATTTTCAAAATATCTTTCTACCCTGAATAAGGATTTCTCTAATTAATAGTAATCAAGAATAATGAAACATTTTTTCCAATTGCTTTAGGATGACTAATCTTATATTGATCACTTAATTTTCTCTACATAGTTTATGTCATATCCAATGACTACCAATCGAATTACCCTTGACTAAGATAGGTCCTCAGTAGTATCAAAGCATAACAATCCCTATATGAAATATTTCAAAAGCCTCAAGTCAAATAATCACTTGTACAACAATCATAATGATCATTTTCATGAACACTTAAGCAATGCTCCCTGTGAAATTCTCATGTCAGATCAATTTATTGAATTTATTTTCTAACAAGTACCAATATTTTTTTTAAAGTATTATATACTTTGGTTTATTAAATTGACTACTTTCTTCCTAAGAAAGAAACATAATCTGTGGTAGTCTTTTCATTATATTAACTTCTAGTCTTAGATCAATGATTAGAAGCAATTTAGTAATAATATATGAATATAATATGAATCTTATAAGTATGATCTCGTCAAAATTTTGTTTACAAAGTTTGTTAAATTCATAGACTTTACCTTATATTTAGTTAATTAAACAAATATGCATATGATAAACAATATCCTTGATTAATTATGTAAAAAAATATAAAACCAAGTGATTGATTAACAAAATAAACCAACACAGAGATAGGTTGAGCGGTTCAAAACCTGTTCCTGAATTTCAAAGTAAAGAAGAGAAATAACATAATTTTTTTATGTAAAAGGAAAAGCTACAAGTTTTATTTTTTTTAATTATCTAGGATAAGCTTTATTTTGTTTTTTAGAGACACGTTCTACGTTCTTTTGTCTAGAGACAAGTTTTGCATTTGTTTTTTTTTTTAACAAAACACATTTGTTTCATCTGCTGAAGATGTCCTATAATTGCCACCTTCATAAAAAGATAAGTTCTAAAGTTTTCATTTTTTCATTGCATCAACTGTTTACAAATGAGTTGAACAATAGACCAATTCTGCTTCTAGTATCCTTTTAGTGCTACTTGTATATTTTTCAAGTCTTCCCATTTGGAGTACAGAGCTCTTGACTGTGATTCTCTCATGGCTTCGGTTACTTGTGTTCTGTCAAAGTATATAAAATTTTTATGTCAGAACATCATTGTCATGTGGTAGTAAAAAATGGTCCATATTTCTGTTTGCGATCGAGTACTACAGTCAAGAGCATTAGAATCGTTTTATCTTCGTTTTCTTTTGGAAATTTTTCATCGAAAGATTTATTAAACAACAGGTCTTTGAAATAGACCTTGTCTGTTTAAATCATCAAGCGACATTCTAAACATGAATGCATAGAGAGATAATTAAGGTAGTTTATGACGTCCCGTACTGTGCAGGTTTCTGGTGGACAAACTTGTAGACAGTTCTCTGCAAAACTATAGTGAAACGCAGAAGAAAATTGGGATGGGATGAACAACAGTAATATCTGCCTAGTATTCCAAGTACCGAAGATGGATAAGTTGAAGAACGAAATAACACAGGTTGAGCCTTGGGGGATGAGGTTATCAGTGAATACATTTATACTGAAGAAGTGTGTCTCTAGAATATAGATCCTTGAACGCACCAAAGGCACACAGTGAGAGTCTCAGAGGTTAAGAGGAACAAATGCGGCCAGTGTACCACTGTCATTGTCACCAGCAGAATGACAATAATATTGCTGTGGATTCATTGTTACAACTTTTGTGATTCCTTAGTTAAACAAATTTTTATGTGGACAACGACTATAATCAGATTATCTTGCTGACTGATATCAGGGACTGAAACAATTGGTCATGAAATTTACTCCATCCAATGTGGCCCTCTTTCAGAACACTGGACTCGAAAGTGATAAATGTCAAATTATTTACTCAAACTCTAGTTATATACTAGATTTACAAAATACATGTAAGTTCTTCATATTAGATGAAAGGAGGGTTAACATAATCAGATTTAACAAAATTAAGAATTTCAAATGAAAGAAAAAAGAAAAAGAAAGCACGAGTAAAATGGAAACATAAACGTTGCAACATAGAATAGTGTAAAATTTTGCCATACATTGAATCAATGCAGTGTTAAATGAAACTACAAATATACAACTTCTTACTTGTTACAAATGTCTTGCTCCCATGTGAGAGGCTAAAAAGTAACAGGAGAAAGGCAACTTGTAGATAAATGACCAGCATGTCTGCCAAACATGACATGATGCTCCAACTCATCAATGTTATGCTTTTACGCACATAGCTCCATTGAAGAAAATTGTTTCTCCAACAACCCAGTCCATTTGATTGGAGTCCTCTAGTTATATTTATCGACCAGGAAATCATCACTTTCTTCCTCAGGAACCAAAGGCTCAGAAATATTTTTAGTTAGCATTTCTTAACAACCCCCTCAAAAATGCCATCAGTCCCAAAGAAAACTGAAAACTGTAGGTGATTAACTGGACCAGGGAGCTGGAAGGTAACAACGAACCGGCCAGGTGGGCAGAGATTTTGAGTTTGCATCTTGAAGACTTGTGAGTGTTTGCATACTGTTCTCTCACCTGTTGTTGTCACTCCCTTAATGCGCACCATTCCATCAGGATTAATGTCAAAACTAAAATCCTCTACATTCACAACGTATAAAATAATTAGAAAGCACACAAAATACATCTTGATTATCATATGACGCATAATAAATTCTTAATAGACAGAATCCAAGTCCAATGCCAACCACCAGAAGTAGTAATCACATGCCATAAGCTTGTAAAATGGATCAAATAACAGGCTTCAATGATCTGCAGTAATCACACACCATAAACTTGTAAAATGGATCAAATAACAGGCTTTAGTGATCATCTCTTCCAATAGCATTTAATCAACATCCAATGCAATTACAAATCTAGTGCAGGATTGAATATCTTCAACAATTGAAAAGAAAAAAGCACTTACTTTGATCCCTTGCTACCCCAGGCAGTGAGACACGAAATAAGTAGGCATCTTCACTTTCTCCAATGTCCATGAGTCCTACAATTGGTCCAACCTTTCCCTTAGTTGCACTCCCAGACAGAGCAACTGCATTTTTGGTAGAGACTATAACAGAATCCCACTCCTTTTGAGTTGTTCTAGAGGGAAAATACACCGTAGATGGCCCAACTCTTTCCACAGGTTTTGTGTCGCTATCACTTGGAATTGATGCTCCATCACCAAGTGGTGCAGGTGGATCAATGTATGGCATGCTATTCAAGGGGGCCACTGCAATAACATGCCGTGAGGAAGGATTGGGGTTTGGCTGACTAATTCCACCATTCATGTCAAAAGGCCTAGATTCAGTCATAAATTGCAGACATAACATTATGCAGCAGCAATTAGATGCAAGGCCACAACATTCAAAGAATAGTTGCAGAATTCAACACATAAAAAATGTTGTCGCATATATTATTCATTCTTAATTTGCAAACAAAGAACAATTCCTAGCTGACATTAGTACAACTAATTTTCTAAAGCCAGATGATATTTCAGAGAATCAAAAGTTCTGTCAAGAAAAACTCAAAACATAAAAACCGAAACTATGATGAAATCCATACATCAATCTTCATGAAGGGCCACATACATTAACCCAACTTAAAGATTCATTCTTTAAGTCGTAATTTCCAACTCTAGAGTAACAAATTGAGGGAGGTACATTCATAAACTCAAACCCAAACGGAAAAAATTATTGAAGAAAGGCTTCTTTAGTGGTCTACTCTCATAATGTAACGCCTCAAGTCAACAACAGGGAAGACTTGTAGCATGGGAAACACAAAAGCCAATGCAAAAGAAAACAACCAAGTTTTGAATAATAAAAGAAATTAAATCATCACTTGAAGAACACAACACAATCTCCATTTTCTAGCTCCTTTTGTGAATGTTTGTGGAAAGGAGTGTCTGTGAAGAGCAGAAATAGACTAACGGATACAAGTCTTCAATACAACCCAGGCCATACAATGCAGTTCGTAAGTGATAGACAATAGACATCATGTTGCCCTACCTTATCGGAGTAGTCATCGACGAATCGCCGAAAACCCAGGCCTGAAGTCGCGAGCTTGAACTGAATATCCTACTGACGATCTTTGTTTAGTTTTACGGCACTTTCTCCAATTTAAGGAGCCTCTCTGCCTGGTGCTCAAGCGATCGAAGTCCAAGGGGCTCTTTATTCGAGCTCATAGAACGGAAGCCATTGGACAGATCCAACCTCTACACATCGAATGGTATGCCCCTTTCTCCCATTTGAAAGTTAAACAACTCCAATATAGAGGAGCACGACTTGCAGAAATAGATTTGAACATTCGGTCATAAACACATGAAAAAGATGCATTTACTTTGCTATCATTTGTATTTGTTCCAACTCTTTCTTTTGACAAGCGAAAAAAAAAAAAAAGAGTTAAAAGTATCGCAAATCAAATTTTATCATGAAATTAGTTTGATGTGATTTAAATATCAAAATTCATTTTTAATTTTTCATCAAAATTTATCATGAAATTAGTTTGATGTGATTTATACTAAATTTTAAAATCAAATATCAAATATCAAAATTCATTTTTAATTTTTAATTATTCTTTTAATCAAACCAATTTGTTTAAAATCAAACTAGACAAATAAACATTTGGAGAGTGGTTTACGTTGATTTTTTACCATCCCTCTAAAATACCCTCGTGATAAACAATTAGTAGAAAAGAAAATTGAGGTAAATAAAAATTTTAATTATACTTTTAAAGATAAATTTTTATTAAAAATAAAGTTATAAAGTAAGTAAGTTGACCAAACGCCAAAAGCACTTTCATCACGGAAGAACTTATAAGCAAACTAACAAGAGATTGCTAACCATAAAAGCTAAGGAAAATACGTAAGGAATATAACTAGGGATGATAGATTTTCTTAAAATTCTTGGTATGTTGATGTTAAAGGAGTAACTGCATTAGGCAATTAAACACTACTCAAAAAGAACAACTTTTGAACAAAATAGTAGGCATACAAGATCTCTTAAAGAGGAACAACTATTTTATATTAATGATAGAGGAACAATAATACCCTAATTAAGAGCAAGAGACTTGAGCATTTAGTGTGTATTCTATGGATCATCAGTTGTTCCTTGATTTGGTTTTTAAGTTGAAAAAGCAATTCCATCTTATGTGAAGTTTTTTGTTGTAAAAAATTTTAGGTTCCTTTCCTTCCATAAGTAATAGACCAAATTACCACGAGCAATTTTAATTATAGTTCGAATCCTTTTAGCCAAATTATGTAGCTGAGGAAGCCAAGAGATGACTAAACCAATGCTCAAGAGTTGAGGCAGTGTTGCACAACTTTAAGATTTCATTTCACATGAAGCTTGAGATGGAACACTAAAAGAAGACATGATTTAGTGTCTCAAGTACTTGATTACACAGTATGGAGTAAAGGGGAAGATTGTGAATCTCTTTAGTTCTATGAAGGGTACTGCTAAGTTTCTACGTAAAAGTCATCCAAAGAATATAGGAAGCTTTAGATAAAGCTTGTTGATACCAAACTATCTTAAACCAATGCACTTTAGGAGCAGGTCGCTCAAGAGAATTCTATCAAGATTTAATGGTTAAAAACCTTAAGGAGTGCCTTAGCCATTAAAAAGAGTCCTATATGTTAATGTTAAAGAGAGGAGAAAAAGTGATAACCATAATCCTTGTCCTATTCCTGTTAAGAAATTGGGGCAAGATCCAATCCTGCACGCAACAAAATAATTATTAAACTTTTTTGTTTTGATTTCTCAAAAGCTAATATCACTTTAAATTCTACAAATCGATTTAACACATAAATCATAATCAAGCATAAACATTAATTCATACCTTATTCTGAACCTTGATCATTTTCTTTTTTGTATCCCTCGAATCATTTTTATAATCAACTTATCTTAACCACCACTGTCGTACAAGTGTCTTATTTATAACAATATCCACATAATGTATTGAGAAAAATATGCAACTATTACAGAGAAGGTTAGGTAATGAGTGCTAGCTCTATTGTATTCTAAGCCTATTTATAATAGTTTTGGACATTTTAACAAGTTCAATTAAACTTTAATTAGAATTACAATAATTATAATTAAATACATTACCAAAATAAGATTCAATATCTCATCCTTATTTATTAAATATCAGATATTTAATCATAAAATTTTCAAACTTTATAATTACATCTAACTTGATTAAAATAATTTTTCTCTATTCAACTCGTTCTTTGTATTTGGCCTATCAGGATCCCAAATATTTTGACAATGAATATAAGTTATAATCTTAAATCATATGTAGGATTAAATAAATTAAACACCTTTAATTTATGTTTAATTCTCTAATTTAACAAATTATATCCATGAATTAAGATTGGTGTTTAGCAACACGTAATGACCACGCAAATATTTAAGAATGTCAAATTATTTTTGACTAACCTTTCTGTGTATGATTCAGTCTTTTTATTATACAATGTTCTAATTAGATATAAAGCAGGGAAATAATGTATAATCTATTTAAGTCCTATTAAGTTAGTTCTCCACTATTAGTAATTGATTCAATTAATGACATTTGAAAATTATTTTCAAAGTGTCATTCTACCTTGGTTAAGGATTTCTTGAATTAATACTAATCGAGAATAACAAAATATTTTCCCTAATTACTTTAGGGTGATGAATCTGGTATTAATCACTCAACTACCTTCATATAGTTCATGTTATATCTAATGACTACCGGTTGAGCTACCCTTAACTATAATAGGTCATAAGTTGTATTAGAGTGTAGATATACTATATAAAATAACTTTAGTCATTTCAAGCGAAAGAATTACTTATATAATCATCATAATGAGAGTTTTCATAAACATACCACTAATATTTCAAATGGATTTTGCATATGGGGTCAGTTGAATGAATTTGTTCTCTAACAAACACATATATGTTTGTTTAAGTATCTTTATACTTTAGTTTATAAGATTGACTACTTCATTTATAAGGAAGAAATATAATATGTGTTAGTCCTTTTATGATTTATTAATGTCTTGTCTTAATAGAAAAATGATTAGAAACAATTTAAGATGATAAACAAATGTAATATGAATCTCATAATTATGGTCTTATCATAATTTCATTTGCAATGTATATTTATCCCATAGATTTTATCATATATATCTAAATATGTATAAGATAAATAATGCCTTTAAATTATTTTGTCACTAAACTACAATAACTAATTAGTTGTAGCGCATAAACTAATAATACCTATCTATGATGTTCAAAATAATAAATAGTTACTTATTGAACTATAGTTATATACCCATGTTTAATGAGTTTTGCTTGATATTCGATAGTTTGTTGTATATTTAGTACTTAATTCTCTCCAAGTGCATTTGAAGATTATAATTACCTTCGTGAACCAAAAGGAGAAGAATTCAAATTAAATCATAGCGTGGAATGAAGATTTGAAGTAACTGAGGACCTATATGCCCGTGTAAAGTGATTGTGTAAGTCTTTGTAAACGTGTGAAGATTGAAGAATTTTAGTTCTAGTATTGTGGAGTTACACCCCCGTATATGTTGATGTTAGAGTAATGCCCTAAAGGCAATCACCTTTAGTGCATTTTGTACAAAGTTGTGTATAGACTTTATTTTAAATAATAAAGAAAAGCATATTTCATTAATTTGGTGTTCATTCTTTATGAATTGATATTGATCTATAAGCAAATTAATGAAGTCCATGATATATGACATAACATGAAGGAAATTATGATGTGATCATATTATTGAGATTTCTATCATGTGCAATTATGTCAGTATCTAAATTATCCCTAATCATAGGACTAATGAGACCGGACATTGTTAATCCGAATAGACTAGCACATGTCAAACTCCTTGATTTGATCAAGTAGTGGATCTAAGAAACTGTAAACATGAGATGTTTAGAGTTGAGATGTAGATGCTTACAAGAGATAGTAAGGACATTGGATGATCTACAATGAGATCATCACATAGATGTCCTATTCTAATGTCAGTGATAATCTCATCATAGCAATGGTGCAAGTATTATTAGACTTGAGGTACTCAAGGATATCTTGGATACTAATTCTGTGCTTTGACTCCATTCCTTGTTGCTTTGCAGAGGTCGCTTATAGGGTGGTGATTGGGTACAGCTTGAGGTATTCGAAGGTAATTAAGTAGCTAATAAAGGATTCACCATTTCTGTGATAGCAGAAGATGATACCCACGGCCTCTTATCGGGGTCATCACTTGAAAACCTCTGGCCGGAGTACATGTGTCATAAAGAATGTCTTTATTGACATATAGAGTAATGAGTCCCAGGACGAGAACTAATATTATTTGGGCTAGATTTGACATAGTCAGTCTAGTAAGAGTTAACACTTTACCCACACTCATAACTAAGTGGGGTATAGCATGGTGAAAGGATGAATTGCACAGCAATTGTCTATGAGAGTGTTCATGAGATGGTTCCTGACGAGCACAGGTTTGTTTATCAAACCACTTACTTTCCAGTCAATTGGTTGTTAGATGCCGCTCATGACTTGCTTGGATTAAGTGTTAATTCAAGTGGCCAACATAATCGGGAACCTAATGGGTCACACGCATAAGAGTGACTCGAAGGATTTGTAAAATAGTTTTGGATAGAGATCCATTATATGGAGAGACATCAATATTACTGTAATAGGTCTCTGATGTTTTTTTCATACTAGGGACCCAGTATGACCGACCTAGTATGACTGGGCCATCTCAGCATTTATATATATATATATACGTATATAAATCGACCTAGTATGATTT
>JAOQMS010000006.1:19735778-19804980 GCA_027563885.1 Erythroxylum longipes
TGGTCTTCCAAGAATGCCCTTATATCACCTTACAACATTAATACTTTAATTCCATCAATCCATGAAATAAATCCTCCAAAACTTGACATAATAATTAGACTCCAAATAAAATGGTTTATCTAACATGACCACAAAATTTATTTAGATCATACTTAGTAAAATAAATAAAAAATTTCGAGGCCCAACAGGCCTAGTAAGTGACAGGTAGTTCAAACATTGATATTTTTCTTTGTTTGTTGGAGTTTCATCTTTAGAAACCTTAGGCTTCCAATTCTTTTCTAGTGGTGTGCTTGTAGGTCGAAAACCTAATTTTCATGTTTCCTTCAATAGATATAAGGTGTATTTTCTTTGAGAAATGAAAATGCTTTACGTACTTCTGGCTATTTCCATTACAAGGAAATATTGAAGCTTCCTAAGATCATTAACTTTGAATTCAGATTTCAACAGTTTTTTTAGATTTCTATTTCTTCATTATCATCACCTGTGATCACCATATCGTCAACATATACGATTAAGAAGGATTTCTTCCCGTCTATAGATTGTTTTGTGAATAAAGTATGGTCAACTTGCCCTTGTGTATAACCAAATTGCTTCATAGCAGTGCTGAACTGGGTAAATCAAGCTCTAGGAGAGTGTTTTAACCCATAGACAGATTTTTTCAGTTTACACACAGAACCAGTTTTTTCTTCAAAACTAGGTGCAGGCTTCATGTAAACTTCTTCTACGAGAATTCCATTTAAGAATGCATTAGATATATACATTTGGTGTAGTTCCTAGTCTAGATTTACTACCATAGATAAGAGAACCGAATAGAATTCAATTTTGCAACGGGTGCAAAGGTTTCTTCATCATCAAGGCCGCAGGTTTGTGTATATCCTTAAGTAACCAAACAAGCCTAGTACGTCTCTATTCTCCCATCTGAACCAACTTTTATAGTAAAGATCCATTTGCACCCTACTAATTTCTGTCAACTATTTCCCATGTGTCATTTTCTTTCAAGGCCTTTATTTCTTCCATTACTGCAGCTTTCCATCTTGAATCTCTCAATGCCTAATATATGTTGGTAGGAATTTTCACATTATCGAGTTGAGAGACAAATGCCCTGTATTTGTTAAATAAATGGCAATATGACAAATGGTTTGAAATTGGATGTTCAGTACAAGATCTTACCCCTTTTCTGATAACGATGGGAGCGTCAAGGTCATCAATTGTAACAGCACTTTGAGGTAAAACTTGTGATATGGGATCCTCTTCTAGTTCAAATGCTTGGCCTTGCTGAGTAACTCGTGGTATTCTTAAGTACACAAGTAGTTCCCCCTATTTTTGGGTTCGTTGAGGTGGTTCTCCCCCTTAACTTGAGTCACCTGTGGATGCGTGTTGTAAAGATGGAGACAAAATTGATGGTATCGGCAATGAAACAGATCTAGATATAGAAGGGTTCCAATGGTTTTCTTCACTTAGATTCTTCCCCTGAAGAGAAGAATGTGAATAGAAAGGTCGATTTTCAAGAACGGTCACATCATATGACATATAGAATTTTTTTAAGTATGGATTAAAACATTTGTAACCCTTTTGAGTAGGAGAATATCCTAGGAAAATACTCTTAATAGCTTTTGGATCTAGTTTTCCTCGTGTAGGAAGAGTATTATGAACAAAAACAGAACAACCGAATACTTTAGGAGTGAGAGAATTAAACAATCTAACATGAGGAAAGTATTTTTTTTAGACAACTTATAGGAGTTCGAAAATTTAGAGTTTTAGAAGGAAGCCTATTAATCAAGTAGGAAGTAGTTAACACAGAATAGCCCCAATAATGGAGTGGACCAAATTTTCAAACATAATTGATTGGGCAACTTCCAACAAGTGATGATTTTTTCTCTCAGCTATCCCATTTTATTGAGGTGCACAGGTACACAAACGTTGATGAAAAATTCCATTATCAACTAAATAATTTCCAAAAATATGTGAGAAATACTCTCCTCCATTATCTGTGCAGAAAATATGGACATCATGTTGGAAAACATTTTTATCATCTTGTAGAATTGTTGAAAAACAAACCCAATATCAAATTTTTCTTTTAGAAGGTAGACCCAGCACACCCTTATGTGGTCATCTATGAAATTAATGAACCATCTTTTTCTGGTTAAATCACTAACACATGGTGCTCCCCGAATATCACTGTGAATAAGGTGAAAAGGTTTTGACATTTTGTAATCATGAACAAGTTAATTTTTTCTAGGTTGTTTTGCAAGAATGCATGATTCACAAGAAAAAGAGAAAATATCTTTATTGATGAACAACTTGGAAAACAAATGTTTCATATATGAAACACTAGGATGACCTAAAATTTTATGCTATGAAATCTCATTAAAGTTAGATAAACTAGACACAGAAAGAGATGTAGGTGTTTTTGGTATAGGAAAACCAGTTAGGTAACAGAGACCATTTTTTCTTCAGCATTGCCAATCATCTTCTCTGAAGACAGGTCCTAAAAAATACAATGATTACACACAAAGGTTACTGCACAGTTTAGATCTTTAGTTAACTTGCTAATAGAAAGAAATTATTTCTTAAATTAGGAACATGAAGCACGGTTTTTAAGACAAAACCACTGCAGACAACGTCTCCACTTCCATCTACTAAGGAAGTACTTCCATCTGCCACAAAGACTTGCAAATTTTTAGTAAATTTTTTATAACAAAAAAAACTGTGAGTAAATCCGTCATATGATATGATGCACCAATGTCAATAATCCATCCATTCAAGACATCCTTTTGTGATTAAAAAAAAGAGATAATACCTCGTTGAATCATGGCTGCCTTAGGTGTTGTGGATGAGAAATCTAGGTTTTTCTGTTAACTAAGAAGGGTCCTTAAGATCTCCATTTGTTCTAGCGTAAATGCTGTAGTGCCAGTTTTCTTGGTCTCTGCAACAGATTTAGCTATATGGGCAACAGGTTTGCTTCTTCTTTTACTCTGTGGTTTCCGATCTGGTGGTTTTCCATGGAGATCCCAACAAGTCTCTTTCGCGTGAAAAGGCTTGTTACAATCTTCACAGCATGGTTTGCTCTCATTTGGCTTCTGATCTTGGGTATTAGAAGAGCTTGAACGATTTGTGGTGCATGTTCTTCGATGGCTGGGAGTAGGTTTGTGCTCAGCATCACCTTTTTCCTGCTTTCTTCCCGCCTTACTTCTAAGAAGGCTTCTCGGAGTGATGGCAAGGTTTTGTTCCCAGAATTCTCCCACGTACTTCATTTAAATCTTTGTTTAAACCCTGAAGGAAACCAAAGACTCGGTCCTTTTCAAGTACTTGATTATAAAGTACTCCATCGTTTGCACACTTCTATGGAATTGTATAAAATATTTTGTTACAGATTTTGTTCCTTGCTTTGTGTTTCGAAGAGTTGATCGAATTTCAAAACATTGAGAAGTATTTCCAAAAGCTGAATACATCTCTTATGCTGCCCTCCAGATTTCGTATGCTATCTTGTAGTACAGGTAAGTGCGTCCTATTTGAGGCTCCATTGAATTTATCAACCAGGCCATGATAATTGAGTTTTCAGCTTCCCATATCTTAAAACTAGCATCATTCTTGGCTGGAGAAGAAAGTTCACTGATAAGATAACCTTCTTTCCCTTTCCCTGAATAACTAACAACACAGATTAGAACCATTCACGAAAATTTAACCTATTCAATTTGTATTGGGTTATTTGTAGTGAGTTATTCACATCTGGTAGAGAAGGGAAGGTTACATCACTGGTATTCCTTGAAATAGCACTGGAATATTCTTTAGTTGATGGTGGTAGGTTACCTTCAGACAGTTGTGACAGCAAAGGAAAAAAAAATTCAGGTGGCTAGGAAAAGTTTTGGTGGCTAACAAATTTTAAGTGGCTAGAAACCTAGCTTCGATATCATGACACAAAGGATTGTGTGAATAATCTTTTTCTCCTCTTCATTAATCATTCTCTACAAATATATATAATCAAAGTAGGAAATAATTAAGGGATTACATTAACAAAAAATCTAGAAAAATCAGCCTAGAAATCTAGAAGTAAATAAATTTAAATATGGAAATTACTAAAAAATCTGGAAATTAATTTTGGATCCCACTAGTTTAGGCAATCCTAATCAACTTTCCAACAGATGAGAACCAAATTGATTCGCAAACATGCTTCGCTTTATTTGGTAACCTTTGTCCTAGTCATGACATTGCCAAAGAAACAAATTTGAAAGTTAATTTGTCAAAAGGATTTATTTACTTAAATGTTCAACATTTTGTAATATAATGTTTACCGTCTCAAAATTTACTTATTGCTGATTACTTAGACATTACGATTGTCATATTACTCACATTTATATATTGTAGTTGGTTGTGTTCTATATGTTAAGTGTGTGTGTGTGTCTGTGTGTTTGATACTAGTAATGCACCAATGATAGAAGAGAAAGAAAAAAGAAAAAAGTAAGCTTCCTAACCTAGCTTATCAACAGACGAGTAAACCTCATGAACATCATGGCAACTTTATGAACATAGTGAAAAGTTGTAGCACCTCTTGAATTTAGGAAAAAACACATTCTGTGTCATATAAGAAGGAGAGTTTTGAAACAATTGATAAAAATTGTTTCTTTATAATTAGAAGATTACGTATTCGAATTACAAAAACAATCTTTTTATAAAAAATACAAGGAAAAAGTTGGTCTCCTAGAAGGCTTATCTTGGACTTAGCAAAAGAGTTACGGATTAGTAAAATATATAAAGTTTTAAGGTACACAATTTAAACCCTAGATTTAAATAGTTACTAGGTTCTCCTCAATATTTTGAAAACTAGAATGAAAATTAAACCAATAAAATAAGAGTAGAATTTAAAATTCAATTTGAATTTTTTTGAAATTAATATTAATTTAATTTAAATTTTAAAGTTTAAAGTTTAAAAATTCAATTATTACTAGACCGTTATAAAATTAATATATAGTAATAATTGAACAAAATTAAAAATTTTACAATAGAATAAAAAAAGATTATAAATATAAATCAAACTAAAAAATTAGACGATTTAAAATTTTTATAGTTAAAAATTACACGATTCGATTTTTTAATGATTTTGACTTTACCAATATAGATAAGTCCTACAAATAATAAGCATATTGACAGATACATGGAAAAGAAAAGTACCTCTTAAAGGAAACAAACAAAAATTGTGCTAAACAAAGACCAGAGCATTAAATATACATATTTTTTAGCAAACTTTGTCCCACTGAAAATGAGAAAGCTAACACCAAAAGCATAATGACACCATTGGACACTCTTTCCGACAGATTATTTACAGATGGTCTGCTTGGAGTCATATCCCTTCCTGATGGAACCTTGCCTTATTGAGAGCTTTCTTCTTTTCTGTGGACATTCAGAAGATAGCTTAAAACACAAAGACTTGTCATAAAACACTGGCCACATAAACTGCCACTACTTCTGAAGACTAGACCACATACTGTCAAAAAGTGAAGATGATGATTATTTAGTCACATTCACATGCAAGTCATCCAAATGGAAAAACGATTCCAATCAAAAGGGAGAATTGCGGAAGAAGTACTGCCTGGCTAACATGTACATTATTCACCAGAGATAAATATTAACAATAAGTTAATTGCAGGAATGTAAAAACTTGGCGTTTCCAACACAAAAGCATTGTCAATAAGTTCAAAGAACTCACAATTGCGCAAATTTTATTGTACAGTGATTAGAGATCAGATGATGATTGTTGTTTCTCTGATCCTTGTTGTGGCCATATCTGTGCCATGTAAGGGTTAGACTGCTGAGCATACATAGATGGGCCCAACACAGGCTTACCCATCATCATTCCTGGAGCTCCAACCTGAGGTGCATGCTGAGATGGATAGCAGTAAGGGAGAGCATCAGAAGGCCCTCCAAAAGGCACTGTTCCTCTTGTGGTTGATGCCAGGACTTCATCTTTCAATTCCTCCCGGGGCACAATGTCAACCAAGAAGTCAAATATATCAGTTCTAGTGATTGCTGCAGCTATGTCATTCTTTTGAAGTGTCCTCCTTTTGTTCTCCTCTGTGTGATTCCAAGACCGCAGGGTCAGTTCTAGGATAAACATTTCACAAGCTCTGGCAAATATGACAGGGGCTTCGGCTGAGATCATCCTAACATCCTCATCAGCCTTCATGATTTTCTTGATCCTTGCCAAGGGAAGGCTGTGATTTTTGAAGTCAGAAACTTTATCAATTTCTTGATACTGAGTCGCCCAAAATGTATGAAGTTGTTGTTGCAGTTGCTGCTGCTGCTGTTGCTGTTGGTTGTGAATCTGCTGGTAGGCAAGTTGGTGTTGAGCAAACTGAGCACCCGCAGGCTGACTGATAGGATGCATGGCCCCAGCTGACGCAGTAACTGATCCAGAAGTTGCGGCAGCAGGCGTTTGGTTTGCCTGGTACGGGCTTATGCCATATGACAGTTGTGCTGCACTACTACCAATCCCTATAGCTGGTGTTTGTCCATGCCCTGGTTGATCCATTCTGATCCAGGTAAAATCAGCAGATGAAACTTAATGCCTATGCCACTAATAAAATAAGGAACATCAAAGAATTAGGAACATATATAGCATCATAAAAACACAGAAACAGATTGCACACTGGAAAGAACTGCAGAATGGAATTGATATGAAGGTGAAATCTCAATCTTCTAACCTATGGTGAGTTACATCTGAAAACATACCAAAGGTATGTTAAAAAAATTGTAATATGTTTTGAAAAGGGAAAGTCCATCATTGTTAACATTCTGGAGCAAGAAAGGCAAACACAGAGAATAAAGACGCCAAAAGCAAATTCATTGCTTGCTTTTCCATACCAGGGAGTGAAGTTTCTCTTTTCTTTAATCAAGGAAAATTTCAGCACTAGTTTTGGTGTTCAATAACGCATCAATTGCATGCAGAGTAGCAACAACTTTCCCTTAATAATTTCTAGGATTGAACATATTTTCATGTAGAAATGAGGATCAAATACCAACATTAATAGCATATTTAGAAAGGAAATTTAAAAGGAGTATATAGAAATAATCAAGCCAGCCAGAAGCACAAACCATTCGCAAAAGCTCTTATCTACTATTACCATCTAATTCTATTTAACTGTGAATTGCATATCTGCAATTGAATACAGGAGTCACTGAAGCATTTCGGAATAGTTGCAGTTGAACAGTTAACGGGTCCAAATTGTTTAGGTATCATACTGAAGAAGGATACATTTCCGCTTCAGAGACATTATCTTATGCAAATGCAAGTCATGTTCTATTATTCTAGACGGAAGGCACTAAGACATACGAATGATTACTTGCTTGATAAAATTCCCGATGAAACACTCAGAAATCAAAACACTGAGGCTACATGATGAAAACGATTATGAAATTAACATAGCAACAAAGAGAAACTCCAAAATTTTAAAACGTTGTCATCTGTAATGAACAAAGTGAATATAACTAAATCAGAAGGGTCAAGTCTATTGATCTCAATCCAAGCTATTGTAACTATAAGCTCGAGTAAGACGAAGAGTGATCTTCTGCTTCTTCTTTGAGTTCTTGCTCTTAACCGTTTTGAAGTGGACATGAGACAATGCAATCCAGCAAATAAATGATTGCAATTCATTCGAAGATGAACCACAACTCTGAGAGTAAATTTCAGCACATTCGGTTAAGGACACCTCATTTTAATAACAGAGCCTCATCCAAAGTAGTAAAAGAATGTTGATCGACGTTGTGACAACGATCCAAAAACAGAGGATCAGAACCGTAACTAGAACTAATCCCAACCCGCAATTGCCTTTTATTGAAAACGAGAAATATAAACAACATTTGCAAGGAGAATACGACCCAGAAAACTCTCGAGTCTATTCATGCTCATGGTCATTAAAACCAAGTAGAAAGTTTGCAAATTGCATAGGTTTCATCAGAAAAATAGACAGTATGTTGTACGTTACCTTTTCTGCTAGCAGAGGTTGTCCTTTTCTTACTGCCTAGAAGATTGAGGATCTGAGGAAAAGAGAAAGGAAGGATAAATATAAAGAAGGGAGAGTAATTAACAAGAGATCCACGGGGATTTTACGATTTGATAATCATGGGTTTTCAATATTGTTGTCCAAACAGTGAAAGATCAGATTTGTAGATTCTTTGGGTGATGAGGAATCAGCAAAATCGGATCTTTCGTGAAAAATAATGAGGCTATTTTTTGGTTTTATATTGATTCTGCTTACTGCTTAGAGAAAGGACTAGAGTTATAAACATAAGCTGATTGTTGGATCTGGACTTTCGAGTCTGTCTTACATTGTCGGGTACAAACTTTGTACTGGCCTCTTCCATTTCCTTACCCGTTATTTTCTTTTTGTGTCTACGTGTTACCTATAAATACCTGTCCATTCCAATCACATTTCTGTATTATTTTTCCCTTACATTCTTATATATCGGAAAAGAATGTTTCAATTTGACTCATTTTCTGTATCAATAATCTATCTAATTAAGCAATGCCTTTATCAAATGTCACTAATTAAATAACACTAACATTTTCTACAAAGGTTCTCCTTTAATTTGATTTTTTATTTTTTATTCTAGACAAATTTTCTTTGTCTTACTTTTCTAATTAATGGTTATACTAGTCTTTTCTGCTTCTCGTTTTTTTATTCATTCTTTTCTCCTTTTATAAATGAAACCAACTCCAATATTTAACTTTCTGCTTCCTAAGATTCTTAGAATTAACCATTATTTTATTTCTTTTTCTTTAGTTTTTATCACGTTCTCACACTTTATATCTTACCTAACTTTTTGACCCGAAATTTATATGGTTCAAATGTTGATTTCCTCTCTTCAGTCAGCTTTCTAGTTTTAGTCTTAACTTAGACCTTCCTCTCACGTTCATCCTACCTTAAATTTATTAGACTTGATCCTCTTGATCAAAATTCTTTGTTCTCGCACTCTCTCCTTTCTCCTATACCATCTTAGGCCTCCTTTGCTTCTCCCTCTTCCCCCTTCGACTCTAGTTATTCCTAAAACATGGTGTTATGTAGTTGGGATTAAATCAACATATGCCAAACTCTTCTATATTCCACAATAAACTATTTTAAACCTGTTATTGATATCTCCTCTTATTAAAGTTCTTTAAATAGGTGCAATTAGGTGGACTAACACATTAATGTTATACTTATTAATAAAGGACCCTCTTTTCCCCGTATACAAAGATGAGCTAAAGTTAAATGGGGAAATATTCCTTTTTAAATTCTTCAATAAGCTGAGCATAAAGAACATTTTGGAGCAAGAACATTGACATTTTTATGGAAATATAGTATATGATTAGACATACAAAGATTGAAACAAATTCCAATATGAGAGAATTTCTGTAACATCCTGTTAGAATATGGTTGATACATTAAACACACCACAAAATAATACCTAACTCTGCACAACTAAATTTGTAGTAGTCGTGAGAAAGGATCCTATCCAAAAAGAGTATATATTTATCTTTTGTAATGAATAAATAAGTGTATATGATTGGGGAGAGGTTTGGTTAAATTCAATTAACAAAATAAAGTAAAAGTAAACAAAGGAAGACAAATCAAATTAAAAGTAAAAAAATTACAAGAATTAATCAATAGATTTGAAATCTAATTTGCGGTTAAATTAACACCTTTACCTGAATATGCATAATCAATCCTCATGTTGTCCTTGTACCTCACTTTGGAACTATTTGTAGATTAACAAAAAGCTCTATTAATCTTAGTTTTCTCTTAGGTTGTATCTAATTAAAACAATCACAATAATAACAACAAAAACAAGAATCCAATAAAAATTCTGCAAAATACGGAGTCTGGAGAGATTCAATATATGCAGTCTTACCCCTAATTAGTAGAAAGTTTGTTTTTGAACAAGCTCTTTAATGTGACAATCATATTATGTAATACAAAAACAAGTTAATCTAAGAAACAATCACATAAGCTCGAGTCATTTCACATATGCTATATTATCCCTAATGATGCTCGATAATTAGTTTACTATAAGTAAATTAGATTTACAATGATTACATGATGTAATCAAGATTCTGGTAATGAATCAATACATAAATAATCTAGTAAGCGTATGTAAATTGTTTATACATAAATTAAACACGGAATAACATAATCAATCCTAAAACAGAGTTAAAAATAACATCATTAGCTTAATCAATGCCCAAATATGTTCTTTCTCAGCCTTGATATCCCCTTTGAACTGGAAAGATGACATTTAGCTCCTTGCAGCTCTCAAAAGGGAAGGAATTTGCCTCTTTTTGATTCTCTCATCTCTTCATACCCTTTTTAGCCTCTTAAATACCTAATCACAATACAAAATTAGGGTTATGTGGTTATACACAGTTAGCTACATAAACGTATAAGTGACTGTGTAGGTTAATTTAGCAAAAATTTCAAAGTTATACAGTCCTAGATAGATACACAACTGTGTAAGTCCCAGGGTTGCTTGAAACAACATCTTCAAGTTTGTAATGTTCCTATACACAACTGTGTAAGTCACAGTAACTGCAATTCTTCCATTCTTTGTCTCTTCTTCACCCTAATTTATCTATTTCTTGCTTTAGGAAGGCAAATAAGATTGAGCATCAATAGAATGGCACCAAGGATATAGATTTAGCTCATTTTAGTTCTTGTTCCTTCGACTTGTACCTCAAGCAAAATATGAACCAAAATAAGTACCTTAAGTGCAACATAACATTAAACACTAAGTATTAGGTAATAAATATATCAATAATAAAGTACTTGCCAAGTTCGCAAAATATGAACAAAAATAAGTACCTTAAGCGCAACATAACATTAAGCACTAAGTATTAGGTAATAAGTATATCAATAATAAAGTACTTATCAAGTTCCCCCACACTTGGATTTATCAAGTTGTAACATCTCGTTTTTTCATAATAAGGGTTAAAACCCAAGAATATTGTTCATAAGAGCCAATTTTGAGAAGTTAGAAAGTGCATTTCATGCTTAAGCATAATATAGAATACACACACATGTGAATATTAATTTTTGCACACATTAAAATAATTGTACATAAATTTATTGACATTTTTTTGGGTATAATTGATTTTAATGTGATTATGATATAAATTGTCAATTTATTTGTCTTGAAAATTGGTTTGGTGAGTATAATTATTGATTTAGAATTTTTGGTGAAATTTTGAGTAATTTTGGACTAGGAAAAATGTCAAGTGACATGACAATTGATTAATGGTAGTAGAAATAAGTTTTAATGATAATAGAAATAATTGACATATGGCTTTAGGATTTAATGACAAATGTCATAGAAAATTGAAAGACAATTGGAGTAGAAATTGGAGACAAATAGACTAGTTATTAAAAAGGATCCAAATGGGACCATAAGGAAGTGACAAGTGGCAGTGACACTCACCACTCATCTTTCTCGATTCTCTCAATTGGAAGACACTCTCCTTATTGTCTTTCATTTTTAACTCTTGCTTTCATCTTCTTCTTCACGATTTTTCTCACCAACCTCCATTAATATTAAACCTAGCTCTCATCTTTCACTTGTTACTTCCACTTTGTGTCCTCATCATCTTACCCCTAGAAGACCTAATCCTCCCAACCTCCATGATGATGTTCGTGTGATGCATGGAATGTTAGGGTTCATGTGATTCTTGAAAAACTTGGAGTTTTATTAATTAAGTTATACTTTGATCTTCATGGGTTGTTTGAATATGAAACAAATATGGTGACTATTTGATATTAAATGATCTTGAGAATAGTGATCAATATACTTGTGCATCATAGATGAAGAATGGGAATATTGATGTCTTGTTTTTTAGTGTATGATGAGTAGTAATTTATTAAGTGTTATAAGGGTGTTGTTGGGATAGATTTATAGTGTGAATGATGTATGAAAATGATCAAAAATGTTGAGAAATAAATAGATACATAATTATGACTGGTTTTGTGTCTATGATTAACAATGGATTTGAGTTGTATTGAAGATATTTGTAAGATGAAATACTGTTTGAATGAGTGTTAGAAGTTAAAAAAGAAAGGGGTGTGATCATGTCATATTCTTATGTTGATAATGAAAGTAGAAAATTGATGAATGAATATATGTGTTGTGTTCTTATTTTGAGAATATGAAAATCATGAGTATAGACTATATTGCAGATGAATTTAAATTGAGAATTAAGGGTATAATGAAAGACTAAAAACTATGTTTAAGAAAGGTGTTTAATAAGGCTTTTGGAATATGGGGAGTAAGGATTCAGTAAACTAGAATATGAAGGTGATATGTTCTGTTTTATATATGATTGGTGAACCATAAGTTACCAATTTGCTTTATGCTTGATATTGATATAGAAATGAGGAGGGAATAAAAGGGTAATGAAGTAGACATGATTGACTTTGCATGAGATGTCTTGAATATAGTAAGGAGAAAGTTAGAAATGCATGTAAGATAAGATTTCATGAATGAATGAGATTTAATAAAAGATGATGAATTCAATGAGCAGAGTTTTAAGAGTTAATGCAATCAATATAGTAGTTAAATTAGTATGAAATGATGTTATATTAGAGGTGGTGAATTCTAGAGAATTTGGAGTAAATTGATGTTAGTATGTGGGAAATTCGTGGAAGAAATTAGGAAGAAAATGCAAGGCATGATTGTGGCCCTCATCCCACGATCGTCACCTGGCAAAACATTAGTTCTGTCATGATTGTGGCCCTCACCCCCCGATCATGGCTTAGCCAAAATATGGTTCTGTCATGATCGTGGCAGGACCACCACAATCATGGCCAGTCCCAGAAGTTTCTGTCATGATCGTGGTGTATCGTGGGCAGATATATGTAAAAAAGTTGTCTTTTGAATGATGTTTGAACCAACAAATGTAAGGTACTTCCTCATGATGTATTTAGGCTTGAAAGAGGTCTTGAATGAGCTTAGTTGATAATGAATTAGGTGATTAAAGTGAGTAAAGTATATTAGGTATTAAAGAACGATTGATTGATGATGTTGAATGAATAAGAGATGTGAATTAAGGGAAAATACCTGAGATTATCATTGAGCATGCATAGTACTTAACATATATACATATGTGCATAAATGAGTACTTATGTGATTGTACAAAGTTGTAATGTGTGTAAATGTGTGTTGCATGATATAGAAGAGCAATTAGAGAGACAACATCTAGACATTACCAGAACATCGAGGCAATAAACTATCTGGAGCAAACAGTGAGTAACCCAGATGGTCTCACATGATTAATTGTTTGTTTTAAATTCTGTATTGAATTATTATGTGAATGTGAATGTGAATGTGTTGATTCCAGACATTAAATGTTTGAGGCGTTTGATGCATGAATATCATATTAGAAGTGTTCATTGTATATGAATTTGACTGAATAAGTGATAAACTTAATTGTTGTATGACGGACCAAGGTCTGAAGATAAATGTGAATGTGAATGTGAATGCGAATGTGAAAAATTGAGCACAAGTGATTGACTAAATACATGTGATGCATTTCATTATATGAATGCATGATAATATAAAGGTAGTTGTGACCGGAGTTGCTAGTGAAAAAGAGCTTAAAGCTCAGAATGTGGTGAAAGCCTCTGGCTCACTATGGATAATGAGTCATGTATCCCCAATAGATAAGGGACAGTTATTAATGAGCTCAGTATCTAGATTGGATACGGGACAGTGAAAAAGGCACTCGGTCATAACAATATAATAACTGAAAGTGAGTCTCATGGGCATTGTATATACATTGATACGTATGTTTAATTGATTAAAATGTACTGTTTGAATTATTTTGATTGAGAGATGTGAAGTAAGTGAATGAGGTGATATATGATGCTATTTGACAATTGGTGAAAGATGTGCATTATATGATGACATGAATTGTATGTGAACTTGAAACAGGAATTGTATGTGTTATGTGTTATGAGTAAGCCATCGATGATGGGTAGCTTACTAAGTTCGTAAAACTCATCAAAATTGCAACGTTAACTTTTCAGATACGAGAGAGCGGACTTAGCTTCTAAGTCAACTTAGAAGAGATCTGGTATTGCTTTTGGATAGAAGAAATGGCTCAAAGGTCTGTCAATTGAGACTAAAGGATCTAGATAGAATTTTTGTATAATTCCTCTTGCATGTAGATTTTGTAAAAGAGTAGTAGACTCTCATAGCCTTTAATGTTGTATATAAGGATGATGTATGTAATGCTACAATGTATATTCTGTTTTATGAAATGAAAAAAAAGGAATTGGGTTTTAGATATTTGTGTTTTAAATTATGATGCCATGAGATAAGTGATGTGATTGCTCTAGTGCACTGCTTCCATTGGGTATGTACTCGAATATCTGATGGACATACGGGCACAAATGTCTGATGGGAGTGGGGTGTTACACAAGTTCCCCACTCAAAATCAAAATCTAGATACTTGCTCTTTAACCGTACTTCCTAATAATAGACATCTATAAGAAAAGACAAATAACTTTCAAAACCTTGGCAAGAATTAAACATTCAATGATTTTACTTATGATCAATCAACAACCATTTCCTTCAAAAAAACTGAGCAATCTAAGATGGACTTTGATAAATTATGTTTTAGAATAAGATAAATCTATAGGTACAATTTCATGATCAAAACCTTCCACGACTTTGCATATCATTTCATTTTTCTACCACTAAAGATTCACATGCATAACATGAATCAAAGTACTTTTCATGTTCGTAATGAGGCAAATGTTAAGGTGAGAAGTATTCGGATCATGTATTTCAAAATCCATAAAAACTAGTGAAGTAGGAAAAAAAACTTAATAGAGTAACAATTGCAAAAGTTAAGATTTAATCAAATTTGGGTGCCATCAATTATGATGAATGCAAAAGCTTTGTTTCACAGTTTAGATTCAAACTTTCACACTATAAACCATATAAAGCACAAGGAATTAGGAAAATCACTTATAAGAACAATGACGAATAATTCACTATAACCATAATGAGCAATCCTTCACAACTTCTTCCCTATTTATATCATAATCAAGTCACCCATTCTACACAACTTTAGGAGAAAAGAATAACATGAATTGCTTTGCAAAATAAATTATTTTCCTCCTGGATAACTTCTTTTCTTTTATTCTCTTTTTCTTTTCTTTTCTCTTTTTCTAAAGTCCAAAATAAATACAAAATTGAAAGGAGCTACATCAACGATGGAATTGAATAGGCAACAAAATTCATATTTTATTAACTATAAGTGACCTGAAATGCCCACCCCACACTTATTCTTTGTGCATCAAAAAAAACCACCAATCATAAATGCTCCACGAGATTTAAAGATTAGGTAAGACATTTTGTTACATTAAAGACTCCTAATACGGTTAACATAAAAAGAAAATGTTAATAACGCTCAAGGGGCTTAACAATAGGATAAATCATGTCATTGGATCGGCTATTTGGCTAATGTGGCTCATAAAACAAAGAATGCCTATATAATTTTCATATTAATGCTTGTGATTAAAATGTAGTCTCAAATAAAAAATCAAGGCAAAGTCAAGTTTATGTCTATCCACTAGTCACTACTCTTCTAAAGGAAACATACATTAACTAATAACAAAAGCAAGAATACATGCTCAAGTTGCTATGAATTTTTTCGATTGATTATATTCTCTAATTATAACTATATAATTCTACAAGAAATAGAAAATGAGAGAAAATTTTTCCTTTCCTTTTTAACAAGAAAAAAGCCTTAATTACACATAATAAACAAACTTAAAAACAAACATAATGAATAAGATCCTCAACCCCATACTTCAAACTTACATTGTCTCCAATATACATTAAATATAAGAAATGGAGCATTCAACAAAAATAAAAAGGAATAAACTTCCCTTGATTACCTCTTAGGCAATAACTTTGTTTATTGTTATTGGCTCGACTCCAAATTTCCTTCTTCATATCTAAGGATCACAACTTTGCATTCTCCAATTGACATTCTTCAGGACAAGGCTTAAGTTGATGACCACTCACCTACAATAGCTTCTCTGTTTCAGACTCCTAATCTCTACTGCACTATAGGGAGCAACATTAGTTACTATAAAAGAATCAACCCAATAAGGACATAACTCACGTGGAAACAGTTTATATCTAAAACATTAAAGAAGCACTTTTTGACCAGTAATAAAGCTTTTCCTTAAGACATGGAAAGCTTTGTTTTTCTCTTTAGTTGAAACTACTTATGGTTTATATGTACACTTTTTCTTACAATCTTTCTGTGTTAAAAGGTAATGACATTAATCGCAAAAACAAAATGGCCATCTTAAGGGTGCTTCATAACATGGAAAATATTGAAATGAATAACACCCCTATCAAGTTCGTTTGTGAGGGTACCCTCAAAAACATCTATTTTAGTTTGGGTTGTGTAAAGGAATAGTCTCTCTAATAAGATAACTGCAGGATTAGCAAAAATGTCATCATCCACATTCACCACAGAAAAATTTGTAGGAAATTAGTTTATTAACCTGCATAAGTACATCCTCAATCACCCAATCTGGTAGGCATCAGTGCCATCAGGCAATTATATGATAACACTAGTTTCTTTCAATGGGCCTAAATTTAAAGAAACATAACAGAATAAGGTGTAACATTAATCAATGCTCTTAAATCTAACATGGCCTATTTAATCATAGTTTTACCAATTTTAGAAGGAATGGTAAACATGTCTAGGTCCTTATATTTAGGAAGTATTTCTTTTTAAAGACTGCATAAATAGTTTCACTCATCCTAATCATTTCATTACCTCTCACTTGTTGTTATATAATTCCTTAAGGAATTTCGTAAACCTTGGCATTTGCCTTGATCAACTCTAACAATGGTATGTTCACTTCAACCTTCCAAAAGGTTTCTCAAATCTCTTTAATTATCATTGTTTTCATTGTTTGACTTTGCTAACCCAACAGGGAAGGTGGAGGGTTAGTCTTAATAATAATTGGGAATTCGAAATTTACTTTTAAGTTAGATGAGATGTCCCTTTCTTCTTCAAGCTCTTTCTCAGTTTCTTCTTCACTAGCCATCCTTTGTGCGATTCTTTTAGGATCCTCAAGCTTTCTACCACTCTTTAAGGTAATTGCACTAACATTCTTTAGATTTATCTCAGGTTATGATGTCAATTTTCCTCCTTTTTAGGCTTGTAAATGGTTTATATCAACTATAATTTAACTCATCTGGTTCTCCAAATTCTGAATTCTAGATTTCATCTCCTGAAATTGAGATCTTGCTTCCTGCTAAAACAGTTTTACATCCTAATGGAATTGAAAAGTGTTAGTTACAACAGACTTAACCATATCTTCCAATAAAGTACCTAAGGCAAAAGAGGAGGCTTGGGTCCATGTTGAAATTGTTGTGCACCTTGTAATTTATTTGGGAAATAGTTATATTGGCTATTATCTCCATAACTCAGGTTTGAGTAATCCCTTTAAACTGGGTTATAGGTCTAGGAATATGGGTTACATTGTTGGGCAAAATTTTCTCCTGTAACATTAACATACCTTATGTTTCCCTCTTAAGTTGGGAGCCCATCTATTAGATGATTCACATTTGCACATATCCCGTAAGCTTTCAGTTATGATTGCCCCACAATAATATGTCCAACAAAGGATGTTACTTCATCTAAACAATGTTCTATGGATGAATTGCTTATCTCATTTACCCTATGAACATCATTAAGAATTCTAAATTGTTGAGTGTTTGTTGCCATATGCTCGATTGATGACCTTAGCCCCTCAAGAATCTTCTCACTTAGTGCTCCACCACTTGCTGCATTTAATAAACTCATATCTATAGTAATGATCCTTCGTAGAAATATTAGATAAAAAGTTGCCCCGTGATATTGTGATGGGGACAACTAGCACACAACTTCTTGAAGCATTCCTAACACTTATATAGGGATTTTCCATGATGTTACCTTATCCTACAAATTTCTTTTGTTATGCTTGTTATCCTTGATGTTGAAAAGTACTTCCCCAAAAATAACTTTTTCATTTTCATATATATGCTAATACTCTTTGTCGGCAAATTAAACATCTAATATTTTGTTGTGCCCTTCAGTGAAAATAGAAAAGCTCTTAAGATGTCACCCCTGAAGGTTTCATACTAAGACAAATCATATCGAGTTCCTTAAAGTGCTTATGAGCATCTTTAACCACAAAACTACAAATATTAGGAAAAAGATGTATCAACCTAGATTTAAGCTTAAAAGTAATATGTTCACCAAAATTTGGGAAAGTAAAGCATAAGTGTCTTTGAGTTAAGTCTAGGGGTAGCTAACTCTCTTAGAGTTCACAGATTGGCCTTAACTTCTTTTAAATAAATCCCTTGCTCTATTTTTAAATTTGTTTTATTTTTCCTACGAAACCTTTATCATGTCATTTTAATCTCAAGATCAAATTGTACAAGGTCTTAGCAAGGAGATCTAGTCACTGTCATACACAAACATTAACAAACATAAAAAGATCAAGAAACAACTGTAAAAACTAATTATAAACAAATATGTCTACAAAACACTAATTAATATCAAACACAAAAACTAAATCACTTCACTCCCTAACAATGGATCCAAAGTTCTAGTTGATGCGTCAAACATACCAGAAAATAATACCTAACTCTACACAACTAGAATTGTAGTAGTAGCGAGAAAAGATTATATCCACAGAAAGTGTGTGTTTAGCTTTCCTAATGAATAAATGAGTATATAGGATTGGGGGGCTGGTTGAATTCAATTAACAAAATAAAGTAAAACTAAACTATAGAAGAAAAATGAAATCAAACAATGCAAAATTGCAAAGATTAATCAATGTGTTTTGAACCTAGTTTACGGTTCAATCTTGACATATACCTAAATGTCCATAATCAATCATCACATTGTTCTCATACCTCTCTTTTAAACTATTAACCATATATTAATAACAAGCTCTATTATTCTCAGTTTTTCCTTAGGTTGTATCTAATTAAAATAAGCTCTTTAATTAGGTCTAACTATCATATAACCTAGAATAAGCTCTTTAGATTTAGTTTGAAAATCACTTTACATAATAGGAAAATAAGTTAATATAAGCAACAACTATATAAGCTCAAGTCATTTAACCTATGCTATGTTATCCTGGCCACTAGTTTACCACAAATGAATGAGATTTATAACGATTACGAATTGCAATCTAGATTATGGACATGAATCCATACATGAATAATTTAGTAGGCTTATCTAAATCATTCATACATAAAAATCAAAAACATTAAACACTTAATAATATAGTTAATCCCAAATGAGAGTTAAAAACAACATCACTATCTTAATCAATGCCTAAAAATGTTCGTTGGCCTCAATATCTCCTTTAAATTAGAAAGCTAAAATTGAGCTCCTCACAGCTCTTAAAGGGAGGGAAATTTGCCTCAAGTCTCTAATCTCTTCATACCCTTTTTGTCCTCTTAAATGGCCTTTTATAGTGCAAAATTAGGGTTGCATAGTTATACACAGTTAGCTACACAGGCGTGTAAATGGTCGTATATGTTAATTTAGCATAAATTATAGAGTTATACGGTCCCAAAGAGATACATTATCTTGTAAGTCCTGCATAAGCATGTAAGTTTATAGGTTGTTTGAAATAACATCTTCAAGTTTGTGCATGTTTTCAGTGAGTTACACATTCCTATACACGTTCATGTAAGTCACAGTAACTTCATTCTTTCATTCTTTGTTCCGTCTTCACCCTACTTCATCTCTTTCTTGCTCTATAAAGGTAAATAAGATTGAGCATCAATAGAATAGCTCTAAGGATATAGATTTAGCTCATTTTGGTTCTTGTTCCTCCAACTTGTATCTAAAACAAAATACAAATCAAAACAAGTATCATAAGACCAACATAACATTAGTCATTAAACGTTAGGGAATAAATATATCAACAATCAATCACTTATCATAATATTGGTCTATTACTGGTCTTAGTTACCTAACTAATTCCTTAGGCAAGCCCCTATGTCTTGATAAGCACACTAGTAACCTATAAAGAATTAGATTTATCAAAATTTATATACTGATGGATCTATATTAGGAATTACCTAGCATACTGAGAATCTTAAGATCGGGGGATGAAAGGGAACTAATTGAAGCAAAAATATTAGTATTCCTACTATTTGAGACCCACAAGTCAAAAAAATTACAAATTTTGGAAACTAACAGTTAAGAAATTCATAATAGGGACTTATTAGGAATAATGAGTATGAACAATATGGTAGGACTGGAAGAGGCAAACCCAAATGTAGAGATAGTTCGTGAGAAAACTATGGTATTGGAGGAAATTAGCTCAGCTCTAGTAAAGACCAACGTCCTAGAGGAGATGTTTCCACTTACAGAGCCTATGTCCTGTGATGCCAATAAATTTGCAGATCTAACTAAAGAGATATCCCCAACAAGAAAAATGGTTGACTATGCTAAACCACAATAGGAATAAAGCTCTTTAGATAAAACTACAACATATCATGCTATAGGCCCAAGTAAGGATGCTCCTTGTATTATAACCAGAAGAACCTCAATAGGAAAAAAGAATGTCCCTACAACTAAAACCACCCATAGTGTGTGTTTTGGCCTAGAATGTTAGACATTTGAACAACCCTAATAAAAAATAAACTTCAAATGACTTTTTATCACTAGGAAATTCCTTTTTTATTAGCCTTTTAGAGACTAAAATAAAATCTAATTACCTAAAGAAAATAGTTTTCAAATAATTCTTAGTGTGTGATTTCTAGCCAATAAACTTATTGTAATGGAAAAGTGATTATTTCTTTTAACCCTATTTATGTTTAGGAATAAGAATTAAAAATGCTCAGACCAATACCTCTATATTTAGGAATATCAATTTTAGCCCAGGCCAATTTTGGCCCAGCCCAATTTTGGCCCGAGTTAACCATGCCGCAGGCAAAAATTATTTGGCCCTACTGGGCCTCGGGCCTAGCTCAGGCCAAGCTTAGGTTGTCTCAACCAGAACATCTAAAACAACATCATTTTGTCAAAAACAATCATGTTTTTTAATTTTTTATAAGGTTAGGTCGGGCCACGGGCAACCCAGCCCATGGTTCTGGCCAAACCAAACCAAGAGCGGCCGGGTCCAACCTGGCCTGTTGACATCCCTATCTATATTATAGTCAACCTAATCTATAGTAATACCCTAGTTGATATCACTTTAATCTATGCACACAATTTAGCTTCTCAAAGGAAAGCTCTTTAATTTGACCTTACTAATTTAGTAGTCGTTGTTTCTAATCCTTAGATTGTTCTTAAAGATTCTCTTTAGATTGTTCTTAAAGATTCTCTACTCCTATGAATTTGAGGGAAGATCCCTCATAAAATAATCATATTGATGACTTTAGAAACTAATTATACAATATTGGTTTTAAGGACCTTAAATATAATGGTTATTAATTCACTTGGAGTAATAAGAAAGAAGGAATTTGAACCTAAGAAAGAAGCTTAATTTTAACTTTATTTGATGTTACTTGGACCTCCACTTTAAACAAAGTGTTTTATAGTTCGTCCCCCTAATAATATCGAATCACTCTCTAATAGACGTGCATCTCGATGTCTATTCTTACACCAAAAAGAGCATATTCAAATTTAACAATTTTTATTAAATATCTTGACTATAATTCTATTATCAATAAGGTAATTAATACAAATGTAAAAGGGTATAGCCTTTATAAGTGTAGTAGTAGATCAAGGTAATAAAGATGGAACTTAAAAAGCTCAATCAAAAAAGTTTGCAATGATACTCTTTAGACACTAATAGATGTCAAGGATAGCTTAACCAATTTACAAATCAAGCTCTCCCCTAAACCCTACACAAAAGTCTTATGACTCAAGAGAAAAATTCTCTCTTTAATCATATCAATTCTTTTGATAATCATAATTCCCTTTTATGATAGAGATAAAAAAATTTAATGGTTAAATGATGAAGATGAGAATACTTGGTTCTTTCCTAGCTCCATTTTTAGTAAGAAGAACGTCAAATTGATATGTATCCTTATAGATAGTATATCACAAACATATCACAAGAAAGGGGACCTTAAAACCCTGGCTTTCTAAATTTTCAAAGAATCTCTTCATAGTATAGGTGGCTTCATTTCTTATTTGGATGAAATATAAAACTTTATACCTTACTTAATTTCTAATCAGCAAGTTAACCTTCTTGGTACTCCTTTTAAAGAACTAATGTGGAAAGAACCTTATTTATTATGAACTCAAAACGAGCTTTAAGATTATATTGTTTTAATATATTCTTTTTCTAAAGATCATCAAATCTAGTTACAAATATAATAAATTCAATTCTCAAATTTTTATCTTCTACAAATTTTTAAAAGAATTCAATAAGACTTTTATACGCCTCATGCCTTAAACCTAAAACCTAAAACCCCTTATGTTTTAAAGAAGTTAGATCAACTTTTTATTATTTACAAAATCATCTCCAAAGTACTAGCTTCTAGACCCAAAGCAAGCTTACAAACCATCATAAACCTAAGCTAAAGTGCATTTAACCAAAAAAGGAGCACTAAGGATGATATCCTCTTGACTCAAAAATTCTTCAAGAATTACCATAGAAAGACACATATAAGGAGCTATGTATTGAAATTGAACTTCACTAAAGATTTTGAAATACTAAATTAGGGCTTGTTATTTGATGGTCTAATAGCCTTTCGATACCCCCAACAAATTTATAAGTTAAATACACCAATGTATTACCTCCACAACTTTCAGTGTCCTTATAATGGTGAACCTACTTCTACTTTCTAAGGAAGAAAGAGATTAAGATAAAAAGGATCCTCTTTCACAATATCTATTGACCTTCTTCACTTTAGCTCTCCTCATATTAACAATAATAAAAATAAGAATTGAAAGGATAATCCAGTACCATTTCAAATGTAAAAATCTCTAAAATTTTAACTTGTTAATGATATAATAATGCTATTTAGAGGAAACATTGACCTAGTTAATGTTATACTTAACTCCCTAAAACTTTTCAAAGATTGTTAAGACTCATTATCATTAATAGCAAAAGCCACCTCTTCTGGTATACATGATTTTATAGCATAAGTAACAAAATTGTTAAGCTTTCAAACACTCTAACATCCATTCAAATACCCTGGAGTCCCCTTTTTACATCAAGACCTGCCTTCATTGAAAGCCAACCTCTCTTTGAGAAAATTCACAAGAATTGGAAGGTGGAGCAACAAATTCATAACTTTTGCAAGGAGATTACAACTAATCAAATCTATACTTTGCATCTTACAGATGTATTGGTTTGCTCACGTATTTCTCCTTACTAATATGACTAAAGATACTAAAAGATTGCTAAGAAATTTATTGCTCGAGTGGTAAGTTTAATAGAATTACAGAAAAAATGGATTTATCTAAGGTCTAGAGAACAAGGGGGTCTATGGATAAAACTTATTAGAATTATGAATAAGGTTATATTGGCAAAGAGAATATGGAAGTTTTTTGATAATCAATAATCACTATAAGTGCAATGGATACATATACAATTATCCAAAGGTTAGAGTATCAAGAAAATCCAAATAAAAAACAAACATTTCTTAGATTTCATTACATATTTTGAACATAAGAGACAAAGTTGCAACCAACCAACCAACAACACCAGTATGAATCTCGCTGATACGTGAAGTTTGGAGAGGTTCAGTAATACGCAACTTTACTCCTAACTAGTAAAGAGACTATTTCCAAAATAAGAGACAAGGTTGCAACGAATATAAAGAATTATGGGGAATGAAAAAAAAATGGCTATGGTATTTCAATTGGCACTTATTAGTCCCTCTTTACTGATAATTCAATGTTGGAAACTTAATTTCTACCATATTATCTTCCTTAAAGTTAATTTCATAATATAAGGTAACTACTGATCGTGGCCTTCTTAGCAAACTTGGGGCTGCTCCAATATTCCGAGCAACATGGTTAACTACCACTAGAGAGAGGACATAATTACCTATTTGAGATATAACTCAAGTAAATTCATTATAAAATCTTGTGCTAAACTCTTCAAAGAAGGTTGCATAATGGGTTGATTGCGTATAATCATGCTAAGCTAGAGCTTCTTTTATACAATGGTTAATAGTTAATTGAAGACTCAACAACCAAAATTGTACTCTTTGTAATTAATACGCAGAATCCCTCTCTCATTTGTTCTTTGAATGTTAGTATACAAAGGTTATTTTTTAAAAAAAATTAATGTTTACAACTCTCATTTGGTCTTTGAATGTTAGTATACACAGGTTATTTGGAAAAAATAATCTTTACAGGTTAATGATTGGTCCTAGATTACAAATTGGGAAAGAATGGTAAAGGTCACGTGTAAAGGAGAGACAAACATATTCCTCTTTGTCCAAGTGGTCTCTCTTGCATGGACATGTATCCGTTTTCTCATTTAATTAATTTTAATTTTTTGGCTATTTTGAATCAGTTGGTACTATCATTCACTAATGCAAATTTTAACGTAACATCTTTATGTTTGTCATCAAATAATAATTCAAAGAGTCATCCGCATTTACGTAATGCCAATAGTAAATGTATATTTGTAATGTGGTTTTTTAACATCTCATCCATAGGACAACCCACTTCAATGATGGTAATTAAAATATTCGTATTAGGAACCTTCAATCTTTAATTTTACATATTTTTTAAAAATATTTGTATAATTCCTTTTAAATAAATCTAAAACAAAATACATTAAGTTTCTTTTCCCATTGAAGTTTCTTCTCTCTACTTTAATCCATTAGGAAACCATAACATAAAAAGTACTTTTATATATATATAAATTATGAATTAAGGAGTCATATTTTAAAACTAATTAGCAGAAGGTAGCATAAACCGTAGGTCCAGGACTCGTTTGCTTCACTTCACAAATTACATTTTAAAGAGAGAATACCTCTGTTGGTCCATGAAAAAAGCCTACATAGGTTAATGAGAGAATGGACTTTCTTTCTTGAACACAAAAAAATTATAGGTTCATAAATCGTAATTCAAGGAGAGAATAAATTTTCTTGTTCCAACACAAAAATCTGCATCTTGTCAAGGAGAGAATAAACTCCCTTGCTTCCAAGACCATATACATAAAGGGAATTAAGCACATATTTGAATAGTAGAAGTCTCCTTACGGATGAAAGAGTTTCATTGCACCAATTGCTAAGTTTTCTCTAAATTCTGTCTACTAATGGGAGGCATTCCTCATATAGAATTCTTATAGTAATTACAGGGCAGACCAAGGTATATGAATAGAGAGCCATTATGCATCATGATTTGCACTAGCTGATAAGATCATATCGCTTTTATGCTTGTTTATATCCCAAACCGTTCCTTAAAGCCATGGAAAGAGGCCATAAGAGTACTAATAGACTTATCATATGCTCTTGACAACAATAAAACATCGTCTACAAAATAATTGTCAAGTAAGATGAATATGTTTGAATGCAGAAAACAACATACCATTTTATTATTACCAAAATAAAGGATAACTCAACAACCAATTCTTTATCTTGAAATCTTAAAAACATAAAGTTCAGTAACACATGATGTTCAGGCACAAGCAAATGAAATGAGTGCTACCGTGCCTTGCGTATATGAAGAAAGAAAACAGTGCTTGTGGACCCCACACCTCTCACATTGGTGACATGCTGGACTTACTGTAACATTAGTCTCCAATAAACATAACATCGTTCAATAGTTTAGCTACTAAATTCACTGTAATCTGCCACAAAAAGGACCTCTTTAGCTGATTATTATATAAAGTTGGAAAGTAGCATAAAAGCAAAAAAAGATAACGGTGCACAAATAATATCAACAAGATTTGCCAAAATAGGAAGAAATGAGTTGTCACATTACATATAGATGAACTAAGAAATTTGATCTGGTGGATCTTATATTTGCTTCTTGGTGCTAATCAAAACACAATGGAATTGGGAAAAGACTGATAACAAACCCCTAAAAGTGTAGTGACGTGCCTATCTTCATATTGCAAATAAAACACTCCACCCTGGCTATTTTTTCCCTCGTACATCTTTATCATATCTATCCTTGAAGTTATATTATCAGCTGTAATAAAGAATGTAGCTATAATCGCAACATATTAGTTGGTTTCCTACCACTGAACAATCAGCTAGAAAACTCAGCAATAGCTATGCTAAGTACCATTAAAAAGACATAAAGACCCACAAGGCAGAAGCCCCAGAACCTAGGCACCCGAAATCTGGACCACGTAATAACTAGCAGAGACCCCATTAGGCTCAGAAGCAAGAAGACAAATGCAATTACAATTCCAATATGGAAATTGAGTTCATAAGCTTTGGGATAAACATGAGCAGTTTGCATCACCAAAGCCGACCCAAGACCCACAAGCATGTTAAACATTGGTCCAGCAAAGCACCCAGCCATAGCCATTGCTGGCTGGCCTGCTTTGGCTACTGCAACATCAGCAACAAGATCACCAACTGAATTTCCCCATGCAAGCACTGTGAGCCCAAGTAGGGATGGATGCACCTCAAGAACTATCCCCAGTGCTTGGAGGCAGTTTAGCAGTTCTCCGGCAACAGTGGATATCCAAAAGACACTCATTACAAATGCCAGAAGCACTACTAGTATTTGCTCAGTTTTGGGGGGTTCCTTTTCAAGAATAAAGTGAAGAACTGCCAGAGAGGTGCTCGCCAGTAGAATTACAAACCAAAGTGGCAAATAAGTGTTCGGAAGGAGGAATATTATTGGGTGATCTAGCGGTATGAATGAATTGCAAGTGTATAACAAGGCTAGAGGACAGAGAGCGATATTAACAGATAAATAGAACCTGTTCCATTCCGAGGGTGATGGTTGTGGAATTGTGAGCTTTAGAAGAAATGAGATAGGGAGTTTCCACACTTTTGATACCTGCATGCATGACAAAAATAAGAATCAGTAAAGCATGCCCTTTGCTATAACAAATACAAAAATGGCCTAAAAAAATACACAAATTACTCTCTGTTAAAAACATTCTTTTGCCTTGTTCATTTCCGTTTCTTATCTGAACAGGCTTTATTACTTTCACTATATCACCTAAATCAAGAGTTTTAAGTATAAGCCAAGTCCACATGTTTTGGCAGCATTTCAAATGTCCCAAGCATGTAAAATCGTAGAGGATTTTAGTGCATGATCCAGTTTTTCCGCCCTAGCAAGATCAAGAAACAGCACACATGTGAAAAATCCAATATTAAGTTTACTTATCCACTGAGAGAAAAAGGTACATGGCAGTCCAGTGATTGTAAATATTCCTTTCTTTGGGTTGGGATGTAAAACCCCAGAGCTCAAACTTAACCTTCAGCTCAATTGATTTGCAGCAACCTAACAGTTCCAATGCTTAATCTTAATAGTCTATCACTTATAAGCATTAAGAATAAGAGCAATTTGAATAAGATACTGAAACACAATCAAGTTTTAACATATCCTTAATAGAATATGACTATTTGATTGTAAACGTTAAGTAGCTAATTGCTTTACCTTTGAATATTTGAGGAAAACAAATTCAGATAGAAAATGCATAAGTAAAGAAATATAGACAGCATTTCAATTACGTACCCGAGGAGAAAATTGATATATACCTAGTGAAGCAGATCACTGTCCCGTTCTCTTATGTTCATCCAAACAACAATTCACTCTACTAACAAGTCATTTGCGACAAGGCTAAGCATTTAGTAACGAGTGCTGAATGATTACAGACTCATGAGGTAATATCGAGTTAATTAATGATAGAGAAGCACAAAGCAACCTATTTGAATACTCAGAGATCAAACAAAATTGAAGATCCTACATTTTGTCCTATTACAACTTTCCCGTTCCGCAGGAGAGACAATGCCATCCGAAGGACATAAAGTCATTTAAGGCTCCCTCAGTATAAGTCCTAAAGGTTGTGTTGGAAGAAACAGACAAGTAACACTGAGTGCATTCTAAAATCAACAAACCATTGAGACGAACATTCAGTTAATATACCTGAATTGACCATATACCAAACCACACCCAGATCACACAATAACATTCAGTTAAAATGCTTAAAAAGAGTGGAAGAGGAACATGTGAAGGGAAAAGGCAACTTTATCTCAAAATTGCATGGGCTTCCAAGGAAAATACAATCACATAACACAATTGTTACCTTTTCATAACCCATTCCGAAACAGCGCGAAACCTCCCCCTTATCGACAAGAAATTCACTACCTTTTTCACAATCCATTTCTCTTGAATCTCTCACATCCTTCACTTTATCTTCACCATCGCTAGCAGCAGTTCCCCAATCCATCCAAAATACAAAACCAACAAAGAACACATAGAATCCGACAAATCCAATAGCCTGCCAAAAAGATATCTCCCCACTCAAATACACATAAAACAAAAACAGAGCCCCAACAAGATAAAAGCCAACATCTCTCACAAAAGACGCCGGATCCACATTAAATGGCGCAGCATATATCGCAACAAATCCAACAACAAGGGCAGAGACAAAAGTCCCAGCAGACAAGATAGCCCCAAACCCAGTCCTATACTGCCCGGAGCGAACCGCAGCAAGAGAAGCGAAAACATCTGGAGCTCCATTCCCAAGAGCTAAAAGGGTGACACCACCCATGCTTGGAGAGAGGTTTAAGTGATTGGTGAGCTTTGTAGTGACAACAGAGAAATGACATTGGGCAGTTTTGATGAGGACATAGAAGTGGAGAAGAATGAACAATAAAAGGCAAGGAATGGAGAGGAAAGAGTTGGCCTTGAAAAGGCAAAAATGAAGTGAAAGATAGTTGATGAGACCATTGGTGGGATCAAGAGAAGAGCAAGTGAGAGGGACAACTTGGGGGTGTGAAATGAGTGACCTTTTGGGGATTTGGGGAGATGGGTTGGGTTGAAATGAGGAATAAGAGAAAAGGAAAGTGGTGGAGAAGAGGGTTAAAGAGAGAGCAGCGAAGGAGTTGAAGAAGACACGGTATGAGAAGGCCATGCCATTTCAGAGGTAGCTTTTCCTGCGGGTCTTTCTTCTTGTGCTGTGTATCAAGTGTGTGCGTGTACCTGTGCAAGTGGGAGATTCTTTTTTGGCCTTAAGAGTAGATTACGCGCTTTTTTATAATTAGTACATGTACATGAAACATTCTTTCCGATCATACATGCAAAGTATTTTACCATTTAGAATCATGCTTGGATTGGAATTTGGAAAAGAAAACCAACAATTGTGCTTAACATGAAGAGAGTGTAAAAAAATATTAATATATTGTTGTATTACAACACAATCACGCATGAATTAGTGGCACTTGTTATTTTCCGACAAAATAAATCAGCATAATCTTTTTTATTTGGATAAGTATTCTAACACGGTACCAACTATGAAAAAGTTCCTTTAAGCTATCCACAACAATAACAATAATTTAATAAAAGATTCGCTGATATACAAAATTTAAAGAGGTCTAGTAATACGCAATCTTACTACTAATTAATAGGGATGCTATTTTCAATAGATCCATATGAAGAAAATAAAAGAAAAATATATATAAACATACTTTTTTAAAATAATAAAATAGACATAAAATAATAACAATAAAATATAAAAATAAAAATAAGCAATAAAATAAATAGTACAATAAAAATAGAGAAAACTAAAAAGTAAAATAAAAGATAAAATAAGAAATAAATACAGATATAAAAAAGAAGACATGTAAATAAGTAAATCAAAAAAGTCATTATAACTTTATAAGAAAATATTTAGGTAAGTAAGGAAATGTTTAGGCTAGATGACTAAGAGAAAATTACTATATATTAAATATTTAAGTTAAATATAAGATATAAGACTTAGGGATGACAATTTAGCCTGAGTTTGGCCCGACCTGAAGTCAATAGGCAACTGGCTAGACCACGATCATGCTTTCATTAAAAATGCTATAAAAATACCTTTGTCATTATCTCGTGATATCATTTTTAACTACAAACACGAGTCATGCTTTATCATTTATACAATGAACTTGATTTACTGGAGCTTATTTTCTTTCTGTTTCTTAACTTTGGCCAACTTAAAAATGTCCTTTTCTCAATCTTTAGTTTTTAATTGTTGATATAAATTCTCGTAAACTTCGATTTTAGCTATTGAGAATATTTTCTTTGCTTCTTTATAACTTTGTCTGTTAATTACTCTGTCTACCTCTTTCATGTTATCCATTATAGCTTTAAAGCACTCTTCTTAGATCTTAATCTTTTCTTATGTATTCTCATTCCACCTTCAAGACTTCATTCTACTACTCTTAGCCTTTTATAAACACTCAAGATCTCTTTAGGTGTATTTCTTAAAAATGTTAGCTACTTTATTTCATATCTGGTTAGCAGCTCTTTCCAATTTCTATTTTTTATTATTTTTTAAAGTTACTTTTTTTTTTCCGAACTTGTTACACCATTATCATCTTTCATATTTCATTCTGCTACCTCCTATATATTTAAACATCGTTGGCTTAACTTTCTGTTGTATCATTTTCTGGCAAGCCTTCTTTTAGATTCTTTTTCTAATTTAATTGTTTATGAGATACAAGAAATTAATATAATACCCGATTAAATTAGTCAGGAGGAAATTTTGTATCAAAGTAATAAAATACATTTGAACATCGCTAATCCAAACATCAACTTCTTTCCTAATTACACGAACTATTTCAAATTGACTTCTATCAATTATTATATTATTAAAAATTTTATAATATTTATCGTTAGTGCATATGCATTTAAACTTGGGAAAATTTTAATCAAATTAGATTTATAAATTTTTCAAACTTAATTTTAAATTAAATCAAAACTGATTCCTAAAATTTATTTTATTATTTTAAATCCATCGGAATCATCTGAACGGAATTTTACAGGTAGAAATAAATACGGCTAATCTTACCTCATCCGACAAACAGAACACCATTTCATACCAATTCGTTAGTAACAGAATAAAGGCCTCACACCTCACTACCATTGCAGTGTCTATCAACAAAGTTTCTGAGACTCAAGACTTCCCTAGTATCTGACACTTATCACAAAATTACCAAATGAAACAGCTCTTAGCTCCTTGACAAATTTAGTCTTTTTTAAGTCATTACTGAGAGCTTTAATTTGGTTCTAGCCCTAAAGTTATTTTAATTAAAGCTTTTCTGAAACTTGCTAAAAGTCTAAACATAAGGCAGCCATTTCATTTCACCAACATTCATAAATGCAAATCTCACGTAATAACTGACTTGCATTAACTGTAAAATGACACTCAATTGTAAGAGGTTACCAATTGAGCTTCCTAGATAACCATTTCCTTCGCTTAGTTGCATCCATTTTCACAAACAACTTTGCCTTTTCCTCATTCTCTAGAATTTGACAGGCTTCCAAGAAGAGCTCATCATCCATGCCTGGTATAGCTTGAAGCGCATCAACAATGACTTCAACAGATAAACGTTCTCCATCATCTTTATTTCGCACATTTCTTGCTACATGGAAGTTTGTACCTAGTGCTTCTTCAGCCTCCTCATTGAGTTTTTGGATTTTTCTAGAAGACATTGAGTAGATTGATGAAGTTGCACAATTTCTTTTGTTCTGGGTAAGTGCACCTGTGAATACACTGCCAAGGACACCGTTGTTGTTCTCCATTTCTATGCTAGAACGACTTAACCTTCCACCTACCACTCTGTCACCAAATATCACGCAAAGATCATTATAACTTCCCAACATTCTATTTCGATATTTAATTGCAACTGGATGTCTCTGCACAAAATAAATTATGTCACAGGAAACACTATTAGAAAAATGCTATATGGACACCTCCAAAAGTAAGTACAAATACCACTTTCTTTCATTTTTTCTGACAGAAAAAGAAATAATAAGTTCAGGTTTTTTAGAGAGATGAGATGGAAACCCACATGACAATCGTGGGTACATGAAGCTGGAAAGAAGGTAATTTCTCAAGCCATCCATATTCCAGAGAAAGAAAAAGACACACGCACCTTGATATAAGCTTCCCAATCATCATCATCAGCAATAACCTTCTGCTGAATGCCGTCCCATGCAAAGCCAATCTGATTGATAAGCATCCTAATGTCATTGTACTCTTTCATCAAGCTTAGGTACAAGCTTTCTACTATATTGTTGTCACATAGAACTCCAAATTTCTCATTGAATGATTCAATTATCCAGGCCCATCCTTCTTCAGTGAATGTCTTACCAATCACGTTCCCTTCAATTACTTGTCCTAACATGAGTTGAATAAAGTATACTTCCATTGACTTGGTCCAATTTATTGGTAGAGGATTAAAATCAGGTGGAACTGGGGAATCTTCTTCATCTGTAATTTCAACAGAAGAATGAAAAGAAGAAAATATCCCACTCAGATATTCGTAAGATAATCCCATGTACAGTAACCATCATAAAATGAGATTTTAAGTATCTAAATTTTTCTCCAGATATCTTAAAAGTTCTTTTAGTAGCATATTGACACAAGCTATTGAAGGGAGAGGGGAGAGAAAGTGGAGATGTAAAATTATGAGGAGAATGATACCATCGCTTGGTACCAGGACACAGTCACAAATAGCCCTTGAGCGACTTGAATCATTGTCCCTTCCATTAATAATTCCACCTCCGAATATCAAGAACAAATCATTATAATTAGGAAGGGTCCAATTCCAATATGACCGTGCATCAGGGCAATCCTGCAAACAAGTTTAAGCTACAAGATTTTTCTAATTTTGTTAAAGAGAACTGAACAATGGATATAGGAAGTACCTTTAGATAAGCATGCCATAAAGAATCATCAGCAATTATCTTTTGACGCAGCTCGTCCCAGGCAAATCCACTATGATCAAGTAAACTTTTCATATCATTGAATTGCTTCTTCAAGTTCATGAAGCGGCTCCTTAAAATATTCTCATCAAGCTGATATCCAAACTCAGAACTGAACTTTGTTGCCATACAACTCCATTCTTGTCTGGTTAAATTTTTACCCATACTTCCTTGACGAACATGCTCCAGCATCAGGTCAATGAAATATCGGTCCATGGCTGGAGTCCAATTAGTCTTCCCGTCGTGGTTATTGTTAAAAAATTGTCCTTAAAACAAATTTAAGAACAAAAAACAAATTGGGAAGTGTACATGAGAAAGTTTCATCATGTATGTATCATCATTCATCAACTTTGTTCATGTTTGAGCCTCATGCATCCTCTAGTAACCATAAAGTAACCAATGGAACAAAAAGAAAAAGTAACACATTTCTAAAATGAAGCATGATAATCTCCATGTTAATAAAAGCAGAGGTCATCATCAGTGCCTATACCTGGACCTAACAGATTGGTCTCATCATCAGACGAAGGCTTCCCATAAATCAAAAATAAATCATTGTAATCCTCCATAAATCTAGTTACATAGAGTTCGACCTCTGGTTGTTCCTGGAATGTAGAAACATTAGCAGCCTTTAATAGGAATTGCTGATATACTAAATCAAGACAAAGTGAAGCACCTTTATAAATGTATCCCACACATACATACCATGATGACCTGCAGTGTACCATCCCAAGAAAACCTTCTCCTCTCAAGAGAACTCTTCACAACACTGTGTAACTTCTGAAAAGTTCTGCAACGACTCTTCAGGATATCCTTGTCATATTGTGATCCAAATCTTTCCTTGAACAACACAGCCATATCTATCCAAGCTTGACTATCTATAGTATAGTCAATTTTATTCCCTCTATGTATTTGCTCTAACATAAGGTCAACAAAGTAGCGGTCCATCACAGGCGTCCAACTTGCCTCTGAAAGATCACCATCTGCATGGCAATCATCATGCTTTCCTGCCAATCACACGGCTTGATAACTTTTCCTTGTATTTGTAAATAATAATAGTAGTGCTTCAAGTCTCTAGGACCTGTAATCATATGTATGATGGAATTAAAGCAATCAAGCATAATAAAAGCTATATAACAACAGAATCTTATTCTTAAAGTTGAGAAACAATCAGAAACACTAGTTACTCACTTCAGATTGAAAAGCCTTGAGCTACAACAAAAATCCTCATTTATGAGTTGAATCACTAAAGCATAAACAATTCTCCATATTCAAGGTTCGCATAAGAAATATTATTTTCCTGTAATTTATACCTGCCCACATAAAATATGTTCATATATCTGCTAATGCATACCAATGATCATATCAGGGCTTTCACTGCCAAGATCAACATTATGTTCCCTCTGCCTGCATCGTTTGAAAGAACCTTCTTCACCATAGATAACGCATAGCTTATGATAGCTGGGAACAGATTTATTTCTGTATGGCTGAGCATCAGGATGCATCTGCATACATCAAAACAAACATGAAACAGTCAGTTCTTCAAACATATTAGCCAGAAGAAAGAGAAGGTAACTTCACCTTAATATAAGAATCCCAAACATGATCTTCAGCTATAATCATTTCTCTGTTTTCATCCCAAGAAAATCCAGTTTGCTCCAGAATGACTTTTACATCATTATATTGCGTCCTCAAATGTTTGAATCGATTTCTTAAAATGTTTTTCTCACATGCTAAACCAACTTTAGCATTGAATAACTTGGTCAGTTCCGTCCAAGCCTTAGATGTAAATTCATAACTTATCTTATTACCCCTAAGGGTTTGGTCTTGCAACAAGTCAATGAGATAGTAATCCATTAATGGGTTCCAAATAGGCCCAGGACCATGACATCCAGCAGAGTAATGACAATCCTTTTCTTCATCTGCATGAATGAAAAACCCATTAAAGGTGCAATAATGTGTGCATAAGAATAGATACATATATACATAAGGGAATCAAACATCAAGAACTAAAGAAGATCATCAACTAGAGTTGTTGCCTTTGATGAAATGCATCAACGACAGAAGCCAGCAGAGGATGCTGCTGAAGAAATGTTGAACTCACCAGTCTCAATTGGTAAACATTTATTTTCAGTAATCTGATTTTGATGCTTAGCTCCATGATGCCCTCTGGTAATCTCATTGCTGTAAATCAGGCTCAAATGTTCATAATTTAGTAAAGGCTTCCCTCTGTATGAATGTGCCTCTGGATGCCCCTTCATTAACAATAGCTATCCATTACTAAGCATATTTGCATAAGTTATTATCTGGAGACCAATAATATTATTGTTGTACCTTGATATACTTCTCCCAAATACCATCATCAGCTAAGATCATTTGGCGCTTTTCATCCCAAGAAAATCCATTTCTCTTGAGTATTCTTCTCATATCACTATAGTACTTAAACAACTTATTATAGCGGCGCATCAGAAAACTTTTTCCATATTTAGAACAAAATCTAACATTTAATGAAGTAAGAATGTCATTCCATGCTATGTTACTGAACGATTTATCTGTCTTATTGCCCTTTCTGACTTCATCCAGCATAAGCTCAACAAGACATTGGTCCATGTCTGGTGTCCAATCTGTTCTCACATGCTCAATACTTGCTGGATGAATACCTGTTCCAAAGCCTATGATTAAGCAAAGAATTATTTAGGTTTGCATTTTCTAAATAAAGAAGACAAACCCATGTTATCTGCCTGAGTACAATATTCATACTCAAAACTTCATGTCTGTTTTCTTTTTCTTTTTTATTCTGATCTTTCAGAGAAATCTGAAATTGTGAAAATTATATAAAGTTTTTATATATATATAAATCATCACTTCCAGCCCATATCCTACTTTGGTTAATTAAACCTATCACATTAATACAAGTCTCACAAATGTTGTTATACATAGGAAGTTATAATCAGCCACCCCAAAACATATCACATTAATACAAGTCTCACAAATGTTGTTATACATAGGAAGTTATAATCAGCCACCCCAAATTTTGACATACAGTTTTAAGACTCTACTGGAAAATGTAACCTTACACTACATTCTTTAGTGGACGAAAAACATACCAATAATGAGCCCTTGAATGTCATCATCAAAATCTACATCATGACTTGAACGGCTGTATCTTCCATCTGCTTCTGTGTATGCAAATATCAAGCACAAATCATTGAAGTTCACCAAAGACTTCGTCTTGTAACATTCTGAATCAGGGTGAGCCTGTATTACTTTTATCGGTGACTTTCAAGTACTATCAGATATAAAAAATGAAAGGCATAGAGATCAATTTAGCAGACCTTCATATAGGCATCCCATACTTCATCAGCAGCGACCACCATCTTTTGAGTATCATCCCAGGAAAACTCACTCTGTTTGAGAAGATTTTTAACATCATTGTATTGCTTCCACAGAGCTGTATAATGACTTCTCAATATATCTTGGTCATATTTAGTCCCAAACTTTGAATTGAACATGGCCAGTATATCTGTCCATGATTGCTTGTTGAAAGTATGACCCAATCGATTGCCCCTGTGCATCTGATCCAACATGAGATCAATAAAGTATCTTTCCATCACCAATGTCCGACTAGTGTTTGCTCTATCCCTAGTCGGAGGAATTTGACTGTCCATCTTCTTCCCAGCAAGCAAAAGCAGAGTTGGCGATAATAAAAGCTTATACACAATCAAACCCAGTTCATGTATTTCATCAAAACCAGAAAAGACAGGAAAGAGGAAGATTTTAACCAGTTATGGTCCCATCAGGCTAGGATCGCTTGGGACTAGATAGATTCAGCAAGTCAAAGATAGTAATTCTCTTTCAGTATTTTTCACATGAAGCGGCATCTCAGAACTTCAAAGTTGGCTGCAATCCATTACATTGCTGAATGGTTCATATAAGGAAACAATCTATTGGCATACTGTCTCAACTCAATCCGTACAAAACATTAGAATTGACATCCACAAGTATCTTTTAAAACTAAATTAACGAATAATCTTAAAAAAGCAGAAAGGAAGATGATAGTAACAGTTGTATTTGTAAAAAAAGATTTAAAATAAAAAAAAATTTCTTAATATGATACCTTATGTACACAATAGAAGCAATTTCATGACTAAAAGACGAACAAGTTCAGAAGCAGAGCTCCCAAGATGGATACCTGCACAATCGAGCAGCTTCACAGCACAAGAGCACAAATTAAAATGTCAAAAAGAAAAGGTCCAAAAAAAACTGAAGGAATAATAAATTCACGGGACATGTTTGATTCTCTTATACAAAAAATGATACCCTTGATTTGTGTCAGTGGAGAAGAGAAAAGACAAGGGAGAGTGTAGGTCAAAAAATGGGGACACGGGCAAATCGTTTCGGGTCGGTTTTAACAACTGGTTGCGATCTGATCGGCTTATTGTAATTGTCATAAGATTCTCATTCTAACACCAAACAATATCCATATGTTATATTATATTGCAATCAAGTCCCTGTGTTCCAAAATATAAGCAAATAAACCCATTTGTTTCCGGTCTTTCGAGCTATTCCCTTTCTTTGGTTAAAATAACTAATGGCTATCTGTATTTTAACGTTTTATAATTGATCTGATCTAAAGCGGTCAATTTATTTAATTTTTTAGATATCACTTTGTATCAAAATATTATTAAAACGACATTCTAAATATGATTCAAAGTGATATTAAAAATAACTGTAAGATAGAGTTCATTTAATTTTTTTATAAAATATTAAGTTACAAATCACACATTTAATTAATACTTAAATAAATTATTTTAAAAGCTACATTAATATCTAATTAGTCTAAATTACTCCAACATAAATTAAGTTGATGGTTTAGCTATTAAAAATTGTCAAAAATCTAATTTCTTTAGTTTTAAGAAGTTACAAGTATTATTTTGAAAACATTAAAATACAACATGATATTATAAATAACCATAGGATTTAATTAAATTTTTAAAGAAATATGTAATTCAAACCTATAACAAAGCGCATGATTTGCATTCATAATTGACTTATTAACATGAGATGTTGACAAATTCGGGGGCATAAATAGGGATGTCAATGGGCCGGGCCTAGGCTGCCCTTGGCCTGGCCCAACCCGGCCATAGTCATGGCGGGCCGCGGGCCTGCCCTTGGCTCCCGAAGGCGGCCGCCGAGCCACGGGCGAGTCAGGCCAGCCTGGCTCGTCTATATATTTTTAATTAAAAACAATACAAAATGACGTCGTTGTCGGCCCGTGGCTCAGCCCGGGCAGACCATGGTCGACTCATGGCCCGCCAACTCAGGCCAAAAACAGGCTGGGCAGGGCCGGGTCGGGGGAGCCGGGTCGGAATTGTCATCCCTATGCATAAAGGTTATTAGGCAAATTAATTAAAAATTTACATTAGCTATCACTAATTATTTAATCAAATGATTAAACATGTAAGTTCTTAAATTACCAAATTAATGTGAATGTGAAGACAAACAATAATAAAAATAAGCGAAGTCATCAAGAAAATAATACACAAATATTAGACGATAATTGTTAGCATATCTATTAGAACAAAGGTTCAAAATTAATGTTAAGAAATCAAAATAAAGGAACTCATTACATTAAAATTCAATAAGTGACAATTTAAATAAAAATTAAAACATAATAAATTATCATATTAAATAAAGAAGATATAAATAAAAATTCCTAAGACAATCTCAAAATCTCAAAAAATCTCCAATGGGAAGTATAACTAGTTCATCCTTATTAGATAAATAATTCAAGTTTAACTTTGAAATTAAAAGATTTTAAATCAATTTAGTAGATAATATTGTTATTAATGGAATTGGTTTTATATCTATATTCAGTTCTTAACAATGCTTCAAAAACTGAACCTGACCAGCTAATTCAACATAAAATAGTATGAATCAACTAGTTGTCAGGTTCGATTTTATTTAAAAACCTCTCTATATAAAAACCTATCGGTTTATTAAACAACCGATTAGTTTATTAATGAACCGGTTGAACCAGTCATTTTATATATGGATATAACTAAACTTCATATTTCAGAAATCAAGACTTTCTCTCCTCGCCTTTACTCTTTGCTCTTCATCATCTTCTCTTTGCAGATCTCATCACCTCCATAGATGCATGTAAGTAAATATGATACCTGTGGGTAACTCATGCATACAGAAATCAAGCCATGTTGACTCTCCTTTGTGAGGCTATTGTGAACTCAATGGCCGAAGGAGTTATATCCTCTAACGTGTGTAGCTAGTAAGAGATAACGAGCTTGTCAAAGCAACTTCGATCTCCTACTTCCTTTGCGACTAACGAGCTTGTCGAAGCAACTTTGATCTCCTACTTCCTCTGCGACTAAGTATCGCGATCGAAGGGATTGTCTCTACATCTGACTAAGAAGGAGATTCTTGATCCAATTAATGGCATACTCAATCTTGGGTATGTAAAATACTTCTCCTTATTATTCCTCGTTTGTGCTTCCCAACTTTTTATGCCTGCATTCCCCAACAATATGGCAAAGGATGATGTTTTGTCCACTAACTCGGAGACAATTTTAGATCTTCTTTGTTTGAAGTTTGGGACAGCAACAAATTCAAACTTCTTTCGTTCTCTTTTCTCTTTTCCTTTACTTTTATGGTTTTGGGTACTATTGATGTATGTCTTACTGGCTTTTGTAAATGTTTGTGTTGTGTTGTTTTCTCTGGTTAAGGTATACATAGGTTGAGTAGTTTCTTGTTTTCCTCAAAGTTTACGCTTATTATCTTCTTTTGAACCTTTTGTTCTTTTAACACCCCTTTGTTGTTTGAACTTCATTCTTTAATTTTAGCCGGCTTTCAATTTCTCTCTTTTACTGTGTCTTTGTTTATCTAATAAGTTTACCAAGTTTATCGCCTCAATGAGAGATAGATTTTACCATTGAGACTATGCCTTGGGTTGCACCTATTTCTATTGCATCTTACAGGATGGCTACTATTGAGTTACATGAGTTAAAAAGGCAATAGAGGAGTTATTGGAAAAGAGTTTTATTAGATTGAGCACATCACCATGGGGAGCTCCAGTGTTGTTTTTGAAGAAAAAGAGTGGTAGTATGAGACTATGCATTGATTACTGACAAGTAAACAAGGTGACAGTGAAAAATAAGTACTCATTGTCAAGGATAGATGATCTTTTGGATCAGTTGAGGGGAGTTGTCATATTTTCCAATATTGACTTGAGATTGGGATACTAGCAGTTGAGGACAGCTAAGTCAAGTATTCCCAAGACAGCTTTTTGCACTTAGTATAACACTATGAGTTCCTAGTGGTGCCTTTTTGGTTGACTAATGTACTAGATGCATTCATGGAATTAATGAACAGGACTTTTCAGGAGTATGTGGATCAATTTGTGATAATGATCATTGATGATATATTGGTGTATTCAAAGAGTAAAGAGGAGCATGAGCAACATTTGAGGATTGTATTACAAATTCTGAAGGAGAGACAATTGTGTGCAAAGTTGAGTAACTGTGAGTTTTGGATGGAGCAAGTAGTTTTTCTTGGACATGTGGTATCCAGAGATGGAGTGATGCCTGATCCTGCTAAGGTAAAGGCAATTATGGAGTGGAAACTGCCTAGAAATATATCAAAGGTAAGGAGTTTTCTAGGACTTGTTAGGTATTATTGGAGATTTGTAGAAGAATTTTCAATAATAACTAGCCTGTTAACCAAACTACTGAAGAAAGGAGTTCAGTTTGAGTGGATCGATAAGTGTTAGGAGAGTTTTGAGGAGCTTAAGCAGAGATTAAATTCTAGCTCAATTTTGGTGTTACCGTTAGATGGTGGAGATTTTGAGGTATATACTGATACTTCAAGGATAGTTTTGGGGTATGTATTGATACATCATGAAAAGGTGATAGCTTATGTCTCTCCTCAGTTGAGATCCCATGAGTTAAATTATCCCATCTATGATCTAGAGTTAGCAGCAATTGTGCATGCTCTTAAGATTTAGAGACATTATTCGTATATGGAGACATTCTGAATCCTTACAAATCACAAGAGCCTTAAATATATTTTAACTCATAGGAAGTTAAACTTAAGGCAAAGAAGATGGATTGAGTTGTTGAAAGGTTACGATTGTACTATTTATTACCATATGGGGAAGGCTAATGTAGTGGCAGATGCTTTGAGTAAGAAAGGCTCAGGCATAATGGCTAATTTGAGTGGACACAATATGACATCATTAGTGGAGTTGAGCGCACTGGATGTCAAATTGGAGATTGATTATGTGAATGGTTTATTGGTGACATTACAAGTACAACTAGATTTGGGTGATAGGATCAGAGAGGCCTAAGCTTAAGATTCTTATCTGATACGGATGAGAGAGAGTGTGCAACAGTGTAGGGGGACTAACTTTTCAGTAAGAGTAGATAGAGCGTTGGTGATTGGGAGGCAAGTTTGTGTATTGAATGTGGATGGATTATAAGAGGAGATTTTGAAAGAAGCTCAGCTCATAGTTCACTATTTGCTATGCATCTTGTACTACAAAAATGTACGGGAACTTAAGACCTTATTACTAGTGGCCAATAATGGAGAAAGATGTAGCAGAGTTTGTGTCAAGGTGTTTAACCTATTAACAGGTCAAGGCAAAGCATTAGGTACCAACAGGATAATTAAGACCTTAGCCATTCCATCGTAGAAGTGGGAGAAATTTTCAATGGATTTCATGGTAGCGTTACCAAGGACGAGATGTAGACATGATTCAGTTTGAGTGATTATGGATAAGTTGACTAAATCAGTTCATTTCTTATCGGTAAAACAAATAGATTTCTTAGATAAGCTTGCCAGGTTGTATGTTAATGAGATTGTGAGGTTACACGAGTTTCCAATATCGGTTGTTTCATATCAAGATCCATGATTTAGTTCTCGATTCTGAAGGAGTTTACAGATAGCTTTGGGGATAAGATTGAATTTGAGTACTGCATTTCACCCTCAACCAGATGGACAATCAGAGCATACTATTCAAATATTGTAGAATATGATTAGAGCTTCTGTGTTGAACTTTGAGAGTGATTGGGGTAGATATCTACCTTTGATGAAGTTTGCATATAAAAATAGTTATCATTATAGCATCGATATGGCACCATTTGAGGCATTATATGGTAAGAGGTAGAGATTCGATATGTTAGGATATAAAGGGTGCTAGATTGTTAAAGGGACTGGAGTTGGTTCAAGAGACGATGGAGAAAATAAGGCTGGTAATGCAATGCTTGAAGACAACTCAAAATTGACAAAAGAAATATAATGATCAACATCGTCGAGAGATGGAGTACAATGTTGAAGATATGGGATTTCTTCGTGTATCACCTTAGAGGGGAACTTTGAGGTTTGATAAGAGAGGGAAGTTAAGTCTAAGGTATATCGGACCATATGAAATTGTGCAACGTATGGGCTGTTAGCTTACATATTAACATGACCACCAGAGTTATCACAGATTCAAGATGTGTTCCATGTTTTGATGCTGAGATGGTACCAATCGGATCCTAGTCATATTATATCAAGGCCTGAGATCGAAGTTACAAATGACATGAGTTATAACGAGGAGCCCAGTGGAGATATTGGATAGAAAAATTAGGAAATTAAAGAGACGGGAGATTTCGATGGTGTGAGTTTTGTGGAGACATCATCGTTCTCCAAGAGAGGCAACTTGGGAGGTAGAGGACGAAGTTCAACATCAATATCCTAATTTGTTTAGATCCTTAGGTACGTATTTTAATTTCGAGAACGAAATTCTTTTAAGAAGAGGAGAACTGTAAATTCCACAAAGCTAATTAAAGCAACTAAGTAGCCCAGCCCATAAAACCTTTTGGCGTAGGGGTTTAAATAAAAGTAATCTACTAGAAAAATGAAGACATGAAAATCGACCTTCTTCTTCTTCATTTTCTCATAACTTTTCCAACTAATAAGTATGTCTAAATGCATCATTTTATTCTGCATATGACACTACTCTTATGTGTTTCTCATTGGGCTTGTTTTGCAACAAATTTGGAGGAAATTGTGGAGGTTAACAACCCCAAAGCCCTTAGCTCTTAGATAAATTTCTAGCTGCCATTTTATATCTTCTTTTATGATTTTTGGATCATCCTACACTAGTTTATAGTTGGTTTGCACGTTGTGATTATTTGGGACAATAATTGAAGTTTCATGAAGGGATAAAAATGGAGAAAATGTGGCTGAAAAATTGATAAAAACAAGAGTAGATAAGAGAAGAGGAGAGGGTGAACAATGTGACATCTTTTAAAAATCATGTAGGGACAAAATAGGAAGTGCAAAAAGTGAAGGGGTAAATCTGGAATTTACTTCCAAGAAGGGCATTTTTAGTATTACTTGAAATGGAAAAGGGTAAAATAGAACTTTAAATTAGTTAAGGGTATTTTGGTAATTATGGTGATTAGGTTAGTAAGGATATTAAATTTATAATTAAGAATAAATTAGAAAAGAGAATAAAGTTGGATTATTAAGTATAATTGGGTTGGAAACTTTTTGTAAATTAGTCTGATGGAATTTTGTAAATTCTAAGTTCGAAGGTCCGATTAAGGAGTAATGTGAACTATCAATTAGTTGAGTCTGAAATTAAGATAAGGATAACCTTTAATTTTACTCTTGAAATAGATTATGGTTTTATTATTAATAAATTATATTTTGAATTATTCATTAATTAAATTATTGATTAATGGTTTCATACATGAATTCCAACGTGTTTTGTGTTTATATTTTGTTATGTATATTGAGGTGCATTGATTGTGAATTTGACAAAAATGTGTTATTAAATAGTGACGGGTTGATAATATATTGTGAATAATTCATGAAAATCGAAAATTGGTAGCTTGCCTAGGATAGGCTACATTCAATAGTCTTTAATTGATAGGTTGTGTCGATTATGAGCGAGTGGTGGCTAGGTATCTGTAGAGCAGATACTGGGGCATCTTGAGTCCTGAGAATGTCATGTACCGATGCTAGGTACCGGAGTGGTACTGGAGTACCAAAAGAGATTGAGAAATTGAGGTACTCTGTGTCACTACTTATATATTTAATTACATTTCTACTTAGTGAGGGTTTATGATGACTTTAGATGAGTCAACAGAAGTTAATTTTTGAAATAAAGCATAAATAACAATTATAATTAATATTTATGTAAATCATAATTTGGTAAAATTTTTTAGATATTTGTTAACTATTTGGATTATGCTAAGTACTGTCGTCTATATAGTATTAAATGTGTGGTATAATTGATTGACTAAGTCTTATAATTATTTATTGAGTTAATTGATTTTAAGTGTATGGTCAGTTATCCTTACTGAGCAAACAGCTCACTCTTTGTCATTATTTTTTTTAGAAGGTCGAGTGATTGCTTATAACCCCACAGTATAAATGACTAACATAGTAGAGTTTAGGTAAAGCCAACGGATTACTTTTGTAAAGTTATTTGATTGTATATATTTTTGAATGCAATAGTTTAGATAGTTATATTATATAGAATATTTTTGTGTTTAACAAACGATCGTCTCGTTTAGAACTAATAAGGAATTTAATGATTAATCGTATAATTTGAGAACTATTTCATTAATTATAATTTAAGAATTTTAGGAACTGTCACACTCATCATATGATTGATTGAAATTTTTCGAAAAGAAAAAGTCAAACAAAGAAAAGATTATCATCGAACAAAACACAGGTTATATCATTCTTATGTTGTACAAATAACACTTGGAGCCCACCGTTGTAACTAATTGTAACTTATAAGCTGGCCTGTTTAATAGTAAAGAGAAATTTAAATATGCTTTTTGCCTTAAGCTTATTTATAAAAGAACATTAAGATTCTAGAAACAAAAATGCTCCTGAACGGAAAAGAAAAAAGATCGTAGAGGAAAATGATAAATTGCTGACGGAAAAAGGAATTTGGCATGCCATTCAAACCGCACACCTTGCTTGAAGATGGAAGTCTCTGAATTTGGCTGGTGGAATGAATTTAATACATGTAACGTTAACAAGGAACGTGAGAAGTAGGGCCATCATCAAAATTTCACTATAATGTTCTCGCAGTGAGCCTAAAAAATGCAGGCGGCTTTCATCTTGGTTTTTTTCAAACATAACAAAAGTTCTCCCAGTTTCTATTTTCTTTTTAGCTGACATTTATCATCCCATGTTAAATGGCCAAAATTACAGCAAAAACATACAATACAATATCGCAACCTCATCTATATTCCTCAGGCAAGCGGTATCCGGACATAACTAATTCGTCGGCAAACATCTTGCCAGTCTTGGGCATGACATGCCAGTGCAGCGTCAAGTTGAATTCCTTGCCCCGTAGGTTGCTCCCCTGCACCATCAATTCAGAAAAAGAGACCCGTTATCAAACATAATGACAGAAGCAGGAAAACTGGTTGTATCTGCGTGAAGAAATTTAAAGAATTTGGCATACTTGATCTACAAATCGATACTTGTTAGCTGTCTGAATCCAAAACTTTGCATGCTCTCTAGAAGGTATGATGGCGTCCCAGAGTGATACCTATTACACAAAAACAATTCATAATTAGCAAAATGACTGAATTTCATGCACGATCTAGTTTCCATACATGTGGAATATGACGCATGGAAAGATAAAATATGCTAGTTCGGACCTTGGAACTGAAACACAGAATAACCAGAGAATTGAAACTGAAATGTTTCGAGATTGCAATTAGAAGTACCTGGTTCAAAGCATTTTTTGTGGTTTCATACTCTGCTGCTACAAATACAAATACCTGTGCAAAGGTAGAAGAAAATTATCCTATATGTTGATCAACTTTAAAAACAGAAGATAAGAATTGAGGAGAGCAAAATGTTAAGATGATCAATAAAGTTCATCAGGATCAGAAAATTTCACTTCATAAGATATCAATAGCCAGTTTGTCTACGGGTGAAATGAAATGTAGAGAATCTGTTCAATACTATAAATGTAGTCAAATTAGATACAGTCAGCCAAAAGTCGAATGTTTTCCTCTGCTTTTGGTGATGATATACAGTATATAAGGCTTAAAAATATACAATTAAAAAATATTATCTAAAAACAAAAGAATTCTGAATAACATACCTGCTTTGTGTTCCATGTAAACAGAGATTGCAAATCGGCTGTTATATTCATTGTCAGGCTAACCTATATTGGATGACATCGAATTAAATTAGTTTTGAACATGAAGCTAGGACATCAGTGTGCGCATAATGAATGCTAGGTGTACCATTACAGAACTTAAATAGGAAAATGACCTTTTGAACACACCATCTGAAAAATAAAAACTCTCACATAACAATCTTGTAGAAACTGAAGAACTGAAAAGATAACCATCACCACTTTAGGCAGAAAGTTAACAATCTGCGTCAAAATGGACAGATTTCAACATAAAACAGAAAGTTGTGTGATCAACTGCTTTTCGTCAGCGTTCAATATATGACCACCTCTTCAACTAATCCTATATATTCACATAAGACCCATGATCTTCTCATCTCAAAATTTTAATGCAAAAACTTTGGAAAAGATTCAATCACTATATATATATATATATATATATATATATGCTTGTTGAAAATAACACCACCCTAATAGGAACAGATACAACTGAATTTGTTAATGACCTAACCGATACTAGTGTGCTCAGCTATTTTTTTAATAGATCGCTTACTCATGCTAGTTCATCAATCTAATTATAAGGACACTTTAACAATATAAGTGGCAGGGTGAATTTAAAATCAATTGATCAACAGCTGCGCCTAAAAATGTGACAACTGTTCAACGAGTATTCATATGCTTAACCCTTTTCTATGTCAAATTCTATTAGTAAGGAAGCAGACTCCAAATCTCATATTCTTCAAATTTCATGCGATGAATGTTATTGGCGACAAAACTTTTTTGTTTATTTGGTGCTCCAAAAAGCAATTGAGGATCACACTTTAATTCAGGATGACTTAAAAGGCTTCATGAAAGCTTTACAGAAGTCCAAATCATGATTGCCTCAATCTATAACCATTAAATCAGTATAAGATAACATATTATTAAACACCAGGAAAAATACTAAATTATTAACCATACAGATCGAAAAGATCCAACCATTCCATAAAAAAGGAGCTCATTTCAGTTATTGCTAACTCAAGGATATTTTGTTCCTTTCTGCCAACAATCAGCATAGTAAACATTTTTACTTTAAGGGAAACGTAAAATGCTCCATTCAGATTTTAGAAGTACTTCACAAACTCTAATATGAAAAGAAAATAACAATCCACCATTAGAAAGAGTAGATAGAATAAAGAAAGTTACCTAAACTTGACAGTCTATGAAACTAAACCACTGAATCAATAGAAAACGCTTTTATCAGAAACCTTAATGACTCCTCAGCACGGTCATGGAATTGAAAGGGTAAAAATTTCTAGTTTCCAATTTCAAACTAAATTCAGGGCTTCAAAGCTAGTTCTCACGTGATCTTAAGATTGCAATTTTTTCGCTTCCTTTTCCCACTTCTTGGTTAATTAAATCAAAGAAAAGACAACTTTACAAAGGAAAAACCAAAACCACAAAATCAACCGAATATTCAAGCAAATATAATACCTAGACCTTTTATTTAAATCATTACAAAAATACAAATAAAACTGACCTCATCATTTCCATGGGGCTGCTTTTGGAACCAGTTGAAATTCAATATCTACAAAATCAAACAAACCCCCAACGAAAACTAAAGTTTCAGATCCTAAATTCCTAATAGATCTAAAAGTATCGATGATGAAGATGAAGAGAAAACCTGAATTTGAGCAGATGGAGAAGGAGAGTTAAGATTGTCGGAGAGGGAAGCCATAGCGCACATGAGAGCAAGGATTGTGACGGCGAAGGTGAGCAAGGCATTGGCTCTGTACCCAAAAGAATGCATTTTTTAGGCGTCGTTTGAAATAAGACTTGGGTGTTGATGAGTTAGTAACTGATGATGTGCCTGAGACCGAGTCGTCGATACTAGCAACGAAACTCCACAGTCGCCTGGCTTGATTGGTGCGAGTCAGTGTCTGGGACTGGGAGCGGCTTTTTAATTTTATTTGTGAGAGATTGAAAATTTCCCCTTTAAGTAGAAACTAATGCTGTTTTTTGATTGGTCAGGACACGTATAATCCTACCCTGGGCCCCAACTTGTTTCTTCTGTTTTTGACTTTTGCCCACTATCTTATCAATATTCAACACAGCCAAGTTTCCATCATTCCTTTTCAAATTCAATAAAAAAACTTAGATTAAAATTTTAATTTCTGTTATTAATTTTAGTTTATTTCAGTTTATATAATTTATGAAAACCAAAAAAAATTAAATTTTATTTTATATTTCTGCCTTTTTTCATAATTTAATTTAGTATCAACTAAATACATATTATTTAACTATTTAATATTAATTATTAATAAAAATTTATGAATAATTTAATTTAAAATTGCATATTTAATTATTTATAATTATTACTAATTTAATTTAATTTTATAATTAATTTACATATTAATTTTGAAAATAAAATAATTTTAGATTAATTATTATTAATAAATATAATTTAAAATATATAAAATTTTAAATAAAATTTTCTTAAATGATTAAAATAAAGATTGAAAACAATTTTTAATTCATAAATAAAAATATTTATTAAATTATTTATTTTAATAAATATTAACTTTTTATTGATAGAAATAATTTATCTTTCAATTTTATCTAATATATAATTATTATCAGTAATAAAATATAACTACATTTACGTTAACAATCAAATATGTTATTGTTTTTATTTAAAAAACAAAAACTATAAACAGAAAATTAAAACTAAAACTAAAAATTAAAAACTATAATAGAAAATAGACGTAAAACCAAAATGCACCTAATTTTTTATTTCATATTTTTAGCCTTTTCCTGATTTTTATTTCCTATTTTTATTTTTTGGTAACCTAATTTGCTATTAATTAAATATATATTATTTGATATAATTAATTATTAATTATTAATTATTGATTTCATTCCTTAAATTTGTTATTTTTATTTTAATTATGATATTCTCTAAACTTTTTAATCCATTCATTATATTTTATTAATTATTTTATATCATGATTTTCATTAGTCTTCTTAATAGAAAATTTATATGGTATTTAAGACACTCATATCATTTATATTTAATTAAACTTATGTTATGTAACTTCTAAAAATATTAATAAATTCCAAATATAAAGTGATCAGCAAAATTTAAATATTGAATTGTAAAGTTTGATGGTTAGAAGATTGAAATAGAAAAAAATGTTAAATTGAAAATTAGAAATATTAATGCCTTATAAAATTTAAATCACAATCTCTTTTTTTTTGCGATAGGCATTTTGTTAATAATAAATTATATTTGATTATCTTGTTTATTAATTGAGGATTGTTAAAATAAAACATTTGGTTGAAATAACAAAATTTATGGAACATAAAGAGGAGGAGATCCTTATTTTACCCAAAAAAAACCAAAGAGGAGGAGATCCTTCCTGTATGTTAGCCCCTTAACACATGAAGGCACTTTACAGCTATTCGAAGACGAACCTTGGGTGGAAGGTTAGCTGGATCATAGGCATGGTGATGGCATGCAAAAGCTACAAGGTGACTTAGCATGTTAGATCAAGTATGGTGTGAGTTTTGGTAGAGTTTCAGACCATGTACGAGCTGATATGGCTAAGGCTAAGTTCTTGATGGACTAGGGACTTAGTAGGTGCTCAAATGGACGGACCATGACTAATGGACTTGACATAAGTAAGCATTGGATCGGACCAGTATGCTATGATTGGCTTTGGCTTAGATGACTCATCATTATAGGTAAGCATTGGATCATACCAGTGTGCTATGATTGGCTTTGGCTTGGATGACTCATCATCAACGGATAAAGATCGTGGGGATTTTGTATGATGTGGCGGATAAGATAACAGAGGATGAACATCAACACTAAAGGATAAAGGCCACGCAGGAGGATCATCTTAAGATAGTGGACATCTTTATAGATAGCGATAAATCATGTGTAATCTTTTATCTTATTATTTAAGATGTAGATAGACCTTATCGAATAGTGTCCTATTCAGATGGGGATGTAATCTTATAGGATTACGATGTAATATGATAGGATAAGATGTGATCATGGGTAGTAGAGTTCTGTTAGGATTCTAGCTGATTCCCCAAGCCTTGACGCCTATATATAGCTCATTTGAGTCTTGGTCTTCACACAGAGGGAGAGAGCTTTGTATACTTTGAGGGAAGTAATAAAGGTAGCAGTTCGTTGTATCTCTTCTTTGCTTTATTGTTGCCTTTGCATATTATGTTGCTTCCGTAGTTTCTTACGAGTGTGAGAGTTAAACACTGCGAGGGTCGTGAGGTATTTGAGAACTCGATTGTTGGTCGACAATCATGTGGGGAAGGCTAAGTCTTGCTTAAACAAATATAAGTAAGATTGTCGTGCAAAGGAGTAGGCGTAACTTGCAGATAAGTTTGGTGATTAAGAAAACCTTTGTAACAACAGGTATCAGAGTCATAATTTTGAGATGGAAGGAGGCAGTAATTTGAAGAAGCGTGTCAACAGAGTGGAGGCACTCATTGGCCCCATTCCTCAAGGGGAGGAGGAGGTCACTTCTTACAACACTGGAATGGAGATGTTGGCGGAGCAAATCTAGGCATTGTAGCATTAAATAGCAGAGTTGATGAAGACACAGGAGGATACTAGGTTCGAGATGACGATCCTAAGGCGTACTATTGCAACATAGGAGACTGGACGTGCCAAGAGCACCATGGTAAAGGTACATGAGCCCAAAGTTTTCGAAGGTGCTCAGAATGCGAAGGAACTCGAGAACTTTCTATGGGACATGAAGCAATACTTTGTGGCTGTAAAGATGCCCGATGATGAGAAGGTCAACGTGACGACCATGTACTTAGATGGGGATGTCAAGCTTTGGTAGAGAACATGGACCTCTGTGGAGATCAGTGCAGGTAGAAATCTCATCGACACATGGGACAAGATGAAGAAGGAGTAAAAGGATTAACTTCTTCTGGTGAATACTTCTTGGCTCACGAGGGAGGCCTTAAAGAAGCTAAAATACGACGAATCAGTAAGAAAGTACATTAAAAAGTTTAGTTCTCTAATGCTTAACATTGATAATATGTTAGACGCGGACAAGCTCTTCAACTTTTTATCCAGGTTACAACTATAAACGCAAATGGAGTTGTAGAGTCAAAATGTGAAGGACATGATTGGTGCAATCGTGGCTGCTGATGCTTTGGTGAACTTTCGAGTGATGAAGGAAACTAAGGCAAGCTCCTCAAATTCTTCCAAGGGCAAAGGCCTAGCCAACAGAAGAAGAGTGAGGGAAAAAAGAAGAAAGAATCTAAGAAGGGAGACTTTAAAGGGAGTGGCAAGCAAAACGGTGGCTTCAATAGTGGGGAGACGTCCTCCAAGAAGGGTAAACTTGCTATGTAGCGGTTCACATTTTGCGAGAGAATGTCTAAGGAAGGAGAAACTAAATGCATTGATCACCAAAGAAGAAGAGGAGGATTTATAGGCGGCCCTAAATCCAATCGCTTTGTTGAACATGGTTAAGAGTGAGTATAACCCTTTTGACAAGTTAATGTATGTAAGATACAAATCAATGGGAAGGAGGTAACTGCGATGATAGATATTGGTGCAACGCACTCATTCGTGGAGAAAAGGATGGTGCGTAAGTTGTGGCTAAAGGTGTCAAAGTCCCCAAAAAGGATAAAAACCCCTACGAGTAAGGCACAAATGGTGGTAGGAGCTGCTTACAACGTCCAATTGAGCATAGGGAGTTGGCGTGCCAAGTTCAATAGTATGGTCATTCTACTTGAAGATTTCGAGTTGATACTAGGGATCGATTTCCTAAAGGAAGCAAAGGTGTTATTGTATCTAAGTTCGGAAGCTATAATAATCATGTATGAGAAAAGTTCCTTCTTTGTTAACTATTGTAGATCTGGTGGGGGAACAACGGATGATACAACGGTGATAACACATGTGTCGATCATAAACATCAAGAAAGGGTTGAAGAAAGTTATGGAGAACTATATCACTGCCATGTGGGGAATTAGTGAGGACCACGTGGTGGACGTCCCAGATGCGGTTACAAGTTTGTTGAGGGAGTTTTGGGACGTGGTGTAGAAAGAATTGTTGAAGACTCTTCCCCCTAATCGAGAGATATATCACAGGATTGAGTTGGTTCATGGAACAATCCCATCTGCACACCCCCCATATAAAATGTCCCCGTTGTAGTTGAGGGAGCTTCGAAAACAACTTGGCGAACTGTTGGAGGCAGGGTTCATCCAACTGTCTAAAGCCTCGTATGGTGCCAGGATGGAACACTTCAGATGTACGTGGACGATCGAACATTAAACAAGGTAATAATTAAAAACAAGTATCCTGTTCCCTTAGTTCAAGATTTGATGGACAGATTGTCGAGGCCTACAGTTTTCACGAAGTTGGATCTTCAAAGTGGGTATTGACAAGTGCAAATAGCTAAGGGTGATGAGCAAAAGACAACGTAACTGACTTGGTATGGATCGTACGAATTTTTAGTCATGTCGTTTGGATTGAATAACACCTTTACGACATTTTGCAACTTGATGAATGACGTGTTGTATGATTTCCTTGTTGAGTTCGTGGTGGTGTATCTTGACGACTTCGTGGTGTATAGCACGGATATGGCTGAATATGTGGAGCACTTGAGGAAAGTGTTCGAGCGGCTGAAGCAACACAAGCTCTACGTGAAGATGGAGAAGTGTAAATTTGCACAGTCGAAGATCAGATTCTTGGGTCACTTAGTGAGCAAGGGTCAGGTCAGAATGGATCTGAAAAAGGTGAAGGTGATAGTCAAGTGGAATGTTCCCACGATAGTGTGAGAATTGCGGAGTTTTCTTGAACTGATGAACTACTATAGGTGGTTTATAGTAGGATACTCGAAGAAAGTGGCGCCATTAAAGGACTTGCTGAAGAAAAAGAAAGAGTGGTGTTGGTTGAACGTGTGTTAGGAGGCATTCGAGATACTTAAAGTTGCTATCTCAACCAAACCTGTGTTGAAGTTGCCAGAGTTTAATCTTTTATTTGAGGTACACACAGATGCATCAGACAAAGTCATTGGTGGAGTCCTAATATAGGAAAGTCATCCTATAGCATTTGAGAGTTGAAAGCTCAACAATACAGAGCAACGATACTCGACATATGAGAAAGAGATGCTCACGATGGTGTACTGCTTTGAGACATGGTGCGTGTATTTATTGGGAACTAGGTTTATTGTTTGGACAAACAATGTTGCTAAGACATTTTTCAGGACCCAAAACAAGTTGTCCGTGAAGCAAGACCGATAGCAGGAGTTCCTTGTTGAATATGACTTCACATGGGAGCATAAACCAGGGAGGCACAACAATGTGGCAGATGCCTTGAGTCAGAAGGAGGTGTTTGCGACCCTATATGCCATTACAAGGGTAGAGTCTAACAAGTTGGAGCAAATGAAAACTACAACTCCATTGGACAACACGTATTGTAAGTTGATCTCACAAGTTAAGGAAGGTATTGTGCGCAGGTTTTGTCTCGATGATGATGGGCTATTGATGACTAAGAGTAGTCAAGTTTACGTGCCAAGTTTCGGTAGCTTGCAGAAACAACTATTAAAGGAGATGCACGACTCACAGTGGGCTGGTCACCCTAAAGTTCAGAGCATGATGGCGCTCCCAACTCATTCCTAGTATTGGCTGAAGATGGAGAATGACATTGAGGTGTATGTCAAGACGTGCCTTATATGTTAGTTGGAAAAATTGGAGAGAAAGAAGGAAGCCAATTTGTTACAACCCTTATCCATTCCCGAAAGACTGTAGATGTCAGTTTCGATGGATTTTATAGGAGGGTTTCCAAAGATGGACAACATGACGACAATCATGGTGATTGTAGATCACTTCTATAAGTATGAGATCTTCGTGCCAGCACCAGCATCGTGTCCCTCAGATATTGCGATGGAGTTGTTCTATCAGAATGTGGTAAAATACTTCGGAGTCCCTGCAGACATTATGAGTGACCGAGATGCTAGATTTACAGGCTGATTCTGGACATCCCTTTTCAATATGATAGGTTGCGATTTGAAGTTTTCAACGGCAAATCACTCACAGAAGGATGACCAAACGAAGAGGATCAATGGTCTATTGGAGGAGTACTTAAGGCATTACGTAAGTGCAAGTCAACGTAATTGGTTAAGTTTGATTGATACTGCAGAGTTTTGCTATAACTTGCATATATCTTCTGCGATGGAAAAGAGTCTCTTTGAGATAGTCTTAGGATAACAACCTCTCACTCCACTTGAGATTGGGCAACAAAGGACAGGTGGCAAGTGTCCTGTGGCATACAAGTTTGTGATGGAGAAGCAAGAGTTGTTAGACAAGGTGAAGGATAGTCTTCGAAAGGCTCCTTAATGGATAAAGAAATAAGCGGACTTACGGAGAAGACCATTAGAGTTTGACGTGGGAGATAAGGTACTGTTGAAACTTACCCCACATATTTGGAAGAAAATCTCGAGTAAGCAAGTTCATTGTGGATTGGTGCCAAAGTATGATGGACCTTTTGAAGTGCTAAATAAAGTGGGGAACGTGGCATACAAGTTGAAGTTGCCCGAGAGATAGAAGGTATACCCTACTTTTCATGTTATTTTTCTTAAACCTTATCGTGAGGGTACATCAAATCCCAATAGGAGTCAAGAGAAGATAACTCCATCGGTTGTGAGAAAACAGTTCGAGGATCACTTAGGAAAGATCTTAGATCACCAAACAATGGGGCAGTATAATCCAGTGAAAGGGAAAGCCAATCACAGAAGCTAAATGGGAGAAAGATACAACTTTGTGGCAGTTCAAGGATCAGGTGAATGCCTACCTTCAGACTAGTTTGACGAGGGCGTCAAATTCATCTGGTGGGGGTGGTCTGTTAGCCCCTTAACATATGAAAGCATTTCACAACTAGTTGAAGACAGACCTTGGGTGGAAGGTTAGCTGGATCATGTACATGGTGGTGGCATGCAAAAGTTCCAAGATGACTTAGCACGTTAGATCAAGCATTGTACGAGTTTTGGTAGAGTTTTGGACCGTATATGAGCTGGCATAGCTAAGGATAAGTTTTTGATGTACTAAGGACTTAGTGAGTGTTCAAATGGATAAACCATAACTAATGGACTTGACATGGTTAAGCATTGGATCAGACCAATGTGCTATGATTGGCTTTGGCTTGGATGACTCATTATCAATGGATAGAGATCGTGGGGATCTTGGATGATGTGGCTGATAAGATGGAGGATAAACATCAGCACTAAAGGATAAAGACCATGCGAGAGGATCATCTGAAGGTAGTGGACATCTTCATGGATAGGGATAGATCACTTGTAATCTTTTATCATGTTAGTTGGGATGTAGATAGACCTTATCAAATAGTGTCTTATTTAAATAAGTATGTAATCTTATAGGATAATGATGTAATCTAATAGGATAAGATGTGATTATAGGTAGTAGAGTTCTGTTAAGATTCTAGCTTATTCCCTAAGTCTTGATGCCTATATACAGCTCGTTTGAGCCTTGTTCTTCACACAGAGTGAGAGAGCAATGCTTTGTATACTTTGAGGGAAGTAATTAAGGTTAGCAGTTTGTTGTATCTGTTAGACCCCGTTTCTGGAGCCCAACATACGGAGTCATCATAAGACGTGAGCGTGCGTATTACATTGACGGTTATTTCTGTTAACCCGTATTTGGCCATATCCCACAAGAGTGGTGTGCCCACACTAGTCAATCACCAAAATCATAATTGACTTCTTCAACACAATTGTAGCTCCAAAACTCTAGTTTAATTTAAGGCGAGAACAATCTCAAATGGAACTCTATAGAAGAAGTTATGCTTAAAAAGCCAAAGTAGGTTCAATACCCCAGTCGTGCTCTCTAAACCGACCCCTCTCTATCTTTCCATCAAAAATGTTCTTTCAGATCTCTGTACATCTTGGTGCTACCTGGATGCATGGCATAAGGCGCATTATGTGCCTCATCCAATATTTAATTCTTTACTTCGTTCACATTTGGGATACAAAGTCTGTTTCCTATAATCATGAGTCCATCATCTCTCACTACCACCTCAGATTTCTTGCCATTCTTAATTTCTTCTCGGAGCTTCCTTAATTCTTCATCCTGTGCTTGTAACTCCCTAACCTTCTCTATGAGTATCGGTCTCACTCTGAAAGTAGCAACAATACAATCAGGTTCCTCCTGCTTCAAACTTATCCTAAGTTTAGCCATCTCTTCCAATAACGGCAGATAAATTGTCTGAACATGGGCTATTGATGATTTCCTACTCAAAGCATCTGCCACGACATTTGCCTTGTCTGGATGGTACTCAATCAATAAATCATAATCCTTTACCAACTCAATCCACCTTCTCTGTCTCAAATTCAGCTCTTTCTGACTCAATAGGTACTTGATACTTTTATGATCAGTAAAGATCCTCGTCCAAACTTCATACAGATAATGTCTCTAAATCTTTAAGGCAAAAATTAATGCTGCCAATTCCAGATCATGGGTCGGGTAATTCAGTTCATAAGGCTTTAGCTGCCGCGAGGCATAAGCTATTATCTTGTCTCCTTGCATCAATACACAACCCAAACCCTTCCTGGAAGCATCACTATAAACTGTATAACCCTCCTCTCCTGTGGGCAAAGTCAGAATTGGAGCACTTGTCAATTTGTGCTTAATCTTCTCAAAGCTCTTCTGACATTCATCACTCCAGATAAACTTTTGATTCTTCCTCAATAACTTGGTCATCGGAGTGGCTATCATCGAGAATCCCTCAACAAATCTCCTATAATACCCTGCAAGACCCAGAAAACTTCTTACCTCTGCCACTGTTGTCGGTGCATGCCAATTCACTACTACTTCAATTTTCCTTGGATCAATATGTAACTCATTCTCAGAAATTACATGTCCAAGAAATACCACTTCATGGAGCCAAAATTCACATTTTCTGAATTTGGCATAAAGTTCCTTCTCTCTTAATATCTGCAACACTCTCCTAAGGTGTTTCTCATGTTCCCTTTCACTCTTGGAATAAACCAGAATGTCATCTATAAACACTATTACAAACTGATCCAGATACTCCCTGAAGACCCTATTCATAAGATCCATGAAAGCAGCTGGAGCATTGGTCAAACCAAATGGCATAACTAGGAACTCGTAATGCCCATAACGAGTCCTAAAGGCTGTCTTGCTTACATCAGACTCCTTAATTCTGAGCTGATAATAGCCCGACCTGAGGTCAATCTTGGAAAAGACCCTTGCTCCCTGCAGCTGGTCAAACAGATCGTCAATCCGGGGCAAGGGATACTTGTTCTTAACAGTCACTTTGTTGAGTCTCCGGTAATCGATGCACATACGCCATATCCCATCCTTCTTCCTAACAAACAGAACCGACGCTCCCCATGGTGATGAACTTGGTATTATTTACCCCTTCTCTAACAGTTCCTCTAACTGTTCCTTAAGCTCCTTCAGCTCAGCTGGAGCCATCCTATACTGTGGTATGAAAATGGGTGCGATTCCGGGAATCAAGTCAATGGAAAACTCGATTTCCCTCACCGGTGGTAAACCAGGTAAGTCTTCTGAAAAAACATCTGCAAATTCCCTTACGACCGAAAAATTCTCTAACCTCCCTTCATTTCCCTCAGTGTTCACAATGTGTGCCAAGAAGGCTTCACACCCTTTTTCTATCATCCTGTCAACTATCAAAGCCGAAATGAGTCTTGGCAATGATATTCTCCTGTCTCCTCGAAAAGTCACCTTCTCTCCATTTCCCAGATCAAATTCTACCACCTTGAGGCTACAATCTAACGTTGCATGATACTTCTCCAAAGCATCCATTCCCAATATCACATCTAGACCCTTTAACTCCAACGGTAGCAAATCCATTACTAGTTGAGCACCCTCAATGAAAAGCTTACAATTCCTATATACTTGACTTATTATCACCTTCCTCCCTAAGGGAGTACTAACAATCAATGGACTATCCATTGGCATCAAATTAACATCATGAAAAATCATGCTTGCAGAAATAAATGAATGTGTGGAGCCAGAATCAATCAACAAATATAGTGCAGAATTGAATAACTGAGCCATACCTGTGACAACTTCAGGAGCGGCTGCAGCTTCCTCTCTGGTCATGGCAAACACCCTTGCCTAAGCCTGAGCCTGACCCCTCGGCCTTCCTGGAGGAATAGCCTTCTTTGCAGCTCCAGAACTGCCCACCTCTGTGACTGGCCTGGATCCTACTGTTTCTGCTCTCCTCGGGGCATGCAATTGCGACCCCTCTTGCCTCGGTACCTGAGGACAGTCCTTGATCATGTGTCTCTTCTCCCCGCATCGGAAGCATGCTCCAAGTAACTTGAAGCACTCTCCTCTATGAAACTTCCCACAATGCTCACATTGAGGGTTTGTGTACTTGCTCCTCTCCACCCTGCTATTACCTCCTGCTGTTGAGGCTTACACTGATACTGCCCTTACTTGCTTGTTCTTAGCAGAGGCACTACTCCCCGCCTCAATCTGTGTGTGTGAGCTTTTCACTCCCCTCACAGGCGTTGGAGCACTCATTCCCTTCTTGGAAGACTGCTCCCGGTTCTTCCTCTTCTTATTCACTTCGTATTTAATGTTCTCCAGTTTCTCTGCCTGGAGGGCCGCATCTACCAATAGCTGGTAGTCACAGAAATTCTGGATCAGCACCTTTTCCTTGATCCCTAAATGGAGACCTCCCTCAAACTTGCGGCACTTGTCCTCCTTATTAGCAACAATGTTTGTTGCGTACCGGGAGAGCTGAGTAAACTTCAGCTCATACTGGCTCACACTCATATCCCTCTGTGTGAGATTCAGAAACTCTCTAACCTTCTTTTGGATATAGATCCTCGAGAAGTATTTCCTCCTGAAAGCTTCCAAAAATTTCCTCCATGTCAGTACCGGCGGTATGTCCTGACTGTGGGGCACTGACTCCCACCAATGGAGTGCATCCCCCTGTAGCAAGCTGACTGCATAGTCTAACTTCTCTTCGTCAGAGCAATTCATCTGTTTTAGGACTCTCTCGGTCCTCTTCAGCCATGCTTCTGCCTCTTCAGGGTTAGTAGTCCTATTAAAATCTACAGCTCCATACTTGCAGAGCTTATCATACTGTCCAGTTCCTCTCCACTGGAGCTTCCATCGAAACTTGAGACCTTTGGCCCATGACATATGAGAAAGCCTAAGTAAAGGCTTGAAAGAAACGCGGATCCATGGGGTTTGCCTGAGGCATAGGAGGAGGCGGTGGAGGCACCTCATGTTGCACACTAGGTGTCTTAGAATCCGGAGCAGAAGGTGTCCCCGCATCTTGTGGGACATAGCATTCATCGGTGCTCCCTTGACGAGAGCCAAATCGAGTCAAAGTTCCTCGGTTTCTTTTTCGAGGCGGCATTTCACTCCTTCAATTGGAAATCATTGAAAATCTTTAGTTCATGCAAAACAGTTTCAAATCATGTAAAACAATTGAAAACAATGCAAGTTGTTCATTTAAAAAAAATAATGCATGTTCATTTCATAATTGAAAACTACCCACCTCAAAGCTTAGGATATCTCTAAACCTAGTCGCCAACTTGGACCTAAACCTGGATCTGATACCACAACTGTTGGACCCCGTTTTCGGAGCCCAACATACGGAGTCATCACAAGACGTGAGCGTGCGTATTATATTGAGGGTTATTTCTGTGAACCAGTATTTGGCCATATCCCACAAGAGTGGTGTGCCCACACCAGTCAATCACCAAAATCATAATTGACTTCTTCAACACAATTGTAGCTCCAAAACTCTAGTTTAATTTGAGGCAAGAACAATCTCAAATGGAACTCTATAGAAGAAGTTATGCTTAAAAAGCCAAAGTAAGTTCAATACCCCAATCGTGCTCTCTAAACTGACCCCTCGCTATCTTTCCATCAAATCTTTTGGCCATACTTTATCGTCCGACCACCAAATGAAGTGATTCTTGAAGTAATGGTTTCCTAACACATTCTTCTATCCCTACACACAAAAAGAAATTGGTAGCTTTTGTCTCTGATATGAAAAAGATTGATGGAAAGATAGAGAGGGGTTGGTTTAGAGAGCACGACTGGGCTATTGAACCTACTTTGGCTTTTTAAGCATAACTTCTTCTATACAGTTCCATTTGAGATTGTTCTTGCCTCAAATTAAACTAGAGTTTTGGAGCTAAAATTGTGTTAAAGAAGTCAATTATGATTTTGGTGATTGACTGGTGTGGGCACACCACTCTTGTGGGATATGGCCAAATACGGGTTCACAGAAATAAGCCTCAAGGTAATACGCACGCTCACGTCTTATGATGACTCCGTATGTTGTGCTCCGGAAACGGTGTCCAATAGTATCTCTTCTTTGCATTATTGTTGCCTTTAAATATTCTATTACTTTCGTAGTTTCTTGCAAGTGTGAGAGTTAATCACTGCGAGGGTCGTGAGGCATTCAAGAACTCTATTTTTGGTCGACGATCACGTAGGAAAGGCTGAGTCTTGCTTAAATAAATCTAAGTAAGATTGTCATGCAAAGAAGTAGGCGCGACTTGCAGATAAGTTCGGTGCTTAAGAAGACCTTTGTAACACTATGCATTATGAGTTAAGAGAAAGGGCAATTGCATTGCATCAACATCAAAATAGGTGTAGTTGTATGGTGGCAATAAAACAAAGAATTAAAAATAGGAAATGAGAGTAGTAATTTAGAGCTTGTTAATTGGGTGTTGCACCTCTAACAAAAAGTCATGCCATAATTAATAGTTTATGTTCTACAATTAATTTGTTGGTTGTACTTTAGTGATAAAATAATTTAAAAGTATTTGTTATCTTATACATATTTAGATGTATACAATAATGTACAACAACAATATCTTAGTCAAAGTCCTGTTGATCGCAGGGTTTGAGAAGATCTAGATGTACGCAGTCTTACTCCTAATTAATAGAAAAGTTGTTTTCGATATAATCAGATAAAAAAGAAGAAATTAAAATAATAAAATGATAATAATTAAAAATAAAAATAAAATATATCTAAAAGACAAAGACAATGATGATGATAAGTATAAATAAATATGTATAAATAAAAATATAAAAATAAGTAATAAAATAAATAATACAGTATATATAAACATAAGGTTAAGAATATGAATAAAAGATAAAATAAGTAAATAAATACACAAACAAAGAAGGAGACAAGTAAATAAATAAATCAAACAAGTCATTACAAGAATAAATTTAGGTTAAATAAGAAAATATTTAGGTTAAATGTTTAAACTAAACACAAAATATAAGCCTCGAAGGAAAATGTTTACAAGGCCTATGAAAAAGGAAAAAGGCCTCTCTGTGTGAGATCCTTTACTTTTGTCACAATATGTTAAAGTTTTCTATTAAGGTTCATGTCCTCTATAAGTTCTGGTAGAGTCGCATCATTCTTGATCACCTCCCCAAGTTCTTCTTAAGCCTTCCTTTTCTCCTCTTATAGTCTCTAAGTACAACTTTCTCGGAACTTCTCATTGGAGTGTGAGGATGACTCCTCTTAACATGTCTGAATCACCTAAGCCTTGTCTCTCTTAATTTTTTATTAATATTAGTCACCTTTAATTTGTCTTTTACTATTACATTCCTGACCTTTCTCTTCTACCAAGTCTTAACTTATTTGAATTTTAACATATTTAAGAATCATATTAAAAAGCTTGGTCAGCCAAGTAAGACCTCTTCACCTAGGCTGTTCCACACCTCTATGTGTATCATGTTGTTCACGGCAATAAGTGTGAGACATGGGACTTATGGACGCGAGCCACCTTGCATGGACATGACTTAAGTCTCATGCCTATGCAACTTATGTCAAAAGCATAAGAGATGTCTCACGGCCATGACAATTTCATACATGGCTGTGAGCCATGTTTCTTAAACATACACTCTTTATGCTCTTCATTTTATGTATTTTCTTGTCTTCTCTTGCTCTAATCCTTCTTATTCTTGCTCCATAAAGACAAATGATTGTGAATCTCTAAAAATGGCTCAAATGTAATGCGTTCAACTCACTTTAGTTCTTTAGCTTCCATATTGTACCTAAAATCAAATATGAACTAAAGTGAGTATTTTAAGCATTTTAAAGAATTAATCACTAAGTATCATGGATTAAATGTATTAACAATTAAACATATATCAATCCATAATAAAAAATATATGCCAAGTTGAAAGGCAAGCATTTGGTATTATCTTGCAATCCTTATTACTAAGTCAATCGTTCTGCCTTATAAGGAGGTAGTGAATTTGAGTTTTCATGGTTCTGTTATTAAAACTCACCTGGTGCTCTTCATTTTTCTTAAAAAAAGAGTTGTCTATCACCAACTCAAACATTGTTATGAGATCTAATAAAACAATCTCACTACCATTCCTATCACCATACATGAAACCCCCATGAGCCTATGAATAACTGTCCGAGGTTGCCCCTATATGACTATTAAATTCTCCTCCTATATTAACTCCCTTATCAAGAAGGATGTGTTGAATAACCCCATCTAGCTCTTCCCATAATTGATGCTTAATTTAGGTGCATAAGTACACACTACATTGAAAACAACACCTTTCACCATAATCTTCGAGGATCTAATCCTATCATTACTCCTCTTTAACCCCACAATATGATGTATGATCTCCTTGGCAACCAAGATAGCTACCCCATTCTGTCGTCTCAAACATCCTATATACTAAAGTTTGAACCCATTAATCTCTTTCACTTTAGCCCCTATCCACTTTGTCTCGTAGATGCACACTATATGAATCATATATTTGTCTAAATTCCCACTAATTCTAAATACTTTCTTATAAGGGTCCTGATGTTCTAAGAACCTATCTATAATCTGCCAACATCATCTCTTCTTTTGATCTTCTTTTGACTTAAAACTCATTGAGGGATTCACTAAAGGACTAGCCCTTGTTCATCAGAAGTCAAAGCCACCACTACTATGCTAATGCCTAACACCAGCTATAGAAGATAAACCCGACAAGTTCCTAAACAATTCTAATATTACTCGAGTAAGGAAACAAAGATTGATATTAAATCCCAAAATAGGTACCATAATAAACGAATATGAAAATCATAAGTACACATGACTACAAGTAAATTAAAATAAGATGGTCTAAAATCTAAACCAATAACAACAACTAGGTTTCTGTAAAATACTAATACACAATACTTGATAGTTAAGAATAAACAAAATATTTAAAATTATAGAAAAAAAGAATTTAAAACTTTTAATGTTTTGATGAAGACCAAATACTGAAATCTTAACACCCAAAAAGCAACGAATCAAACACAAACAAACACAATCTGAAACTAATCACAAGTTCATCTAATTGAGGGAAAAGAACTTTTTTAAAGATAGTAGTTAACTAGAGAAGAGAAACAATCAAATCGATCTTATTTGTTTAAGATTCCACACACTAGCTGTATTTATTCTCGTCATAGCTATAACCGTTTAACAAAAATTTCTCCATTGTGGGGCTCACTCTGAATCTTCAAAGGAAGAAAACAAAGCATCAGATTTTCTAGAAGCTAAAGAAAGAAACGTTTGGAAGCAGAAATTATCTGGACAAGTAATGATGACACCAAACACTTGTTGGGTTTGAAGAGTATAAAACAGAAAACCAAATTTCAACAAAAGGAAAGCTTCAGAGCAAAATATTAATGAAGGATACTATTCAAAACAGAAAAAAGGGATATGAACAAGTAACCAAATTTAATAACCTTAGTTTGCAATTTCTAAAGGAAAAATTGAATATGAGCATAAGTCCTTTAACAGATAAAAATAAGTGAATTGCACTGCCAACAATAAACAGAAACAAAACTTTGTCATCAACCTAGTACATTAAAACAAGAAAAGATGAAAACTTTGAGCAGATAAGAAAATTTTAAGCAAAGAATTGTAAAACATATGAATACTCTTTTGAGGAAACACTCTGAAAAGCTTTCCGAACTCTCAAGACAAGAACTCTAAAAAGGAATAAAAGAGTAGTACAAGTAAATATTTCTATTTAAAAAAGAGAAAAAGAGAGAGAGAGACTGTGTCTTTGAGTTAGTTCGCGACTAAGTTTCTATTCATCATGCAGATTCTTCATTTGCAAGAATAGCATATCTAAAACAACCAATTGACAATTAATCTTAGCACTCATTTGAAAGAGAGATAAGGAGGAAGCATGATCAAGAGTATGAGAGGCAAATGACTCGGATCTAGACCTAGAGAGCTTGAATCAATGGACCATAAAAGGATTCAACCAATATACAAACTTGCTACAAGAAATTTTAAATGAAGCTTGAGTAACTTATAAAGATTCTAAATTTACAACTATTAGCAAGAATTTAGAATCAAAAGCTGGGATCTTCAAGATTGTATCAAAGAATGAGACCAAACCCAAAGCAAGATCCATTCAAACACTTAGTGTATAAGTTTTCCTTTATTTAGAAGATGGAGTTTTTACAATTCACATCAGATCTACATGAGAACAAACTAAAAATTTAAGAGCCACCATTAAAAGGAAAAAAAAAGAAGTGTCGTGCCCTTGAAGCTTTCTTAACAATCAAGTCCATGGGATAAATATATATTGCAAATGAAAATATGATGGTGTATTATTCCTAAATTGTTCCTAGTTATTGTTTTATTTAGACTAGACATTAATAGAATGTTAAAAAAATTACATACATTATATTTTCCTTATGAAGGAAGTAGTCAACATTATAGACTAAAGTATAAAGATACTTGAACAAACGTGTTGTCGCTTGTTAGAGAATAAGTAGGAGTTGCAATGGGTTGGGCTAGCTCGATCTTGAGGCCTGACCCGATAGCTTTTGCTTAAGTTAGGGCTCAACCCAAGGCCCAATTAGGATTGAGACGTCCAAGCTTGAATCTTAACTTGATTAGGCTTAGGTAGCCTAAAGCTTGAGTTAGCCTGCCCGATCCTTTTTTAATTAAAAATGAAAAACAATGTCGTTTTGTCAAAAATAACATCTTTTTCTTATAAGTTTTAGGCTTCAGGTTGAGTTAGATTAAATAGCTTAAGCCTAAAGCCTTCTCGAAGCATAATTTTTAAAAAAGACAAGGCCTGAGGCTTAGTCAAATCACATCTAGCTTGTTGACTTCCTGGGCCTATTTGCCACTTTTAAGAACAAGTTTATTAAACTGACCCCTTATGAGAATTTCATTTGAACCATTACTTGGATATCTATAAAAGTTCTCATTGTAATAATTTTATAACAAATATTTTGACTTGAGATCTCTAAAATTATCTTGTATAGGAATTTTTATGCTTTGATACTCCTTATGACCTATTTTAGTTAAAGATAACTTAGTCGATAGTCATTGGATATAGCAAGAACTATGTAGAGGTAGTTAAGTGATCAATATAGTAGTTATCACAATAAAGTGATTAGGGAGGATGCTCTATTGTTCTAGATTAGTATTAATTCGAGAAATCTTGGTCAAGGTGGAATAACACTTGAAAATAGTTTTCAAATGTTATTAATTGAATCAATTACTAATGGTGGTGAACTAACATGATTGGACTAAAATTGATTAGAAATTAATTATACGCTTTATGTCTAATTGAAATATTGTATGATGAAATGAATAAATTATACAAAAAGATTATATATGGAAAGGTTAGTCGAAACAACTTTGTCATTCATAAAAATTTAGATAGTCATAATGCGTTGCTAGATGTCAATTATAATCTATAGATATAAATTGTTTAATTAGAGAATTAAAGATAAAGTAAAGAAGTTTAACTTATTTGAATATAATTTATATCCAATGTCAACATAATTAAGAACCTAATAGATCAAATATAAAGAACGAGTTAAAAAAGAATAAATATTTTAATAAAGTTGAACTGGATTGTAATGTTTGAGTGACTTTATGATCAAATATGAAATATTTAATAAATAAGGATCAATATGAGATATTGGAATTTATTTGGGCATAATTGGTATTTAATTAGAGTTATTTGTAATTTTAATTACAATTTAATTAAGATTAGAATTTAATTTCAATTAAATTACTATAATGTCCAAAACTTATTATAAATAAGTTTAAACTATAAGAGAGCTAGGCATTCCTAACCTAATTCTCTCTGCAATAATTGCAGAGTTCTCTCACACACGTTCTATGATATCATTAAAGGTGAAACACTTGTGTAGCTATAGTATTTGAGATAAGCTGATTTAAAAAATAATTTAAGGCAAACGATAAGGAAAGGATCAAGCTTCAAAATAAGATATGAATTATGATTTATGTTTTAATATGTTTTATGTATTAATCATTTTATATAATTTTGAGTGATATTGGCTTATGAGAAATTAAAGCAAAAGAACATTCGTAATTATTCTACCACATATGGTATTGGATCTCGGTTCAATTTTTAAACAGTGATGTCGAAGCAGACTTTAATTTTATATTTTTATTAAAATTGCTTGATTCTTATTGATTTTTGTAAAATTAAGGCTTAAAAACATTGTTTACGTTTTAATTTTTTGAAAATTAAAACTAGTTTAGATTTTCTGAAAAAGGGACGCCTCCCTCACATGCTTTATTCCCGATTATAAAAATTGAAACAAATACATAGTTCCTCTTTATATGAATTTTATGCTATCGGCCTTTACGCTTTACAAAATTAAATTTTATACATATTCCCTTACGATTTTAGAACAACCCATCGCATGCTCCACTTTGGTTTGAAATTAGATATGGAATATTTGGTTTCGTAAAAACCTGAATATTTCTGGAATGGGTGTATGTTGTTTCTGGAATTGTGTTGTTTTTGTGGATTCTGGTAAACAACAAAATTGATGTATGTACCCTTAACGAATCTGGTTTGTGTATGTGCGATTGTGTTTGGATGCTTGGCTTAGGTCGAAGGAAAGACAGGAGAATGTCTCCTGCGGTGAGCCTTCACCAGTGGTAGACATGGCCACTGGTGAGGGAGCGAACTAGTAGCGGCCCAAAAGGCGCGATAATGAATCTCCCACCTTCGTCGTCTCTAGCGATAGAGGTCAGTGGCGATTGTCACCACTGGTAAGGGCTAGATCCACCCTTTGGAGGAAAGCTGACTAGCAGAGAAGAAACACAAAGGCAGAAGGAGGCAAAGGCAACACAGGTGGGGATGAGAGCAACAAAGAAACCTAGGTGGCTGGAGGAGAGGGCAAGCAACGACTAAGACGTGATACAAAAACCTTGCAGCATCTAGAGGACGGATGCATGTGCCAGTCAAATTCCATAGTTGACTAACGTGCGTGCACTCAAAAGATCTAGTGCGTGCTATTCATTTTTATTTTTATTTTTATTTTTATTTTATATGTTTTAAGCCTTCCCTTTTAATTAAATCGATTTAATTGAGATTAAATAGTTCAAATTCTTAATAAAATTGAAAAGTATTTTTCTAAATATTTTGCAAATTATTTTTAAAGGATTAATTTTATTAAGAATATTTTAGAATTTAGTTTAAATTTTCAAAGAGTTGAAAATTATTAAATCAAATTAGTTATAAAATTAAGAATTTGAATCAAGAAAAGATTAGAAGGATATCTTTTATAATTAGATTATGTTAGATAATTAACTAAGAAAAATTAAAATTAATTAGTTTTAATGTTAAATTAATTATTTTCTTAATTAGATTAAGATTAATAATTAAATCGATTCCTAATTTAAATTTTAAAAAGTTGTTTCTAAAATAAAATTAGTTATTTTCTATTAAAGTGAAATTAACTAATTATACTCCTTAAATAATTAAGAACTATTTTTCTTAATTAAAGTTTATTTATTTTTATTTGATTGAAATAAATTAAATAAATTATTTATTGTATTTATTTTAAAATTATTTATGAATAACAAGTTTCTTGATTTATTAAAATATTTTTCTTAGTTAAAATTTGAAAATTGTTTTCATTTATTAATTATGAAAAATGAGCTTTCTTTAATTTTTTAAAATAGTTTTCTAACCTATTAAGGGAAGATTTTCTAATTAATTAAGAAATTAATCTTTAAATAAATAATATAAATGACTTTCTTAACTAAATTTAAAAGTGTTTTATTTAATTTTGAAAGTGGTTTTCTTAATATTAGAAAATAGCTTTCCAATTAAGAAAAATTGTTTTAATTAGATTAGAAATAGTTTTCTAATTGGATTAGGATTTTATACTTTTTAAATCTTGGAAAAGGAGTTTTTTTTAATTATATAAGTAAGAAGATAATTTATTGAAAATTATTTTCAATTAAATTTCGTTAAAAGAGTTAAGCTAATTGAATTTTAAAATTATTTTCAAATCAAATTAAATTTCTATATGGAATAGAAATTTAATTTATTTAAGAATCAATTGGATTAATCTATTTTATTATCCAAAGAGTTAAAAATATTATTTTAGATTATGAAGATCAATAATTGGAATAAAAGGAAACTTGATATTTTATACATATAATTTGATTATGAGTGTATAAGTTGCATATATATATATATTGGATGCATGTTATATTTTATGTGTGATATGTGATATTTTACATGCAATTTTGTGTTTGATGATATGGCAAAATTAAATCTCTCATTAAAATATTAAGTACACATCGAGAACCTGATTGTCACCTTCAATTACTTAAGAATAAAACCAAAGTTTTGTTTATTTTAAGGTTTGTTAAATGTATGATTTTGAATACCGTTCCATACCGACCGGAGAACAAACAAAATAGGGATATTTATATACCGGGTGTAAATATCAGTCGGTACCAGCCTATTTAATTTGGTAGCAACCGGTATTTATAATACTGGCCATATACCGGTTAATATCAAAATTTTTAAAAAATATATGGATTAAGTTGCAAAATTTTTATTTTTTTAAAATTTAAATCCCGCCTCCTCCACCCCCCTCCTTTTCTATTTTTAGAAGTTTTTTAATTTGTTATTTAGTTAAACTTTTATTGTGATTTTTTAATTTTTATTTTTAAAATAAAATAAATATTTTATTACTAATAACAATTATACATTAAATAAAATTTAAAATAAATTATTTTATTTAAATTTATTTTAATCTTTTATATAATATTTATTAATAAAGTATTAATAAAAATATT
>JAOQMS010000006.1:19810073-19829117 GCA_027563885.1 Erythroxylum longipes
CATCTGAAGGCTTACATCTTTCTCAGTCACACTATGCTCTTACCATTCTTGAACGATCCAACATGGTAGATTGCAAACCTATGCCTACTCCTTTGGATGTTAAGCTAAAACTACCTGAACCTGCACCTTATCTTGAGGATCCGAGTTTTTATCGTGGAATTGTTGGAGCTCTTCAGTATCTCACTCTTACCCGACCAGATTTATCCTATAGTGTCAACTATGTTTCACAGTTCATGCATAGTCCCACGGTTGTGCACATGAAATTGGTTCATCGTATTCTTCGGTATCTTAAAGGCACACTTTCTACCGGTCTTCATCTTACTTCTCAGACTACACTTACACTATCTGCTTTTTCTGATGCTGATTGGGCGAGTTGTCCGACCACAAGACGTTCCACAACTGGGTACTGCACATTTCTTGGTTCTAATATCATCTCATGGTGTGCAAAGAAGCAACACACTATCTCTCGCTCTAGTACTGAAGCTGAATATCGCGCTATGGCTAATACTGCTGCTGAGCTTACCTGGCTCACTTACATTCTCAGGGATCTACATATTCCACTTTCATCTTCACCAACTCTTTATTGTGATAATATCAGTGCTTTATACATGACCATTAATCCTGTTTTTCATGCTCGAAGTAAACATATCGAATTGGACTACCATTTCGTACGTGAACGCGTTGCTCTTGGGCTACTTGTCACTAAGTATATTCCTTCCACTCACCAGGTTGCTGATCTCTTCACAAAATCTGTTACAAAAGCTGCTCTCTCTTACTTCCGTCCCAAACTGTGCCTTCAGCCCCGGCTCAGTTTGCGGGAGGGTATTAGCAAACCTGATCTACATGATGAGTATTAGGAGTCATAAGGTGTTCCACGTTTTATGGAGATAAGGAAGATTATGCTCATTCAAATATCACCTATCTATTGAAGGAATATAGTTGGTTTCAAGGACTCCTAAAGAGTAACAACTTCCTATATAAATGGTAGTGCAATAGATAAAGGAAGCTCCTCCTATTTGACAGCACATTCACAGCGACAGATTAATAGTAAAGTGTTATCAAGAGTTGCAGATTTTGTGGAAGTTTATCATTATCTTTGTGGAAGTTTATCACTATCTTTCCCTGATTTTGTATTAGCCGTAGGCTATATTAATAGCCTTTGTATCTTTGAAATGTGTAAGCAAGAACAGAGTATTAATTCTATTTTTCCTCTTTTCATAGAAGCCATTGAACGGCTTCTGAAGCTGACCAACACTCCTAAATACACTAAGCATATATATATATGTCATCTGAGATTTGGTGAGAGAGAAATAATAGGAGATTCCAACACAAGGCAAGCACTAGAGAGGAGGTTCTCAAATCTCTTATTGGTGGAATCAAAGAGAAAATCCTCTATTCAACTATGTCAGTAGATTTAAGCCCTAATCTAACAAGTTCATGGAGAATCAACTCCTAATACTGAACTGTGGTAATTAAAAGACGAAACGAGGATAGTACCTGTTACCCAACTGCAACAGATGCGACTTTCACCTTCAGACATTGAGCGCTCGTCGAGGAAACTGGAAGCATCAACTTAAGAGAGAGGAAAATAAAAACAGTTATATAAAGAAGATCGGCTCTAAATGAAACCACATAGATGAAGGAATTTCCTACGTTGTGAGGATTCTCTTCTGCCTCCTAATGACAAAAAGGGGCTCCACTGGTTCTCATATCCAAGCCAGACTCATCCACATAGCGGAAGGGATCCATGAGGAACAATCAGAGACTCCTTTGATAAAGAACAAAACAAAGTAACAAACACAAGATAGATAACCTCACCTTGCTGCTAATCGCCTAAGGAAGAGAGGATACGCGACTCAAGTAGCCTTAATTTGGAAGACTCTAAGACGCATCTAGGAGAGGAATCATTGTTTACCCTAAAAAGAAGCTTTAAACGTTGTTTTGTTAAGCCTTTCATGTAGTTGTTTTAATACTGAACTATACAGTGTCGTTTGCTTTTATGTTGTATAAGCTTGATGTCTCTGTAGCTTATATTATTTCAATACCATTTTAACTTTTCAAAAAAAAAATGGTTGGATATATTTTGTTTTCTTCCGCATTTATTTTACATGTTATTGTCAAATATATGCTAGAATTAGCTTACACCATCGGTACCATGGAGGACACTTAATGTCCTTTGAATAAACTTAACCCTTGCAACCCAGCATATTTAACGGCAAACTTCTCTTCCCTGAACCATGTTTCCTCCCAACCGTTTTTAATTTCCACGTTGATGCTGGACTGAAATAAACTCCATATATCAGCATTATCTAAACATGCTCTCAGAATGCTTTTCCATAAGTGTGATAACTTATATATGCTCACTATTTGATAATCATTCCACTAACCACATTGTACCAAAATGAAGCTTGATCAGAAGCCCTTAACTTCTATACCCATTTCGAAAGCTAACCCGTAGTTCTCAAGCGCAAGCTACTTGACGTGGACCCCCATATACGAAAGGTAGACAAATCCTATCGCAAGAAATGACACCAAATCCTCTGTGTTTGGTGTTCCAACTCTGATGGATTCAATTTTAACTAGACATTTACGTGAGTTTCATATTTATAAATATGTAGATGAGATTTAATAGAACAGGGTAAGAATTAGTTAACTGAACAGATGATTTGTTCCCCAAGAAACCTTATGGTGTATATGATCTTTTTTCAATGTCAACCGTCAGTAGAGATTTCCTCACATATCCCGCAATTATATTAAGAACATCAATTGGCATGCAGTATATGGACATAAAGTAGATAGGCATGCTTGCTAAGACAGACTTGATTGAGAACTAGTCTACCCACTAGTGAAAACAAAGAACTTTTCTAAAGAGACAGACGAGAAACCACCTTGTTAATCGCCAGGTCCAAATCTTTGAATGGTAAAGGGCGATGAGATAAAGGAAGGCCTAAGCATTTGATAGGCAACATATATGTCTTACACCCCATAACAGCAGCTAAATCACATAACTGACTATCCGCAACCATAATTCCAATTAATGAGCTCTTGTGGAAATTTATTTTAAATCCTGATATCAACTCGAAATAACGTAAAATTCTATGCAAATATTTAGCATGTGAACACCAAACGGCATAAAAAGCAGTTTATCATCTGCAAACTGTAATAAAGAAATATCATGAGGAAGTCCAGGAATATCAATGCCTCTGATCAGCTCTAACTCCACTGCCTTTAGGAGGAGGCATCTCAATCCTCAACTGCTATTACAAATAGGAATGGAGATGGCGGATCACCCTGACGGCTTCCACGCTCCATCAGAAAAGGATTGGTAGGACTGCCATTAACCAGAACTGAAATCTGCGAAGTTGCAGAACAATTTTGAATCCATGACCTCCATTTTTTATCAAACCCGTATGATCCATAGTCTTTATTAATAACTCCCATGAAACACTGTCAAAAGCCTTTTAGAAATCCAATTTAAGCAACGGCGTACTCTCTTTCTACCTCTTTACTAAATGTATTATCTCTGAAGCTACCATAGAACATTCAAGAATGATTCTATTGGTCATAAAAGCATGTTAATTCTCTGCAATAACATCTGAAAGCGCAACCCTTAGCCGAGAAATTAACTTTATATATCCCTTTTACTAAACTGATAGGCCTAAAGTCCTTCATATTGAAAGAACCTGATGGAAGTCAGCAAAAAGTGCTTGATCACATGCCAAGCTCTTTTATAGAAAAAGAAATTAGAGCCATCTGTTATTTTCACCACATGAATTTAATACATAAAAAATTTCATTCTCCTCAAAAGTAATCGATAGTTCAGCTGCTTGTATGGAAGACAGAGCTCTGAATTGTAGGTGGGCAATATTATAATCCACTGCTATGCGCTTCGTGAATAATTTGAGAAAGAAAATATGAGCTTCCCTTTTAACATCATCCCGATTAGAATAAGTAGAGCTGCCTACTTGTACACGAGACATTTTGTTGTGCCGAAAGTGAATGGAAATAGTGGTATGGAAAAAACTTTGCCTGTTGGCAATCAGCGGATTCTATCAACAGTTGGCTAACAGTTGATTTTATTAGCCAATTTTTTTTTTGATTACAAGAGGAAAATAAACAAAAGAAACTACACAGTTACACTCCTATGCGTGGATAAATAACCCCAGATATATCGTGGAGGAGGATATCTCGAATCTCAATAGGAGGTGAGCAAAAAGTGGTAATGCCTTTGGGAAATGACCCTGCCAAAGTCCTAATCGGTCAGCACAATAGTTGCCCTATCGGAATATATGCTTGAACTTGATCATCCATTGTCTGTCTACCATAGCACGAATATCCTTGAGCAAGGAGTGTACAGGCTCATCCCTGCGAACCGAAAAGGACAGTAAGTTGATAACTTCCAATGAATCAACCTCGGATTCCACTTGGCGATACCCCAAAGTCCAAGCTAGGGATAGCCCTGTATGGACGCCCCGTAGCTCTGCCTCCATCGGGGAACCCGGGTTGAGGTTATGAACAAAGCCACCTAACCAGCTCCCATTACAATCTCGAAGAAACCCTCCTGCCGTGGCAAGGCCTATTAGCCAATTTAACTAACAGATAACATCAAATATTTATTTAAAGATGTTTGGTAAAATTAGTTATTTAATATCAGTTGTTTATGTGTAAAATGACTTATGAAGGCTTGATTTAAAAAAAAATAAGAACAGAAGTATTATATCTTAACATTTCTTTGAATATGCTCATAAAATTTAAATTTTAAATATTTAATTTCACAAAAATTAAGTTTATAACTCCAATAAAAAAACATACAACATCATAATAATAATAACAATAATTAATAAATAAATATTATTATTATTATTATTACTACTACTACTAATACGTTCTTTCTCCATATTAATCAAGTTGAAATTCGTTTTTCTAGTATATTAACTTATTTATCACTAACCTATGTCTTTTGATATCTAGTGTTTGGTGAAAGAAAAGTAATAATAAAATATGACAGCTTGAATAATTTGTAATAACTTTCAGGTACAATCGTCTTTTTATTCCTTAATTCTCAGGTGCTAGAGCAAAACGCTTCTTATAGGAATATTTGCAAAAACAACGGATTGAGTTTAATCTATCAAATACTCAGCTGATTACCAAACATGATTATCAGTAGTTTGACTTGGTCAAACAGCCAAGTGCTTCTTATCCGGCCAAAAAATAGTTGACCAACCATTTAGCAAACAAGGCCCTTATCTCCATACAAATGCCAATTGAGTTGAGATTTTCGAAACCATAACTCTAGGTAGCATATAGTTCTCCAACTTTTGGCTTTCAAAAATGAGAGATAAGATGTTTCACTAGCATCCATTTCACGAGATTCAGCAGTTATTTTTGATGCAAATCTTGACTGCAATGGAATAATTATAAAACTTTTTCGTATTTTGATTTCCTAAAAATCAAGATAACTTTAATTCTATAAAATGATTAATACATGAATCATAACAAAACATGAATCTTAATTCGTACTTTATTCCAATGCTTGATCTTTATCTTATCATATCCTTCGAATCGTTTCTGATTAAGAAAAACAATGATTTCTAATTTAATTTTAGAAAAGTAGTTTCTAAAATTAGAATTATTTAATTTCAATTAGATTGAAATTAATTAATTAAACTCCCTAAAATTAAGAAAATTTTTTCTTAAGTAATTTAGAAAATGTTTTCTTAATTAAATTTATTTATTTCAATTTCACTGAGATAAGTTAAATTTATAACTTTATTTGTTTAGAGAATTATTATTAAATTTATTTAGAAATTGTTTCTCTATTTATGAATAATAATTTTCTTGATTTTTAGAAAAGATATTTTCTTGATTAAAATTTGAAAAGTGTTTTCACTTATTAATTAAGAAAAATGAGCTTTCTTAATATTTTTGAAAATAATTTTCTAATTTATTAAAAAAGATCTTCTAATTAATTTAAAAACCAATCTCTAAATAAATAATGTAAAGGACTTTCTTAATTAAATTTAAAAGAGTTTTATTTAATTTTGAAAATAGTTTTCTTTTAAAATTTGAAAACAAATTTCTAATTAAGAAAAGGTCATTTCTAATGAGATTAGAGATATTGATTTCTAATTAGATTAGAAATAGTTTTTTAATTGGATTAGAGTGTGATACTTATATAATTTTGAAAAAAAGTTTTTCTAAATTATAATAAGTAAGAAAATTAATTTATTGCAATTAAATTTTGTTAAAGGAGTCAAGATAATTGGAAATAATTTTCAATTAGATTTGAAAATTATTTTCAAATCAAAATAAATTTCTATTTGGAATAAGGATTTAGCTTATTTAGGAATAAACGAGTTTAATCTGATTTATTTTTTTCAAATAGTTGGAAATATTATTTTAAATTATGAATTATCAATAACTGGAATCAAATGAAACTTGATGTTTTATGCATATAATTTGATTATAAGTGCATAAGATGCATACTTTATTTATATAGTTGATATTTATATTGAATGCATGCTAAATCGTATGTTTTATATGTATGATATTTTACATGCAATGTTATATTTATATTTGATGAGACAAATGAAATTAAATATCTCATTAAAATATTAAGTGCATGTTTAGAATGTAATTATTGTCTTATATTGTTTTAAGAAAAAACCAGAGTTTTGTTTATTATTTGGCTTGTTGAGCAAACTCAAGGCCACTTTAAACCAAACATGTTTAGTCTTATAATAGTGGGTTCCACTTAACTAAAGTTGTGTAATTTGGATGAGCAAACTCATGATCACATGAATTTAGAGGCAAGGTTAGGAATAATATATTAGATATGTTTTGATAAAAGTTGTCACCTAACTGATCTAGTAGCACATGAGATGTGATTGATAAAATTGTTATCTACCTAATTTAAGTTTAGTTGGTTTATTGAGAAGATTAAAGATCAACTATATTTGAACAACATCTTATCCCACTTGAAAGATTATAATAATCTTTTCGAATAGTATTGAGGGCTATTATTTTGAATAAAATAATGGGGTAACCAAATACGTGATTAAAGTCCTAACATATAATTGATTACTTGCTTTCTTACATTTATTTTGTTCTGAGTGGAATTTTCCTTGTTTAGTATAGTTGATACTAATTTAATGAACCAAATTTCTTGGACACAAGTTATGTTTGAGAAGAACTCTCAAAGATAGAAAAGAAAATTTATATGTCGATTATACAATGTTGCTATTAATCCTTATTGAGGATTTTATGTTAAAGTTTTACAGATATGTCAAAATCATAAGGATGACAAAATATATTGACATTTTAAGTTGACTAATATCTCATAAACTTTGATGACAACATATAAGATGTATGCCAGCACCATGATAGCAAGATGCAAGAGGATGCATAGAGTAAAACTGAAAGATATTAGCTTGTTGGAATTGTTCCATTTAATTTAGCCCACTCAAAGCATAAACATAGACATGAATTAAAGGCTTTTGCTATAGTATGATAATAATTATCATAAGAAGAAAAATGTTTGCATGAATTTTCTTTCCTATACGAGATATAATAGAGATCATATGAATTTCTTGTTCAAGCTTATGAGTATTTGATACTGAATTTAGATTCAACATCATTATACTGTTCAAAGCATGATAAGAAATAAATTGTTAAGTAAAAGAAGTTGATCTAATTTCATACAAATAGTTTGTATGCATTGGATCAAAAGAGACTTGTGCTTAACATAAATGGCAAGAATATAAAGTTAGATAACCAAAACTATCCTTTTATGCCATGGTTGAATTAACACAATGAGAATCATAAAGTTACATACAAGGATGTGTGTATCCTTTTGATTATGAATCATATGAAACTTGTTAAGTTGAAGAATAACCAAATCAAACTTTGGTGAAATGATGATGATGATATTGAACTGTTAAATTTATACATGTGATGTATTTGATGGAATACAATTCGTAAAAGGATGATATCGATATTTCATTAGATAACTAATGAATTTATGTGATATAGTCCTATGTATTAAATGAAATAATGATTTAAAATTTTTGAATAGTTCAAATTGTTTAAATCCAAGTAGAAATTAAGCATTGAGAATACTGAAGCACTTTGATGAGATCATTGTAGTGAATTTTAAATTTTTAGTTGTCTATAGGGAATGAGATTCTTTAGTGAATACCTTCACAACTAAATTCATAAAAGTATGGATTTATGTGAGGAGGAAAAAACAATATAAAATATTGTATGATGCAACATTATTTGTTCTATAGTGATGCCTAGTACAATGGCTTACCTTCAATAGTTTCAATTGAATCAATTAGCACAATTTCATATTAGATATGAAATGTTATATCTTTGAAAGAGTCAAAGTTAATGATTCACGGATATGATGCTTGGTTGAAGCATATATTTTCCATTAAGTTTACAACTAAAATGGGTGATAAAAGGTTATGTGATAAAAGGTTATGAGATATCCAAAAAGTTGGATATTATCTTACATACTTGTTTAACAAATTATTTGTTTCAATGTGTACTGATAGGAGAATGGTTCTCAAGATAAGTAGTAGGAGTAAGATGAAATTGAAAATGTTTAATTCTTATGACAATACATCCAATTGGAACTAGTGCTTTTATTGATATATTTGATGTATAGTTGAATGGCTATAAGACGTTGAAAGATCCACTTTCTTGATGAAATCAAATAGTTTGTTTTTTAAATGATTGTGAATTTATCATGTCTACTAGAAGGTTAGTAGGAGTATAGTTGTCCTCTTTTGTGAGAGTATGTAGAGACACATTGCTCACAAAGAACAATAATTCTAATTTTCAATTGTTGAAAATATAATTCTCTAAGAACAACTCTTGTTGGATATAAAATGGTAATAGCTTAATTCTAGGAATTAAATCTATAGAGATAGATTAGAAGTTGGTCACCTATTCTAAGTAGAGATAGATTGGAAGTTGTTCACCTATTCTAAGTCCAAGTAAATAGATAATTCTGTCGGTAAAATATCGATGAAAAAAGGTTCCGTCAGTAACAGTCGAATTGTTCATAAATAAAATGATGTCGCTTGGTTTTAATCCAAACGATGTCGTTTTATCATCATCATTTTTAACCTGACCCCCCTGCTATTTTTCTTTCCCACCTTGCGCAGCTATCAGTTCTCTTTGATTTCCTTGCTTCCACCCTTGATTTTTGCTTAGTTTTTGGTCCATCGTGCATCATTTTCAGGTAACATCTCTATTGAGTTTATTTTGTCTCCAAAAAACGAAGGTCTTAGATGCTTATATGTATATATATCGTGGGTGGGTGTTGGGTGGTGGGTTTTGTTATGATTTTTGTTTTATGCATTTTTGTGTTGAATTGTTGGTTTATTTGTTGTTTAAATGTGCTATTAGTAAATAATGAAAAAATGTAGTTGTTTTGTTATTAGTTAAAGATAATTTGGGTTGCCTATGAGTTGTTTGATGCAATGACTCTTAAAGCAAATCATTCTAAATCCAAGTTTAGTACAGTAGGAAAGACACTAAACCAAAATCAAAATAAAAAAGAACATTTTAGCATAGCATCGGATTTGTAAAAAGAAAGAAAAACATTATAAGAGAGAATATTTAAGTCAATTAAAGTTTGAACTCTATTCCTCTTTTTATTAATCTACAATTTGTTGTAGTGAGGAATAATAAATACAAGTAAATCAACTTTCACTGATTATGATAATTGGTTAGGTATTAGAGAATCGGGGAGTTCTTTAAAATGGTTTTAAAGAGATGATCCCGATAAGAAACATAATGAGATGTTCTAAGGGGGATATAAAAGTAGTTTGTTAGATTCTAATTTAAAGGTTCAAACCTTTAAAATATTTGAGACTTTTAAGCAACTACAATTATATTTAAAACTAAACAAGCTTTTCTTAATTCAATCCTCTTTTTTAGGTTGTCAATCTAGCTATTACCAACAGGAAAACATTTGAAGAATGTTGAAAGTTGTAGAATAGAACTTCTATATTGTTTAAATCCCTGTTAAGACTCAAGACTTGTACAATTCAACATTTAAATAACAAAATTTATTGAAATGGAGTCATAAACACAACATTAAGTCTATGCTGTAGCATAATATCATTAGTACCATGTATCAAGTATATCAATTTTATATTTCTTAACTTATAGTAGTTTGTTCAATCCAAATAAATGCAGTGTAGCAATAGTAAAACTTATTTTTTTTATTCTTGAAAACTTAATTAGTCAATGACTATAAAAGTCATCCTTAAAGTTTGAGGTCAATTATATATTATGAGTCTGAAATAATTATGATAATGCACAACCCTATATTATCATGTATACGCCTAAAAACATGGGTCGTGTTTGTAGCCATATTTGGCAATCATATATGGTTTGGTAAGAAGTATAATTTAATCATATATTGTCTTGTTCCCATCTTTCTCATGTATCACCAATCAATTGTGTTTTGGCTCTTTGCATTGCATGCTGTAAATTGAATTGTTTTGTTAGCTCACCTGTACCAATCTACACGTATCAAGATCTTTGCATTTTCACACCAATGCATGTGAAGCATATGCATTCACTTTGGTGATCCAAAAGGATTGATCTTTCATAATGGTGAATATGAGGTCACCCATTTCATAGAGCATCTGATGCACCTATAACTTGTATAGATTGAAACTTAAAATTTACTACTTTTTCAATAACATCTAAAGTGAAAACAGTTAAGAAATAAAGTTTCATGTTATATGATTTAAATTACTTTTTCAAGAATAGAAGCTCAGGGATTTTTATTTGGGCCTCCCATTGCATTGGAAATTGGAGCAAAGCTTGTTCCATTAAGAAAACCAAAGAAATTGCTTGGTATTATTTCATCAATTTTGTATTAGTTTCATCTAATATATCTTAAGATCTATGTGTGCTAGGTCCAATAGCATAGTCATCGATGAGTTTTTATGTTGTTCTTTAATAGTCTAACTATTTATATTTGGGTTATGTTTTTATCAATGATGAGTAGATGTATGATTACAGAAGTATTTATTACATGTGGGATGAATTTGAGACGTTATGGATGATTTGAGGCAGAATAAACCCTAGGATGGTATATAGGCTAGAAACTCATGATGCAGCTCCCTTGAGGCTTATCGGTGAAAAATTTCACGAGCTTAGGAGTCACAGCAAGAACTTGTTTTCTTGATTCACAAGTGTAAACAATGTTACGTACCATAGTTTTGAAATCAATTGTAGGTCATTAATTTAATTGGTTAATACTTAGGGGATGTTGTGTAAACTTTAGATGTTCTGTAAACTTTGGGGAAGATAAAGGATACTAACTATGGAATCACTGTTTGAAATTAAAAGTTTTCCAGAAATGAGTAATGTTGATAGATCTTGGATATATAGACTATTAACACTTGATGGTTTCATTAATCCTAAGTGTGTTGAGGGAGTTGAAGCTTTTATTCATTATGCTTGTTCTCAACCTACATATATAGATGGCCCAAAGATCAAATGTCCGTGTAAAAAGTGCAAACACATTTGTTTCCTTCCTATTGATGAAGTTAATGGGCATTTGTTGAGAAAAGGGTTTGTCCCAAATTATTTTGGGTGGACACGACATGGGAAACCATTGATTTATAATACCTCAAGGGGTAATGAAGTACAATTGTGAGTGAACTTAAATGAGTTTGAAGGGAGGATTGGATTTAGTACAAATAATGTGAATGCAAATGAAAATCCTTACATGCAAATATTTTATGTTGCAATCGGTTATACCTTTCAGGAAAATATAGAAAATCTTGAAAAAGAACCAAACCCACATTCAAAATAGTTTTTTAACTTACTACACTCAGTTGACCAAGAACTATGGCCAAATTATGAGACAATGACTCAATTGTCTTCAATTGCTGGAATATTGAACATAAAGTCTAAAAGGCATATTTCTAACCTTAGTTTTGATAAAATTCATGGATGGTATAATGAATCATTGCCTCCTGATCATACAATGGTTGATAGTTTTTACAATATGAAGAAACTTATTAGGGGCCTTGGTTTGCCTGTTGAAAAGATTGATTGTTGCAAATTGGGATGTATGTTATATTGGGGAGATAATGTGGAATTACAAGAGTGCAAATTTTGTGGTCAATCTAGGTTCAACCCTAGAAAGCGTTCTATGAAACATAAGTTAGTACCTTGGAAGCGGATGTATTATTTTCCGCTAACTTCGAGACTTCAAAGACTATATGCTTCTAATGTCACTGTATCTCACAAGAGATGGCATAATGAACACCAACAGAAAGATGGAATAATGAGTCATCCATTAGATGCACTGGCATGGAAACATTTCAATGACACCCATTATGAGTTTGCAGCTGAAAGTTGAAATGCTAGGTTGGGATTGTCGATGGATGGATTCCAACCTTTTGGTTAATCCGGCCAACAATATTCATCATGACCAATCATAGGTAATCCTTATAATTTGCCTCTATGGATGTGTATGAAAGAGGCATATATGTTTTTGACAGTGATTGTACCAGGGCCTACAAATCCAAAGCATAAAATTGATGTATTCTTACAACCATTGATATCTAAGTTGCAGCATCTTTGGGAATATGGTGTTGAGACATATGATGTGTCTTTAAAATAAAATTTTGTGTTGAAAATAGCTTTGATGTGGACCATTAGTAATTTTCTGGCATAGGCCATGTTATTTGGATGGAGCACAGCAAGGAAATTGGCTTGTCCTTATTGTGGCAATGATTCTGATGTATTTTATCTTCCAAACAGGGGCAAAATATGTTGGTTTGACAACCACAGAAAATTTCTTCCTCCAGATTATCCATTTAGACGTAATAAACAAAAGTTCATTAAGAATAGGATGGTAAAAATACCTCCTCCCCCTCATAAAGCTGGTGAAGAGATATTACAGGAGATTGAAGAATTAGGCTTGCTGAAAGTTACCGAATTTGAAGCTGATGAAATTAATACAAGCATTAGTAGAAAATTTGGCTGGAGTAAACGAAGAATCTTTTGGGATTTTATTTTTAAGCATGAAAAGTCTATGGGCACGAGGCCTACACCCCATCAGCTCTTTTTGCACACTCACACTAAGAAGCATAATGATGTTACATTCGTCAACAACTGTTGTAGAGAATTAAATGTATGTAAAATTTATGGTTTAATATTAATAATTAATAATTATCACTTACTAATATAAACATTGCCTTCTGATAAGACCAAATACAAGAAAGCATTCAACGACAACCTCAGCAGTTTTAAGATGTTGATGAGACTAAAACCTATCTTCATACAGTGGGTGGTAGGGACCATCGTAGAAGGATATTCAGCTTAGGTTCATTTGCGAATACATGTTTTTCACAATCCTCTATGTCCAGTACAGCAGCATCTAGTAGGCAGTCCATAACCAATCAAGTCCAAGAGCTTTAGAGCACAGTTCAGATATTGATGGAGTACATAACTCAGCTCTGTAATGAGGTGGATGAATTGAAGAGTAGGGATAGTACCTCATCACACCAATCAGAGCATCCGCCGTTACTAGATCAATAGTATATATTTTGTCATTTCATTTGAATTACAAATACTTATTATGTACAATGTAATGTTTTTATTATCAATTAAGATATTTTTAACTTTATATCATCAATCAAAATTTTGCAAACAAATTAAATGTATACTATTAAATTCATAATTTTTAAATTATGCATCAACCATAACATCATCAATAAAATTTATTGACGGTATATATTTTTTTTAAAATTTCTGGTTGATTTACAGATAGAACAACAAATTTTCGTTGGTAAAATCAATTCTATTTACCGACGGAACACGACCAACCGTCGATAATTACAAATGGAATAACCAATTTCATTGCTGAATTTACTGACAGCAAGTTACCATCGGTACACTCACCGATAGAAAAAATGTAACTATCAGTAATGTTTTAACAAACTTACCGATGGATAAGAGCAAACTGTCGGTAAATCTACCGAAAGAATAAAATTATAATAAATTATCGGTATATTTACTAATGGTAAGTTAATTTTCTATCGGTAAATTTACCGATAGACATTCTATTTTTTGTCAGGAATTATTAGTTACGGTTGTTTCTTTGACGTCCTTGTCCGTTGGTAATGTCCGTCGCTAACCTAACTTACCAATGGAATGTTTATATTTTTCGTCAATAATTTCTGTCGCAAAACGATATTTTTCTTATATTGAAGTAGATAAGGATATAAATTTAGAAGTAAATACTAATTAAGGTCTATTTACTGAAAGCAATATCATTCAAGACTGGAAAGGTTCTAGTGTAGTAATGGTTGCTAATTAAGCCATAATACATTTTTTATTTAGTAGAAATGATTAATTGGATCAATAACTTCTTTAGTAAACTTGATATAGTTCCTTGCATTGTTCAAAACAATAATATACTGTAGAGTATTAGAGCCATTAGGCATGCAAAAGGATCTAAGGTCTCATCAACGATCCAAGTATGTATTTAGGCAAATTTTCTTAATTATGTTGATAATTAAGATGAAAGTTGTAAAATTTAAGCAAGTGTTCACAAAAGAGAATCTTGTAAAAATTTTTCATTAAGCCACTGTCCCAGCAGTAGTATAATCATCATATCGTGATATGCTATAAGATACTTAAACGATTGGCTTAACATAAGTGGGACATTGTTAGTTTATGCCCTACTATCAATCAATTGGTTGTAGTTTTGTGACAAAAAATTTTTCTAAGGCATTCTTTATCTTATATATGTTTCGATGTATATAATAAAGTCCATGGGATAATTATACATTGCAACTGAAGTTATAATGAGATTATAATTATGAGATTCATATTGCATTTGTTTATTATCCTTAAATTGTTTTTAATCATTGTTCTATTAAGATAGGACATTAATAGAATATAAAAAGACTAGCACAAATTATGTTTTTCCTTACGAAGGAAGTAGTTGATCTCATAGGCTAAAGTATTGAGATACTTTAACAAACGTGTAAATGCTTGTTATCGAACAAGTTCCCTGAACTGAACTGACATGAGAAATCCATTTGAAGCATTACTTATATGTCTATGGAAATTCTCATTATGATGATTGTGTAAGTGATCATTTGACTTGAGGTCTCCAAAGTTATCTTGTATAAGGATTGTTTTGTTTTGATGCTACTTATGACCTACTTAATCGTAGGTCGTTCAATCAATAGTTATTGGATGTAGCATGAATTATATAGAGTTAATTGTGTGATTAAGATGTGATTCATCACCCTAAAGTAATTAGGGATAATATTCCGTTGTTCTCGATTAGTATTGATTTAGGAAATCCTTAGCCAAGATGGAATGACGTTTTGTAAATAGTTTACAAATGTCATTAATTAAATCAATAGCTAATGGCAGAGAACTAATATGATTGGACTAAAAAATAGTAGAGATTAATTTCACATTTTGTCTAATTGGAACATTATATGATGAAATGATTAAATTATAAGAAAAATCATGCATAGAAAGGTTAGTCAAAACTACTATGACATTCCTAAATATTTGGGTAGTCATGATGCATTGCTAGAGGCCAATGTTGATCTTGATTATAAATTGTTTAATTGGATAATTAAAGATAAATTAAAAGGATTTTTAATTTATCTAATTATAATTATGAATTATAATTATAATTTATAATCATTATCAACATATTTGGGAATGAAATGAGTCTCACATAAAGAATGAGTTGAAGAAAGCAAAGATATCTTAATCAAGTTGGACTTGATTGTAAAGTTTGAGAAACTTTATGATTAAATATGAGATATTTAATAAATAAAGATCAATATGAGATATTGCAACTTATTTAGGCATAATTGGTATTTAATTAGAATTAGAATTTAATTGAAATTATAATTTAATTTCAATTAAATTATTATAATCCAAAACTTATTATAAATAGGCTTAAGCTCTATAGAGCTAACACTTCTTGCTTAACCCTTTATGTTAGAGTTACCGAGTTCTCTCAACCTGTTCCGTGGATATTGTTAGAGGCTAAACACTTGTACAACTATAGTGGTTAAGATGAATCGGTTTTGGAAACGGTTCGAAGGATGCAATAAGATAAGGATTAAGCTTTAGAATAAGATGATAGTAATAGACAAGTAGTAGTAGTGGTAAGGGTCGTAGTCGTAGTAGTAATAGTAGTAGTGGTGGTAATAATGGTAGTAGTCATAGTAGTAGTCATAATAGTAGTTGTAATAGTAGTAGTAAGTTTTCATCTATTGCCCCATCTTTTTTCTTGATACTGAGAGGTTTCTATCTTGATAGAGATCAATGCAGACGACTCTTACTAGTACCAAATAATGATGGGGTAACCCTATCGCTAATTCATTGATTAAAATTTGTAACTTAGAATATAAAATCCAGTTCCCATCATTTGGATTATATATGCCAGTGCTGCTTTTAAAGCATAACACATCTGTTTTATGTTAAGATGTATCATATGTTTGACTAGAATGTAGGGTGCCAAAAAAAAAAGAAGGCAAGTGTTTTCAAAAGTGGAGAATTTTCATAAAATATCACATAAATAAATATATTTGATATTCTTACATTTCATTTAGGTTGCTTAGTTTCATGTCTTTTCCAATTTTGTTGTGTAATTAGAACATGTAAACAACTGAACTAGCATATGGGTTCTTTCTCTTATCTTTTGTACATTATTGTACAAACTCCATTTACGTTGTTGTAGTCGCAGTTAGTTGATTGTATTGATTATTTTATATTATAGTTTTAGTCTAAGAAAGAAGAACACTAATATTTTAGTAAAATAATAAAGAAATAAAATAAAAGGGATGGCTAATTATTCTGTATTTTAAATAAGATATTTTAGGTTATAGTGTTACATTTAGATGGTAAACAGAAAACAAACTTCATCCATTTACCAGACGATCGGTTTGTTAAGAATAGTCCCGCCTAATCTTAGGGATTAGTGTCTATTGACTTTGGCCTGTTAACTAAGGACTTGTTTGTTTTTTTTTTTTGTTATGGTTTTAATAAAAAGAGAAACAATTCATTAAAATGTGTTTGGTTAAGTATTGTTATAATTTTTGTTTTCAAAACTAAACAAACCGTAATAACTTTAAAAAAAAGTAAAAATGATGTTTTTATAAGTTTTTAAAACAAGTTTCTTTTATAACACTCCCATCTTTTGTTTTCTTTTTGCCTTCATTGCTTTTTCTTGCTCCTTCCTCTTTGAGAAAAGGTCAACAATGCAGGTAGCAAAGATTTGGTGATTGGCAAACTTTTTTCCATCGTTTCTTAGAAGTTGAAATTTCGAGTAGTCAAGTTAAGTTGGTAATTTTAGTAAAAGGAAAAAAACAAAAAAAAGATTAGATTTCTTCATTCTAATGTCAAGATAAAAATTACTTATATCATTATTATTCCCTAGTTATCAACTTCTATTCATCAAGATTGAAGTTTTCGATAGCATGCTCATGGGGTTGCCCAACAATGCCTCGTTGACCTTTTTGTCAATGGTCTGTAAGTAGTTGTTGCCAAAGAAGATGACAGTGTGGTCTTTCTAGTAACTTCTCTACCTTCTCTCTAAGAAAAGCCTCCTTAGCAAATACAGCTTCTCACTCCTGTCCTTACGGACATGGAGACTAACATACACTTGCATCAACCACCTACAATGGTGAATTTGGCTATTATGAAGGTCAAAAATAAAGAAATACTACATAATATAGATACTGAAATGTTTAACTCTGAAGCTCTACCACAAGCAGAATCTTCACAGCCTACTCCTACAACTGCTCCAGACGAATCTGTCTCAAAGCCAACCTTTAAGGAGAAGCTACAAGGTACAACCAATGCCACTTCTGATGCGCAGCAAATTCCAATCGATATCCAAGATGGAGATGTGCATCATGGCTTTATTGAAGGCGCTCCATCCATGATCTTCTCTGAGAGAGTGCACGAAAAGATCAAGAGCATCAATTCCTTTGCTCTGATACTAAGGCCATTGGGTAGACAAATCAATTAGAAAATCTTATACCACAGGTTGATGGGTCTATGGAAACCTAAGGGGATCATACAACTCATAGACTTAGCTGCTGGATACTACCTACTGAAGGAAAGCAAACAGAAAATCACCACCTAGCTACCTTACCTCAAGCTCAGATGGCTGCCGAGCACTGGAGAAGCACTGTTCAGTCACCGGAAGAGACATCCATGCCACAAGACATACCCCAAACAAGCCCTTCATAAGAACCAAGGAGAGTCGTTGATACAGTGCCACAACATTCAAAATATTGCGAGCCTGGGCCATGGCAGCTTGCTCAGAAAAAGCAACGCCGTCCCTACTCTCAAAAGCAATTAGTCCCAATCCCATCAGGCTAGCAAGAAAGAAGAGAAGTGACCAAAAGTGAAGCTAATAAAGAAGTCCCTACCTCGTCCAGATATAATATTCTTCAAAACCTCACGGATGATGACACTTACCCCTCCACTAATCCACCTCAACCTGCACCCACTTTTAACCTACCCACCCTACTAGCCCCTTTCACCTCCTTCTCAACCTTAAGCCTGCCACTAAATCGCAAAAGTAAAAAACCAGCCCACCCCAAAGCCCAATACCAAAGGCCAATGCCATAACAAGAAGAAAGTTCACCCTTTATTGCAGCACCTAAAAGGAAATTCAAACCCCAATCCAAAGAGTCTGTGTGGGTCAAAAAACAACAGGTTAATGAAACATAACCCCCACCTCAGAATGCAGGAAACCACACAGCCCCTCCCCAGCCAAATAACCAGTCACCACCAATGTAAAAACAAATCCCCAACCAAGCTATGCAAACAGAAGCAGAACAACAAATGCCCAGCACTTCAGGGGTGCAAACCCAAAATCAAGAATGCACTGTTACAACTGAGGATCACTACAAGGAAATTGCGAATTAGAGTCGGAATATTACCGACGACACAACTTCCGTCGCCTTTTACCGACGGTAATTAAATAATCCGTCGGGGAAAACAAAA
>JAOQMS010000006.1:19839237-19857641 GCA_027563885.1 Erythroxylum longipes
TAATATAACAAGACCCCAAAATAAACTAATCATGCTTATTTATCAAAAATAAGTAAATAAAATTCGAGGGCCAACAGATTGAAACTAAAGAAAATGGTTAACTAAACTAAAATATCAATGAGAATGAACCAAATCAAAGCAATGAGCAAGAATAAAGCAATTAGTAGATAAATAAGATCTAAATACTTATTCCTATTAAAAACTATATTCTTTAAATTTATCTTGTTTTAATGATTAACTATAGTTACTTAGACTAGTAGGAATTCCTAAGTTACAAATATATTCTTTCTTGAGCAGTATAACCCCTATTTTTAAATTGATTGATAGAAATCTCTTTCTGATCAAAACTCCTAAGAATGCATTAATTAGTTTTAAGAATTACAATAATGACCTTAACCCATGAGATTTATATGGTCTTATCTCTAGGTTTTCATATAACTCTCATTATTCATGTTTTGATATATTCATACATATAATCTTCTGATACCGATACGTGAAATAAGAAATTAGATCAAAACACTAGTATATTTCAATGCAACTCAATATAATTGTGATTAATTATCAAGGAAATTAAAGTTTTGCATTAAATTAAAGAATCAATTTAAAGCATCATTATAGGTTAGTTGTTGGGCTAGCTGAAAATCAAAGTTTACCACACTTAATTATACATCCCAATTAGTTCATAAAAATATAAAGAAAACTAGTAATTAATAATAAGAAAATAAGAAAAAATAATGAGTTCTTATGGATCTTAAATTTTGATGTTTTTGGATTGCATCTTGATTAGAATCCCCTCTTTGCTCTAAAGTTTCTTTTTTCTTCCCTTAATATGCTCCAATTTAGTTCTCTAGTCCTCCTAAATGACTCTCTCACCATATTTTTTCTCATTTTTATCATAAAATCCTAAAATTATATCAAATATAGGTCAAACACAAGACTATGTAGGCTTCATATTGCTTTACACCCCTCGCAGCTTCTTTTTTGTAACATTCATTATTAACATGGCTCTTTAACACGGTACAATGTTGATTTTGTGTTATGTTTCTACCTATTACGTTTTATATTTAAAACTCCTAACTTTGAAAATGATTATGAAATTATGGAACATAGTACTATATTACATTATGCTAAGGAACATTATACCATGTCTAGGCTATTTTCTTTATGTAGCCAATTGTCAAAGAAGTATAATGCACTAGTTTGCAATATAAGATTAAACACAATTTTGTATTGCTGTCATATTTTAAATATAATACCTTGTTCAATTTGGGTTAATCCGAAATCTCTTTAAAACTTCTTTAAATTGACTCCAACTTGCTCATATTAGTTCCTTTTCATTAGAGAGCTAAAACAAGGTATGTAAATAAAATCTAAATTAAGTTTAGTATCAAATCCCATATAAATTATTTAAAAATAAGCTACATCTTTACAAAACATACTTAAAATCTAATCTAAATGCAAGAGTTTAAAAGAAGTAAAGTTGAAAGGTATAGTACTTTAATGGAATTGTTAAAGGTATAGTACATTAATGGGATTGTTCCATTCAATTTAGCCCACTAAAAGGCTTTTCTATAATATGATAATAGTTGTCATTAGAAGAAAAAAATTGTTGTATGAATTTTCTTACCTATATGTGATATGATGGAGATTATATATATTTCTAGTTAATACTTATGAGTATTTGATACTAAATTTAGATTCAACATTATAACAATGTTCAAGTCATAATAAGAAGAGTTTAAAAGAAGTAGAGTTAAAAGGTATAGTATTTTAATGGACTTGTTAAAGGTACAATACTTTAATAGAATCTTTCTGTTAATTTAGCCCACTAAAAGGTTTTTTTATAATATGAAAATAGTTTTCATTAGAAGAAAAAAGTTATGTATGAATTTTCTTATCATTAGAAGAAAAAAGTTATTGAATGAATTTTCTTACCTATACGTGATATGATAAAGATTATATATATTTCTAGTTCATCTTTATGAGTATTTGATACTAAATTTAGATTCAACATTATTACAATGTTCAAGGCATAACAAGAAATTTATTTCTTAAGTAAAAGTAGTTGATCCAATTTATACAAATAGTTTATATGTGTTGGATTAATGGAAACTTATGCTTAACATAAGTGGCAAGAATACAAAGTTAGATAACTGAGATGATCCTTTCATGCTTTCTCGGTTAAATGAATGTATTAAGACTTATAAAGTTCTATACTAGGATATATGTATCATTTTGATTATAAATTGTATAAAAATTGTGAAATTTGCTAAGTTGAAGAATAACCAAATCAACCTTTGGTGAAAGAATGACGATAGTATTAAATTGTTAAATCTTATATATATGATATGTTAGAAGTGATAGCAACTCATAAAAGGATTATACTTGTATTTGATTAGATTACTAATGACTTTATATGATATAGTCATATGTATTAAATGAAATACTAATTTAATATTTTGAAAAGTTTAAATTATTTAAATCTAAGTAGAAATTAAGCATTGATAATATTGAAATATTTCGATAAAATCGATGTGGTGAGTTTTAAATTTTTTATTATCTATAAGGAAAGTGATTCTCTAGTGAATAACTTCGCAACTAAAATTCATAAGAGTATGGATTTGTGTAAGGATAAGAATGCAATATGAGATATTGTATGATAAAATATTTATTTCTTCTATAGTTGTACCCAGTACTACAACTTACCTTTGATAGTTTTCAAATCAATTAATAAGATTTCATATTAGATATGGAATGGTATGACTTTATAACAGTCAAAATTAATGACTTTGGGATGTGATTCTTAGTTGAAGCATGTATTATCTAATAAGTTTAAAACTAAATTAGATAATAAACGGTTATGAGATATCCAAAAAGTTGGATATAATCTTGTAGGCCCATTGAACAAATTTTTTGATTTAATGTATACTTATTGGAGAATGATTCTCAAGATAAGTGGTGGGAGTAAAATAAAATTTTTGAAAGGTTCAAATCTCATGACAATGCATCCAATTAAAACTATTGCCTTTGTTGATACATCTGATATATACTGAAAAGGATACGAGATGTTAAAACATTCACTTTAATAATGAATTCAAAGAGTTTATTTTAGAGATGATTGTGAATTTATCATGTTTACAAGAAATTTGGTGGAAGTACAATTTTCCTCTTTAGTGGGAGTATGTAGAGACATATTGCTTATAGTGAACAACAATTCATATTTTCAATTGTTTAAGAAAAACTCTTATTAGATGTGAAAAATAACTTAATTATGATAATTAGATCTATAGAGATAAATATAGAAGTTGTTTACTTATTCTAAGTCCAAATACATAGATAATGTACTAAAAGTTTAATATTTGAAATATTTGATACTTGTGAAATATTAAAAGTTTCCATTATTCTATGTAAGAGCCGATATTCGAGTTCAAAGTGTGTGGATATTAACTTTAGAACTAAATCTTGATTATGGTATATTTTACTTAGAACAATATTATTTTAAGATTAGAAAGTTTCCAATGTATCATTAATTGTAAATGGAGCCAAAATATGTTTATCATTTATTGGAAATGATTTTTAGATTAGAATTTCTTTATGAACTTGTTGTAGTTCCTTATATTGTTCAACAGTAATGTATTATAGAATATTAGAGCCGCTAGGCATGTAAATGATCTAAGGTCTCATTAAGATCCAAATATGTATTTATGCAGTTTCTCTTAATTATGATGATAATTAAGATGAAAGTTATAATAAGCAAGTTCTCATTATAGAAAACCTTGTAGAATTCTGACACTAAACAATAGTCCCAATAGTAACATAATCAGCATTTGGTGATATGATATAAGATACTTAAATGATTGGCTTAGTGTAACTAGGAGATTGTTGATTTATCCCTTATAATCAATTGGTTGGTTGTAGTTTAGTGACATAATTATTTAAAGGTCTTCTTTATCTTATACATGTTTAGATGTACATGATAAAATCTATGGGGTAAATATATACTGCAAATGAAATTGTGATGAGATCATAATTATGAAATCTATATTACATTTATATATTATCTCGAAATTGTTTCTAGCTATTGTTATATTAAGACTAGACATTAGTAAAGCATAACAAAACTATCACATGTTAAGTTTCTTCCTTGTGAAGGATATAGTCAATCTTACAAACTAAAGTATAAAGATACTTAAATAAATATATGGGTGCTTGTCAGAGAATAAATTCATTAAAAATAATCCCTTATGAGAAATTTATTTGAAACATTACTTTTATGTTTATAGAAATTTTGGTTGTGATGATTTTATAAGTAATCTTTTAAGATCACAAAAGTATCTCATATAGAGATTGTTTTTTTTAGAAATTAAAAAATTTTCATTAAAAAAATATATGGAGTATTACATCTGGAGAGAGAGCTCTCCCACGTGTTAGAACCACATAAAACAAGTAGGAATGGGCTGATCAAAATGACAATATCGAAGACAACTAAACGGCTACGTTTAAATCCAAGAGTTACGAACACTAATACATTTAGGGTATAACTAACAGACGCTTTCTCTAGTCAAGGGTAGCTCAGTTAATAGTCACTAGATATAACATGAACTATGTAGAGGTAGTTGAGTGATCAATATATGATTCATCACCTTAAAGTGATTAGGGAAAATGCTTCATTGTTTTTTATTAGTACTAATGCGGGAAATTCTTAGTCATAGCTAAGGTGGATCACTTTGGAAATAGTTTTCAAATGTCAATAATTGAATCAATTGTTAATGCTAGAGAAATAACATGATTGGACTCAAATAAAAAATATATTAATTATATGCTTTATGTATAATTGAAAACTCATGTAAAGAAAAAATTAAATTATACAAAAAAATCATATACAAAAAGATCGGTCAAAATCACTTTAACATTAAAAATTATTTAGGTCATCATAATACTTTGCTAGACGTTAATTTTGATCTATAGATACAAATTATTTAATTAAAGGATTAAAGATAAATTAAAGAAATTTAACTTATCTAGTATTAAATATGATTTAAGTTTATAATTTATATCAATTTCTAACATGATAAAACAGTCAAAATTAAATCATAATATTTTTAACATAATTAAATTTAAATTAAAAGTTCAAAACTATTTTGAATATAACAAAGGTACTCCATCATAAATCCCAGATAGAAGAGAGGATGAAACAAAAAATCTTTTTCATTATTTTCTACTTCACTTATCATGTAAATACATCTAACAAAAAGTACACAACAAAAATTAAAAATGGATTTTGCAACAAAGAATTATCAATAAATTAAATTAGTATTCAAGTTGGGCATTCATACAACCTTAAAATTCGCTTTAAATGTATTAAAACATTTAGATTTAAATTAAATTATGATAAAATCTAATTTAAACATAACAAAAATGTTAGAAAGCAACAAACCTCTTCTAGTACCGTTAAAGAAAACCTCACAGGATAACGAGGAGTGGCCTAATGGCTTCAGCTCCTCACTTAAGGCTTTCCTTTACAGGAGGTCTTGAGTTCAAGTCACGCCAAAGGAAGTGAAATGGAAAACTTGTTCTATTGATGATCCTCTAGCCCCCTGGGCACAGCTCCTTGATCGGATCAATTACGGATGTCTCGCTTCTAACGACAGTGTGGAAGTTGAAGCTACTAGGGAACCCGAGGGTTGGGAACCTGATGTTGAGTAGGGGGCCAAGGGGGCCAGCGATCAATCAACAGTTGACTAATCAAGTATGTGACGACTCCTTGTGCGCAGAAATGTACAGGCTACGTAAGAACCTGAGAGATCTTGGAGTTCCAAATTTACATCTTCTAGGATTCTTGGGATAGGATCTTAAAGGCTTAGGATTAGTCCGGCTAAGTTAGGATATCTAATATATTCAAAAAAAAAAAAAAAAACCTCACAAAGGCTCCCCTCCCGTCTCAGCCAGAATATATCTACTAGGGAACCCGAGGGTTGGGAACCTGATGTTGAGTAGGGGGCCAAGGGGGCCAGCGATCAATCAACAGTTGACTAATCAAGTATGTGACGACTCCTTGTGCGCAGAAATGTACAGGCTACGTAAGAACCTGAGAGATCTTGGAGTTCCAAATTTACATCTTCTAGGATTCTTGGGATAGGATCTTAAAGGCTTAGGATTAGTCCGGCTAAGTTAGGATATCTAATATATTCAAAAAAAAAAAAAAAAACCTCACAAAGGCTCCCCTCCCGTCTCAGCCAGAATATATCCTTTTGTTTCAACCGTCGTTTTCTCCTCCAACTTCAATAGGAAATTAAAAGATAAACCCGTGCATACATAGTGAAAAACCACCAACTCGTCTGCTAAGCAACAACTATAAGCAAACAGAAATTTAGAGTTAAACCTTGCAACCCTTTTATAGACATCCATCACTAACAATAAACCAAAAACTAAAATACAACATTGGCAAGTGTAAAACCATGAAAAACCTACTCTAGTTTAGCTACCAACTTTCACATTATACTGCAACTATTGGCGTTCTCATCACTGAAGATGTGAGTGAACGGATCAGCCCCAGGCGGTACTGGCATTGGTGGTGGCATGTAATTCACGGCGGGATGCGGCCGAGCATACATCATTGGCTGAAACATATCCCCTTGCTGCTGCTGCTGCTGCTGTCGTTGCTGTTGCTGGTTCATCATCGTAGTCATATAATGTTGATGTTGATTGTAAGGGTTGATAGGGTCCATCCCCTGATAATATCCGCCGTTAATTGTAGGCAATCCTTTAACAGCTGGTTGTACATGATTATAAGCCATTCTATCGTAAGCATCACTACTCATGAATCCCATATCTCCCACTTTCTTGGGACCACCTCCACCATTGATGACGCCATCCATCTCATGCTTGTACCCTTGTTTGATTTTGCTGTTAGTAGTGTTATGGACCCTGTCGTTTCGAGATCCACCCTCCTTGGTCCGATTTTTGTATTTATTGTTTCCACCACCTCCTACTCCTCCAAGACTATTAGCAGTACCATTACTGGTATCGGTACCCTTAGTAGTAGTACCATCTGCTCGACTTTTGCTTTTCTTACCAAATCCCAGAAACCCACCAAGTCCTTTGCTACCATTTTTCTCTTTGGCTACATTTTTTACATCAACATCTTTTTTACTTGCATTACCTTTTTTCCCATCACCAGCTTTTTTGCTAACATTACCATTCTTTCTGTCGCTCTTCATTACTACAGGTATTTCAATCGCTCCAACACCTTTCTTGTCATTTCCTCCACCACCATCTCTTTCGGCTGCAAAAGCAGGCCCATTAATCATGCCAAATCCTTTCCCCATCATAGGCATCACTTTGTTGGGTAGATGATATGCATGAGCTTGTCCTTGTCCATGTCCAAATTCTTCCTCATCATCATCGAAATCATCGTCACTTGCATCATAGTACTCATGTAAATTAAACTTCAAAGATTTCTGGTCTTTTTGTGGCAGATTTAGATCTTTAGACCCTTTGAATTGTTGCATCTGTCGGTGTTGCCCCTTTCCTCTTTTATTTTGAGAGTTGTCATCTTTGCCGCCGCCTTTGCCATTCTCTAATTGCAAGTTCCTGAATTGATTGTTTAAAAGGTTTTGGGGGTTATTGAAACCCCTTTGACCACCACCCCATAACTCTGCATGTTTCCCTGACTTCTCGAGCCTCTTTATCAGCTTGCTTGAGTCAACGTTACCTGTTACAGTCACTTTTCCTTGATCTGCATTTACTGAGACTGTGTAAACCCCTGGCAAAAGAAAAAGAGTTTCCCCTCCCATGAGAAAGCATCCCAAATAACTCAGAACGACCGAGGCATGAGTATTTCGACTCATTCACATCCAGATCACGGGCACAATTATAATTAAACACAACTAAGGACATAAAATTGATGTTGGCAACCATAACCTCACCATCTTATCTTATTTCCACTTTTGCCCCACGTCCTAACCAAGTATTCTTTTAGTCTAAAAGCCTCTTCCAAATGCGTAAATATAAAAGCTTGATAGTCTGAAACAGAAGAAAAAGATGTCCGTACCATCGATTTTCTGAAGCAATTTCTTTATCTTGGTCTTACAACCATCACAGTGACATTGAATGTTCACTCTCAGTATACAGCTCTGCTACAAGAGCCAAAACCAAAACAACAATATAGTTACAACAGTCGAGAACTAAACAAGAAATGACGAAAGCACCGACAAAAAAACATACAGAAACTAAATGGACGGAGGAGCGTACCTGCGTCTTCAAAACTTCTTGCTTACTCATGTTATACAAGCTAGAAAGTAGAAAAAGAGAAGAGCAAACGGGGGTGTTTACTTATGAGGTGGGAATGAGCAACAATGAACTTTTAAGGCTCAAGGAAAAAGAAAGCTAAAGGCGGTCGGATGTGGAAATTTAGAGATTGCAACCGCTTGGTGTTAGGCGGTTCACAATAGGCAAGGTATCGTAATGAGAAATACTTGCTCCCAGAATATTTAACTCGCTCAATATATAGTAATCAAAACATAAGATAACTGGAAGATTAATGCATTTGTGGTTTAGGGGTAGATTGGAACTAGCATAAATGAGAGCACATGGCTTGGAGATTACAGGGCAAGGACTGGACTGTCAGTACTTTGAACGAAAACACAGAAAATAGGACGTACACTCTGTGGTGTGGATAGAAAGACAGCTATGTATCAGTGTCTCCTCGCGCAAAAACACGGTCGTGAGTTCTTTTGGACAATAAATGTATTACACTATTTTGTGATACAAAGCTGACCTTTAAGCCCATTTAACTGATGGTATTGAGCACCTACTTACTGCTACCAAAACCAAAGATTAGAAATTATATTAGATAAAACTTGTAGTTTAAATTTAAACGTTTTTACGAGAATATAATTTAGTTTTTAAACATTTTAGAATGTTTAAAATAAGATTTTAATAAATAAAAATTAAAAAAGTCAAAATTACACAAGATTCTCCACTTTGTAGAATCTTTGTATTTTTATAAAAAAATTATTCCTGAAACTTAAACCTACTATGACAAAGGAATAAATTTTACTGGTTGTTCTTTAATAAATAAAGTTAATTTTTTATTAGTTAAGTGATAAGACAATCTTAATATTTTCAAAATATTTAAAATAAAATTTTAATAATAAAAAATTTTAAAAAATAAATTTATAACTTGATGTAAAATTTTTCATGTTTTTAAATTTGTTCACAACGTTAATACCATAAATGGGTCACATTATATATATACTTCACTAATAAATTTTTAAAAATATAGGAAGTGTCGTGTTATTCGTAATACAGAACTCAGTGATTAAAGGAAACGACGAAAATACCCAAGTTGCCCTCAGGCAAGGACAAACACTTGAGTCAAAAAGTGATTGAATAATGATTTCCCCTCGAGGTCATTATTGTTCGTCCTTCTTAAAAGACTAAACCCTTCAACTGTTGACCTTGCATCTTCCTTTTTTGTCTCTTCGCTTCTAAAAGATGTCTGAATTATTACAAAAGGATCGGAAGCTCACGCCTATCTTTACGGGGTTTGATTATGTGCTAGTTCAAATTTTGGTTTTTGTAACCCAATCAAAGCAAACAAATCGAATACACGAAGAAATCACACAGGTGTAGATTAAGAAAATTTATAGGCTTAAATGTAACAATCTCTTACTTCCACTAAAATCAATTGCTTACGTATTTAATATCATATTCTTCTATATATTGATCATATCTCTTATGAGACAATGACTTGGTAAGAGAATCTGTAAGATTTTCTTATGTGAGAACTCACTATAATGTTATGTCCTATCATTCTATTATTTTCCTGATCAAGTGAAACTTTCTGAGTACATATTTGGATCGTTAATGATACATTGATTTCTTTGCCTGTGTAATGTTGCCATTGTTGTCACAATATAATACTATAGGGTTAACAATGCTGGAAACCACTCCAAGTTTAGTGATTAACTTCTTGATTCAAACCACTTCCTTTTCCGCCTATCACACTAAAATGTACTCTACCTCAATCGTTGAATCTAAAACGGTTGGCTGTCTAGAACTCTTCCATCTTATTACATCACAATTTAGAGTGAAGAAAATCAAACTCTTTTACTGTTTCATGGAAATGGATATTCCAACTACATGACGTTTGCTTAAGTCCATAATAGACTTTTTCAATTTGCATACTTGATTAGGAAATCTTTTAGAAACCTTCAGGTTGTGTCATATACACACTCTTCAATGAATTTCTTTTGAGAAATTTTGTTTTGGTATCCATTTGCTAGATTTTATAATCATGATATATCACTATAACCAATAAGATCCTTATGGATTTAAGGATAGCTAATGACGAAAATGTTTTATCAAAATCAACTCCTTGTTTTAATTTGTAACCTTTAGTCACTAACCTTACTTTGTACATATATACATTACCATCTATGTTAGTCTTTCTCTTAAAATCCCACTTGCATCCAATAGGTACTATACCATTAGGTGAATCCACCAAAGTCCATGCTTGGTTAATGTACATGGATTCCACTTCAGATCTCATGACTTCATGCCATTTGAAAAAGTCAATGTTAGTCATTGCTTCTTTAAGAGTAGCAGGTTCATCATGTATGAGCAATACATTATACTTTGTCATTTCAATATGTATATCTAATCTAGTAGAGGACATCGTATCCTACTAGTGTATCATGGATTATGTATCTCTTGAACCCTCGGTTCTATATCATATGTATCAACTTGAGGTCCTTGTTCTATCTAGATGTGAATTTGTGGCTCTTAAACTTCTCTAAGTTCTACTTCACTCTTACTACTTTCCTTGAGAATTAATTTTATTTCTAAGAATGTAGCATGTCTTAACACAAACACCTTTTGCTAGAGGATGATAAGATTGATATTTGATACTTTCTTTTAGATACCCCACAAATTTGCATTTATCTGATTTAGCTTAAAACTTATTAGATTTTGCACACTTCACATAAGTATCACATCTCCAAATCTTTAAGTATGACAACCTTGGTCCTCTACCAGTTTATATCTCATACAGTGTCTTGTCAACCAATTTAGATGGAACTTTATTTAGAAGGTAAGCAGTAGTTTCAATGGTATATCCCTAAAAGGAGACAAGAAAGACTGTATGACTCATTATGGAACATAACATATCTAATAGAGTATGATTTCTCCTCTCAGATACTCCATTATGTTGTGGATTTCTGGGAGGAGTCTATTATGAAAGAATCCCATTCTCTTTTAAGTAACCAAGAAAATCGTGATCCAAATATTCACCACCTCTATTTGATCTAAATTTCTCAATACTTTTACCAGTTTGTTTTCTAACCTCAAGTCTAAACTCTTTGAATTTTTCAAATGATTCAGACTTTTGTTTCATTAATTAAACATAATCATATCGAGAATGATCATCTTTGAATATAATAAATATAAGAATCCTCCTCTAGCATAAGTAGATATAGGGCCGCATACATCTGAATGTATAAGCTCTAGTAACTCATTGGCACATACTCCCTTTCCACTAAAGGGTAGTTTGTTCATCTTTTCTAATAAATAGGAACCACAAATTTTATATGACTGATAATCAAAAGAATCCAAATATCCTTCTTTGTGTAACTTTGTAATTATAGTTTTGTTGATATAACCTAACCTATAATTTCCATAAATAAGATAGATTTTGGTCACTTAACCTTCTTTTCATCTTTTCTTGTTATTATGTTAAGAATTGGCCTTTCAAGATCTAGCTCATATAAACCGTTTGTAATAAACCGTTTGTAAGTCATCCAAATCGATAATAAACATCATCTTTATAAAAAGAACAACTCTTATTCTTAATAATAAAGGCAAGTCTATTCAAATTTAAATAAGAAATAGAAATGATGTTTCTAGTAACAACTGGAACATAATAACAATTATTTAGTTCTAGTATAAGGAAGAAGGCAAAGTTATACTATAAGTTCTTATAGCTAATGCAACAAATTTTGCTCCATTACCTACTTGCAGGTCCAATTCGCCTTTGCTCAATGATCTACTCCATGATAACATCTATACTTTATTACAAATATGAGAACCACATCCAGTATCTAATGCCTAAGAATATGGAATAGAAGTAGAAAATTTGATATCAATCATAAACATACCTGAAGAAACAACTTCCTTAAGCATCTTATCTTTCAGGGTAGTAAGATAAGTTAGGTAGTTCATTTTCTACTGTCCATTGATTTCATAATGAAAATATGTGCCCTTATCATTGCTCTTCTTCCTGACACTACCTTCTGGCTTACTACTATAATAAATGCCTTATGTTTCTTATTATTCAAGTAGTGTTCGATCGATTACGTATTAATCAATATTCGATTGATTAGTCTGAGGTTATCGACAAAAAAGATTTGTCTAAGTCACTTCCTTTCTTTTTGTCCAAGTTACTTCTTTTTTTGTCCAAGTTCTTTTTTTGTCTAACTCACTTCCTTTTTTCTTTGTGAGTTTCAGGAATATCCACATTCATAGGTCCGAGGTTCATATCTATGAATTGAAAGGTTCAGAATGGCCATTTTTCTTGCTCTTGGAAGAATTGAACGGGTTGTTTTGAAGTGTGTAAGTTTTAATTGACTAATCTCAATAGTCCGTAAGCGCAAGGGGCGTTCACGTAGTACCTAAGGTGTGGATCCCACGGGGATGGATAATCTAATCCTAAAATTTAAGGACAAAATAAATTGCAGAAATTCAAAATGTATGAAATTGAAACGAGAATTCAATTCAATCAATTCAAGAATCAATCACAAAAATATTAACAATTTAGCAGTTGCAACATACACTTAAGAATCAACCTAAGAATTACTAATTGAGAGAAAGGAAATTTTACCTATCTTTAATCCTAACCTAATCAATTATGAATAATTGGATTATTGGTTCTAGATGATCCTATGTTTGATTACTCTCTCTCGAGTTATAACCATTAACCCTAATTTATAAACCTTAATTAGATTATGAAAGTTGCAATTTCTCAATTAACAACCTATCGAAAACCCTAATTAGATTAATAAACTATCAGAAACCTATGCATGATCTCTCTTTGCACAATTTACCGATTTGATTTAGTTCTTGTTCTATTAAATCACCTAACTCTCGTTAGCCCAATCTAATTATTTTTCACTTGATTCACCCTCTCAGTTTATTATCGAATTATGCATGTCCAAATTTATCACAATAAATCCAAATAACACATAAGGAATTATATTTCATTAAATCAAAGATAAAATCCCAAAGGTGAGTTTAGAAGCAACATCAACATCCAAAAATCCTATCATCAACTGTTATTCCAATTCTATACAATAATAAAACTAAACATAGTAGGAAATACGAAATTGAATAGACAGTGGGAGGCAGCGATGTCGAGAAACTCTTGATCCAAGAAGTACGTCAAGTCAGCTTATTCTCCTCTTCTCTCTTCCTTCTTCTCTTTCTCTATCTCTCGATAGTTCTCTTTAGGGTTTCTCTAAAAGTGGCTGATGCAAAAGCTCTCCCTGCCTCTTTGTCTTATTCTTTAAATACCTTTTGTGTTCTAAGCAACCCTAGGGTCTTTTGGGGGTCCAAAAGGTCCAAAAAATCTCTCGAAACTTGACGTTTTTGAGTGTTTGTGAGTCTGTCCGATGCAGGCCAAGATTGTGGCCCTGCAGGCCATGATCGTGGGCCATATCTGATCCTTCTGTCACGATCGTGGCAAGTAGGCCATGATTTTGGTCCATCACGATCGTGACCTATTCGTGGGTCGTTGTTTCAAACCGAGTGTCTCCAAAACTTCTTCGTTCTTCAATGTTGACCCTGAAATACTAACAAACACATCAAGGTATCTCAAAAACATAATAATTAAGCTAAAATACTTGTACTAACCCATAAAGCACTTAAAATATAAATAATTAACAAACTAACACAATTCTAGCCTAAACACATACTAAACGAATGAATTAACAATTAAATACATATCAAAATAAGCCCTAAAATACAATGCAATTCACGTTTATCAAGAATCCACAATAGGAACGGAACTGGGCCCCTTCTTAAGGCACCCCTCTACAGTTTTAAGCATATTTAGCAGTTCAGACAATGACATATCCTTTTGATTCATATGGAATTTCACAATGAACCGTGAAAAACTTGAACTAAGATACTATAGCACCAAAGCAATGCTCAACTCTTGATTTATGACGAAAACTAATTGACTAATTTTTCAATATAACCAATCATCTTCAGCATGTGTAGGCTCACTGAAGATCCTTTTGCCATCTTTCACTAAAATAATGATGTGGAGAATTTATATGTCTCGATCTACTTTGTGCACTAAACAACCCCTTCAGATGCAAAATTATAGCAGGAGCATCAATGTTCCCATATCGTTTTTGAAGCTCGAGAAACATACTAGCCAACATCATTGATGTAGCTTGTTTAACGTCATCAGTATAACGTTGATATCCCTCCCAAACCTTATCAATTGCATCTAAATTAGGATCCAGTGGAACAAAAATGTTAAGAACATATAACTTCTTTCCTTTCCTGAAAACAATTATAAAGTTGCAAAACCAATATGAGAAGTTAGGTCCAGTTATCTTATTAGCATCTATGATGCTCTTCAACGATATATTGACACTCGTCTTCTGATTCGATAATCGAAAGACATAAAAGAGTAACTATTAGTTTACACCATAAAATCAAATAAAATAAGGACTTTAATAAATATTTAATTATTTTGGTTATTTTATTCAAAATAACGACCTTCATTATTAAATCGAAAAATTATCAAATAATTTCCTAGTGGGTTAGAATCCCATCCGAAAATAGTTAATCTTGAGTTAACTCAATAAAATTAAATTAAATCCGGTGGATAACAACTTTATTAATCACATCTTATATGACTCATAGATCTATTAGATGACAAATCTTTACCAAAATATATCACATATATTATTACTAACTCTACCTTTAAATTCTTAAGTTCATAAGTTTGCTCATCCGAATCATATAAATTTAGTGAAGTGGAAATCATTAATTTAAGATAAAATATATTTGAATTACAGGGGAAGTTTGCTCAATAAGCCTCATAATAAACAGGCTCATACTTTATTTTTAAATAATGGAAGACAACTATCATGTTCTTAATATGTACTTAATATTTAATTGAGGGATTTAAAATTTTCAAAATTTTTTTGGTCTTATTAAAATAATACAATCTTTTTATATTAAATTTCTAACATAATCTAATTATGAAAGAAATTCTTTAAAACATTTTCTTGATTCTAATGATTGACTTGATATCTAATTTAATTTAACAATTTAACTTTTTGAAAAATTAAACTAAATTTCAAAATATTCCTAATAATGATTATCCTTTGAAAACAATTTTCAAACATTTAGAAAAATACTTTTTCAATTTTATTAGGCATATAAAACAATTAATATCTATTATATTAATTTAATTAAAAATAAGGCTTAAACATATAAAATTAAATAATAATAAAAAGGGACCGTCTAGTAAGTATAATACACACACCATAACACTTTCTGTGAGGTGCGTGCAGCGCACGTGTCAGTAGTGTTTGCTACCGCTGCAAGTCCCACACGAGGGACATGTGTTTTACATGCGCCCCTTTTTTTTTCCAAAAATAGGGTTTTTGAATTTTTGTTGCCGTTGTCGCCCTCCTTTGCTTGTCTCCCTCGCCGGATTCCATTCTTCACCTTACTATGTTTTAGAGTCCTCCATCACCCCATATGTCTTCTATTAGTGGTGAAATCTCACCCTTCATCACCATTGCTTCACAATTGCCGCTAATGAAACTCCATCACCTCTAGCAATAGAGAATAATCCACCGGTGGTGATTCGCCACTGGTTTAGTCCCACACCAATGGTGATTTGCTAATGGGGCCTAGGATAAACCTAATGCTGCATATTATTTTATTGAATAGCACGATTCAAGATTTGTTTTGTAGCACTTTACAAAACACTGATATCTTATATGGAGAACGTACTCTACAAGGGTGGAGTGTTAGAACAGTCAAACAATCATACTCATTGCAAAATTTTTCAAACATCACACGCTATTTCAGAAAACAAGGATCATTTCGGCCTATTTTATTTAAAGATATTTTTAGTCGCAAGTTACAAACAATTAACACATCATCATATATATTCCCTTAATTATTTGGGCCCAATACAAAACATTTCCAGTCATACAGTCATTACACTTTTCAATTTGCAGAAATGCGATACAATAATTGCCGAATACAAATTTAAAATACAAAAGAAAGACTGTAGACATATGCAGGTACAACTAATCCCGACCTCTAACTCTTATCCGAATGTAGTGGTTAGACTCCAGTTGGTCTAACTGGGTATCTCCTCTGAGCCTAAAAATATGTTGCAAATTTTATGGTGAGTTTTGCGAACTCAGTGAGCGAACCATCCTCGATGGCTCATTCAATTCACATAACACATCAATTCATGTAATCACGTAATTCACATCATTTCACAAATCAATATTTTGAATCATGTACACTTCATATTCGCTTAATTCATATTTCACATTCAAAAATCATTCAAAACTATTTATTTCAATCATACATATCAAATGTATATGCAATGCTTATGAGACTCACTTTCAATTGTTATTGTTGTGACTGAGTGCCTGTAACTATCACGTATATATTGTAGATACCGGGCTCATTAATAACTGTCCCTTATCTGTTGGGGATATAGGTGTAACAACCCAGACCACCTGCTTGCAGATATTGTCCGCTTTGGGCCTCGGCCTCTCGGGCCTCTTTCCCTCACGATTTTGTTTTTCCATCGTGTAAGCCTCTTTACGGCATTACTCCCGTAGGATTTTCCAGAAGGTCACCCACCCTGGTACTGCTCTTGCCTTAGCACATTTAACTTCAGAGTTCTTATGGGATCCAGTGCGTTGGGGCATGGAAAACGCGTCTACAAGGGAGAGGTTTCTACATCCTTATAAGGCATGCTTCGTTCCCCTCTCCAACCGATATGGGATCTACGCTCCGCGGCACTGTGGCCGTTGGGTAGTCTCGTATAATAGACAGATTCTAGTACTTTCAATTCGTATAATAGACAGATTCTAGTTAAAGATTAAAAATAGAAACCTATCAAACAATAGAGCTTATTAAACAACATGAGCTTGTTAGACAATAAAGCCTAATACACAACAGGAGCTTGTTAGACAATAGAAGCCTATTAAACGATAAACCTAAAACAAGTTAAAATATAAGGTGCCTGTTAAAATGAAAGAAATCTTTTGCAAGTTGAAAACAGAAGGAGCCTATAATAAAAGTAAAGTAGCCTCTTGCTAAAATGAACACACACACAATATAATGCGTCGATTTAAAAGTTAAGGGGAGAGAAAGAATGATGCAGTTGATTTGTATTGGTTCGACTTATAACCCAAGCCTACGTCTAGTCCCCAAATATCTAACTTGAGTGTTTCACTAAAATCCCAAGTAGTAATTTGATGAGCCTCTTCAAACTTACAAGTACATATTTTTCAAGGTTATTCGACCTTCAACAGTAGCAGTATTTTTCTAGCCTCTACAAGATCTTAAAAAAATTGTATAAAGAATTTTATAGTCTCTTTTAATAGAGTGATATCACTTTCTAAAGCAGAAAGAGTTTGATCTAACTTTCAAGAGTATTGATGCTATAAGATATTTTACAAGTCTCATATATGTGTCATATGTATCTTGCAAATGCAGTGGCTCTTCCTTAAGTATCCTTTTTTTCAACTAGTCTTTGTTTAATCTTCGATATTATCTCTACTGACATCTTTGATATTTAGACGTTAACAAGAAAGTTTTATCATGGCTTTTGAAGCTGATTATTTGAATTAGTATGATCCTTTTGGATATCATGGAATCATTTCTAAAAAGGTAAGTTTATAAAGAAGGTTCCTACAAGAAAGAAAGCAATTATTCCATAATTTTATTTCCTTTTTAAGGATTATACTGTTACCTACATAAGGAAATAAATCCAATTCGAATTTTGAAATATTAGACAATTATCATCAAAATCGTTAATTATAAACCTTGACTGTAACACCCCATTCTCGCAAGACACGTACCCGACATCCTGAGGGATATCCGAGTCCGTGCCCCGCGAGGGTGGCATGATATAACACTCAATCATTCAAATTTTAGTACATTTTTTTTAAAATAACAAACATAAAGTGCAGAAATAGATTACAAAATCGAGCCCACTCTATTCGCAAACTTTTTCAATCGTAACAATACAATCAACAGAATTTTCAATAACCATTTGGGCCCTTTCACAAAAACAAAACACTTTAGTCATAAAGTCTTTACATTACAACATAAATCATATACACCTT
>JAOQMS010000006.1:19857741-19873126 GCA_027563885.1 Erythroxylum longipes
ACAATCATATGAATGTGCAAAATAAATGTGTATGTCACAATTAACTTATGCATGACGTGCATTTTCCTAATTTCACATAAATTTCTCATAATTTATTATTTTAGCCTTAACATGGGTATCAGGATGTTACAAAAACGACACCATGAATGATTTTCTTTTTAGGACAAGTGTAATATGCTCTATTAAACCAAGAGGAGTCTTCTACAATGAAAGGGGCCTTCTAAACTAGAAGGAGCCTACCAACCTAAGAAGAGGCCTCAAACCTGAGAGGATCCTTATAAAGAAGAAGGATCCTACTAATGTTAGCAGAGAGAATTAGCATAGGAAAAAAATTCATACAGAAGTAATATAAGATAGTTGGCACATACCAAGTTCATTTCTTAATAGGCAAAATCTATCTTCAGAAAGGGGCTTAGTGAAGATATCAACCACTTAATTTTTAGTATCAATATACAAAAGATTAATGGTACCTTCTAAAACATGATCTCTAAGAAAATGATGTTTGATTTCTATATGTTTAGTCCTATAATGATGAGCAGGATTTTTGAAAGATTTGTTACACTAGTATTATCACATAATATAGGAATATGATTAAAGTTCAAAGAGAAATCTTGTAATTGATACTTCATTTATAATATGTGAGCATAATAGCTGGCAGCTACTATATATTCTGCTTCTGTTGATGAAAGTGTTGTGTAATTTTGTTTCTTCCAAGACCAAGAAACTAGACAGCCTCCGAGAAATTGGCAGTGACCACTTGTGCTTTTTCGATCGAATTTATCATCTACATAATTTGCATCACAATAGCCAACTGTGTTAAAAGAATTAGTTTCTGGATACCATAATCCAAAATCCTTAGCTCCGTGAAGATATCGAAAAATCCTCTTGACTGTTTAAAGGCGACTTTCTTTTGGATTTGATTGAAAGCGTGTGCAAAGACACACACTAAGCATAATGTCTGAGTTTGAGATTGTAAGATATAGTAACGACCTAATCATTCCTCTATACTTTGTTTCATCTGTAGCCTGGCCTTCTTCATACTTATCAAGTTTAGTTCTAGTATACATAGGAGTACCTATCGGTTTAACGTTCTCAAAATGGTATTTCTTGATGAGTTCCTTTTTGTATTTGTCTTCGCTAATGAAGATTCTTTTTTTCTGTTGCCTGAATTGTATTCCCAGAAAGAAAGAAAGTTCTCCCATCATGCTCATTTCAAACTCCTCCAGTGTTAATGCTGAGAATTATTTATCGAAGGACTGATTAGTAGCACCAAACATTATGTCATCAACATATATTTAAACTATGAGTAAATCATTCTCCTTTTTCTTAATAGATAAGGTTTTATCTACCTTTCCTCTTTCAAAACTATTTTCAAGCAGAAAATCACTTAACCTCTCACATCATGCTCGAGGAGCCTGTTTTAGACCATACAGGGCTTTAGTCATCTTCATGTGATCAGGATGATTTTCATCTTCAAAACATAGAGGTTGCTTAACAAACACTTCTTTGTTAGTGTATCTATTTAAGAAAGCACTTTTGACATCCATTTGGAATAATTTGAAGTTTCTACAACAGACAAAGGCAAGCAAAATTCTATTCGATTTTAGTCTAGAAGCAGGCACATAAGTTTCATCAAAATCAATACCTTCTTATTGATTATAACCTTGAGCCATAAGTCTAGCGTCTAGCCTTGTTTCTTACCACTTTACTATTTTCATAAAGTTTGTTTCGAAATACCCTATCAGTTCTAATGAATGACTTGATTTTAAGGATGAGGTACTAGATTCCAAACTTTATTTTTATCAAACTAATTCAGTTCGTCTTTCATTACTAAAACCTAATTTTCATTCGTAAAAGCCTTTGTAACGATCTTTAGTTCTAATTGTGAGATGAGGATAATAAAATTGTTCTTAAAGGAAGATATGATTCTTAGACTTTCAAAAGGATCTCTTAGAATGTATTGATATGTATCTTGAGCTCTCCATTCTTTTGGTGTTCTGCTTTCCATAGGCTCCTGCTGAGAGGAAAGAACCTGCTCTGCCATGGCTTCAGAAGGACCTTCTTGTTTTTTATGGTTTCGAAGGTATTGTAGTTAAAATTGATGTATCTTTAGGACAGGGGATGCTCTTTGTCATCTAATGTTGTGGTTGAAGGTAGAGCTTCATCAAATACTACATATATTGATTCTTTTATCTTCTTTGTTCTTTTGTTGTAAACTCTGGATCCTTTACTAACGATATTGTTGCCCAAAAACATATATTCATTTGATCTCGCATCGAACTTTCCAATGTTGTCTTTTCCATTATTTAGAACAAAGCACTTGTAACCAAATACTCGAAAGTAAGTGACATTTGTATTTCTTCCTTTTCACAGCTCATATAAGGTCTTTTTTCATATAGGTCTTATAAGACACCTGTTGAGTATGTAACAAGCAGTGGATACCGCTTCTGCCCAGTAATTATGAGGTAGGCCACTTGAATACAACATTTTCCTGGACATATCAACTAAGGTCATTTTCTTTCTCTCAACGACACCATTCTGCTGAGGAGTCCTTGGGCAAGAGAAGTTGTGATTCATACCATTTCTATCTTAGAAATATTTAAACTTTCTGTTATCAAATTCTCTTCCGTGTTCACTTCAAATTAAAGTAATGTAGTATCCTTTTTCGATTTGAATTTTTTTGCAAAACTTCTCAAAAACTTCAAAAGCATCATCTTTATTTGATAGGAAGAAAACTTCAAAAGCATCGTCTTTACCACTAAAACTTTTGAGTCTTAGTGGGACCAAATAAATCCATATGCACAAGTTCAAATGGTTGTTTAGTAGACATGCTATTTTTAGGAGGAAACAACTTCTGATTTATTTTCCTTTTAAAAAAGCTTCGTAAACCTAAGTATTCTCAAACTTGAGATCAGGTTAGTCCTCTCATTACTCATTTTTGGACAATTTTGATAAGATACTCATGCTAGCATATCCAAATCTTCTATGCCAAATAAGCGAATCTTTTTTTAGAGAAACAAAAAACTTAACACATTATGAAGACATGTCTTCTAATTGAGCACAATATATGTTCTGATTTCTAGGACTAACGAATACGATATTATGATTATGATTATCAACTATCTGGCAATGAGATGCATAGAAAATGACCGTATAACCTTTATCACATAACTGACTTGCACTGAACAGGTTATTTCAAGCCATTAACATAAAGGAAATTATTAATAAAGGTAGAGTCAGAATTACTAATTTTACCAATTCCGGTGACCTTTGCTTTATTTTTATCAACGAAGACAACATTACCTCTATTTTTTCTTTCAATATTGTTGAAATGTGATATTTCACCTGTCATGTGTCTCGAACAGCCACTATCAACTATCTATTGATTTTCTCTTGTATCCATTTTAAAGCATATCTGTAGAAAGTATTATCTTATTTTAGGTAGACAAAATTTTCTGGGTCCTTTCGGGTTAGTAAATTGACCTTTCAGTCTCTAAACATACATTTGAGATCATTTCTCCATTTTATGAAAGTTAGAAGAATGACTAATGTGACTATGTCTACCACAGTAGAAACATAAAATAGATGAATGAGAATTGCTATAATTTCTACCCATATATCAGGTTCTTGTTGTTTTGATTATAGCTGCTGTTGGATTTAATAAAAAAGTTCTTGTATGGCCTAACATTGTTATTTTCATTGTAACCTATTCCAGCTTTATCAAAAACGCATTTACTACTACCAAGTCGAGCATCAAGGTTGCTCCTACCATCAATGAACTTCACAAAATCTTTTCCTAGAGATAAGATCTTTCCTGCACATTTCTCTTTTTTAAGTTCCAGGGCGACAGCTTTTTCTTTTAATTGTCTCACTTTATCAGAATCATTCTCAAGCAAAGTATTTTCCAAGTTAGCTACTCTTTCTTCCAAAGTTTCCTTTTCAAAGACTTTTTGCTTATAATCAACTTTAAGAGACAAATTTTTGGTCACCAAACTCTCGTTCACAGATTCTAATGATTTTATCTTACTCTTCAGAGATGCATCATTATCTTTGTACTTATTGAATTCTTTGAAATACTTTACTGTCAACTTTTTGTACTGATCATACAATTCATGATATGCATTTTTCAATTTATCAACTTTAATATCAAAGTCAGAATAATATACGTCATCGTCTCTTGATTTAGCCATGAAGCAAATGTTCTGACTTCTTCTAGCTCTTCTTCTCCGAAGTTTTCAGAATCCTCATCTGACCAGGCTATAGTCATTGCTTGTTTTTTGAGTTTTCTATTTTTTGACTTGTCCTTTTGAAGAAGTTGACATTCAGGTATTGTGTGTCTAAGCTTCTTACAGTGATAATATGTGATTTGATTGTTTTTTGTACTACTATTGTTGCTGTTGCCTTTTGATATGAACCTATTGTTCCCAGCTTTCATGTTCCTTTCTCTTTTCTTCATCAGCTTCTTTTTATAGAAGCGAACATATTTTCTAACCATGAAGTTGAACTCGTCATCTCCATCTATTTGCAACTCAGTGTCACTTTCATTGTCATTTTATTCATCAGTTGCTTTTAGTTTCATTCCTTTTTTGTAGGAAGATTTCCTGGTAGCCAATTGAGTGAAATAGTGTCTAGATCCTTTGTAGTGTCTAGAGATGTCACCTTAGATCTTTATTCCTTTCGTAGTGATCTTAGAATTTTTGCTCATCATTGAGATATATATATTTCCCAAGTTCTTTATGGTCATGATGATGTTGATCAACCATCCGAAGAATTCATTTATGATTTCTCCCTGTTTCATGCTAATAGTTTTATATTGATACACAAAAAGGATTATTCTATGTTTCTTTACCTCATTCATTCCTTTAAAGGTGACTTGTAGTTTACCCACATTTATTTTGCTATAGAGCAGTTGGATATTTTCTCATATTCTTCTGAAGATAGTGCACAGATCAGATGATGTTTTGCTTTAGCGTTTAGCTGTGCATTTCTTCTGTCAGCATCAGACCATACTTCTACCTTTTCTATAGCGGGACTTGTAGCTCCAACTCTGATGGCTTGCCAGACTTCAATATCTAGAGATTGGAGATAGATTGTCATTCTCTTTTTGCAGTATAAGTAGTTGTTTCTATTGAAGTAAGGAGGCTTTGAAATAGATTGCCCTTTTAAGACTTCTCAAATTGTTTGCTATGATTTATCACGTGCTGTGAAACACAATAAATGTGAAACTCGCTCTAATACCAAATGATAAAGCAAACACACGTAAGAGGGGGGTGAATTGTGTGTGTCAAAAAAATTTGCAAGTACTTTCAATTCGTATAATAGACAGATTCCAGTTAAAGATTAAAAAAAAGTAGGAGCCTATCAGACGATAGAGCTTGTTAAACAATAGGAGCCTGTTAGGTGATAAAGCCTGATACACGATAGGAGCCTGTTAGGTGATAGGAGCTTGTTAAATAATAAACCATTTTAAATAATTTAAAACAGAAGGCGCCTGTTAAAATGAAAGTAACCTCTTGCAAGTTGAAAACAGAAGGAGCCTATTATAAAAACAAAGGAGCCTCTAGCTAAAATGAATACACACATAATATAATGCGGAAATTTAAAAGTTAAGAGGAGAGAACGAATGATGCAGTTGATTTATATTGGCTCAGTTTATAACCCAGGCCTACGTCCAGTCCTGAAGTATCTAACTTGAGTGTTTCACTAAAATCTTAACTAGTAATTTGACAAGCCCCTTCAAGCTCACAATTACATAGTTTTTAAGAAGAACTTTCCACAATAGTAGTATTTGCTAGCCTCTACAAACTTTCAAAAAAATTGTTTAAAGAATTTTATAGTCTCTCTTAATATAGTGTTATCACTTTTTAAAGCACAAAGAATTTGATATAACTTTCAAGAATATTGATGCTCTAAGATATTTCGCAAGTCTCGTATATGTGTCTTGTGTATCTTGCTAATGCAGTGGCTCTTCTTTAAGTAGACATTTTCTTCAACTAATCATTGTTTAATCTTTGATATGATCTCTGCTGAGATCTTTGATATTTAGAAGTTAACAAGAACGTTCTACCAAGGCTTATGGAGTTGATCATTTGAATTAGTATGATCCTTTTGGATGTCAAATAATCATTTCTAGAAATGTATGTTTATAAAAAAGGTTCTTGCAAGAAAGAAAGCAATTATTCTTTTATGATTTTATTTCTTTTTTAAGAAATATACCATTGCCTATATAAAGAAATAAATTTAATTTAAACTTTAAATTATTATACAATTATCATCAACTTATAGATAAGAATTTTAGTGCAGGACGCACACTTACCAAGTAGCACGAAGTCCATGGACTCTCCCTAAAAGAGCTTAATGGAGAACTCAAACCCATAAGATAAGCTCTAGTACTAGATACTGTATGGAAGTCTCTCCTACCAGCAGGAGCACCCCCTGGAAAACAAACATTAGATTTCAATAACATAGCCTTGTAAGGGTGAAGTTTATCAACTAGATTGTTCAAGGAATGGACAAGAGGATCGCATCGTAGATGACAACAGGCAAAAAAGCCCTAAGCGTGTAAGAAAGAATCGTCGCATCACTATGGGGACGTATTCAACGAAGAATTAAGCAGAACATTTTCATTCAAATGATAAAAGCAATATGAAAGAAAGGGGGGCATTAAAGTTAGATCCAGCAAAGTGCACATAAGCATTATTTTCTTTTAACACTTTAACTTTCCAATGTAAGCCTATAAAGCAACCAAGTGTCGTTAGGCTTTGGTATTAATTGTTCAAAGAGGGAGAGAGGGAGAGGGAGTGGAGAATCCCCATGTGTTCAAAGTTGGCATGCAATGCAAATCTTGCATTGAACAAGAAGTAACCAAGATTCAGATTCCAGGTAAAAGCGCAAGTCACTGATACGCTTTTCGCTTTATGGAGACAGTCCAAGATTGTAGACTTCACTTCTTTCCCCCCTTTTATTTGTCGCAATTAAAATCCAGTCTTATTTCAGACATCCTAATGTGCCAGTTCCCCATGATTACTTTATTCTCTTCTTTTGAATAAATCAAACAAAATCAAATGAGAGGTTAAAATTCTACCAAAAGAACGAATGACAAATATAAAGAAACGAACCTTTTTCTTGGCGGTAGATGAGAGTGAATTTAGATGCATTCAAGTGACTTCTGCAACAACAGACATCCTTATCTTGACGGAACAAATTTTCCTGACACATAAATTGCAAATTCACAGAAAGGAACTCAATTTCTTCCTCCTATACAAGCTCAACTAAAGACAATAGTTTATACCATTTATTTTATTTCTGTAAACTGAATGGGGATTATGCGGAGACTGAGAAAGAAGTATATCAAATTCCCTGTATTTATTAAAAAAAAAAAGTGTAGTTCGCTAGTGAATATTTATGATGCTTAAAAGTCTTGGCAAGAATTACCTTCAAACGATATCCCCAATTATTTGATAAGCGACTCATAATGCTGGTGGATAATCTGAAAAACCAGAATCAGCAAGTATAGCGGTGCAAAACAAAACAAAGAATGGATTAAAAACGAACATCAATAAAGAAGAACAAAAAGCTCGATAAAAAGAGGAAAAAGGCAAAAGTAATGCGGAAAAGATAGAGGAAAAAAAACAAAAGAAATCCACACCCACCCCAATAAACGTTGATCAATCATAAATTCTTATTTTGATCTCCAGTAGTTCCTGGATTGGCTAGCGACACATGGGACACTTATTTGATTGGACCTGAAATTCTTTTGCACATTCACTGTACAAGCACTACAAACGAGAATATTTAGTGTTTCACCTGTGAAATTTAGATGCATATGAAACATAAACGACGGATTATGCATGTTATAAACAGTTAAATTATTTACAGCAGTTCTTTAGCTGCCAAACTACATCCCTCCTATAAGTTACAGCAAATAAGGGGAAAAAGTGAAGTACGAAATTTGCAGAATTTGTTTAGCATGTTAGTCTAGCATGAATTAGATAAAAGATCCAGAATCTCAACCACAGTATATAGTATAATTTATCATTGTTTTTCATATGCCTAAATCAAGTATGTTGTATCTTTTATTTATTCTATCATTTATTTTATTTATCCTTATCACCAAATTGTATATTAAGAAACATTCCTCAGTTAATAAAAATATAACATGCATCATTCTTCCTCGTATTACTTTGTTCTTTCAAGGTATCAGAGCCTACTCCCATTTTTTTTAACATCTGACTATTTTTTCTCAGTCAAATCACAATATGACGATCGAGAAAACTCAACACATACATCAATTCAAAGCAATCCAAGACAGCCATAGAAACCAACTCATCAATACGCATTTAGAAACACACCAGAGCCTCCATTTAGCAAACTTTTTCAATCCCAGAATCTCAACCAAACACCAGCAACAGAACAACACAACATGAAAACATGTTAGAAAATAGTCTACCTATATTGCCATTCAACCAAATCACAAATTTTTTTACTACACCACTAGATTCTACGAACTACTTGGTATGGAGAAACCAAAATACGAGCTATTCTCATTACCTCAAATCTTATTGGATATGTTGATGAGAGCATTTCACCTCCGAGAGAAAAATTGGATCCCCAATCCATTGATTACATCAAATGGAAGAAAATTGACCAATTGTTTTACTACTTCCTCACCAGATCACTCTCTAGCTCAACTGTACGACTTGCACTCAAACATACCACGACTCATAATCTCTAGGTAGGACTTGAAGAGCACTTCATGCTACAGTCCGCGTCATAAGTATCTTTCCACCGCCGAAAGCTTCACACTCTCAAAAAGGATTCTAGCACCACCATCTACTACCTCAACATCATGTCCACTATTGTTGAAGAAGTCACTTCAATTGGAGACTCAATCTCAGATTATGACTTTGTTCTCTTAACCTTAAACAAACCACCGGCAAAATTCTAGACATTTATCATGATACCAGAAAATTGCAACGTCGACATTAACTTTGCAGAGATTAAAACCAAACTTTTGCTCCATGAGTAATGGCTAATCTCCTTCCATTAGCCACCTCCATCGGATTCTGCATTTGCTGCCTTGGCTTACATGGTAGAGGCGACGACAGAACACTACGCGGGAGACAACCAGCTACTAACCAAGACTTCCACATTGATCAGTTGTTTGATGAACGTGTAAGTTTTAATTAATAACCTTTGATAATTTGCAAGTGCACAGTTCGTTAACGTAGTACTTAAGGTGTCGATTCTATAAGGAGGGATAATCTAATCGTAAAATCTAAGGACAGAAACAAATCAGAGAAATTCAAAATATACGAAGCTAAAAGTGATAATTTAGTTCAATCAATCAAATTAAGAATCGAACACAAAAATAGTAATTATTCAGCAGTTGCAACACACACCTAAGGATCAACCTAAGGAAATTACCAATTGAGAGAAATGAAATTTTACCTATCCTTAATGCTAACCTAACTGATTATGAATTACTAGATTGTTGGTTCTAGACAATCCTAGGGTTGATTACTCTCTCTCGAGTTATAACCATTAACCCTAAATCATAAACCTTAATCAGATTATGGAAGTTGCAATCTCTTAATTAACAACCTATTCAAAACCCTAATTAGTCATGAAGTTCTCCAATAAACTATTGGAAATTGATGCAAGATCTCTCTTCACACAATTTAGTGATTTGATTTAATTCTAATTTCTATTAAATCGCTTAACTCTCGTTAGCTCAATTTAATCATTTTTCATTAGATTCAACCTCTCAAGTTATTATCAAATTATGCACTTGCAGAATTAAATCACAACTAATCCAATAACTATAAAAACAATCAGATTTCATTAATTCAAAGATAAAACTCCAAAGATGTGTTTAGAACATCCTCATCATTCAAGATCTTATCATCAACTATTCAATCCAATCCTACACAATGATCAAATTGAAAATAAACAGAAAATACAATCGAAATGGAAGACGAGAGGCAGCAACATCAGAAACCTCCTGATTTGAGAAGTACGTCGAGTCAGCTTCTTCTCCTCTTCTCTCTTCCTTCTTCTTTTCCTTAATTTCTCGATGAATTCTCTTTGGGGTTTCTTCAAGAGTGGCTGAATGTAAAGCTTTCTTTCTCTACCTCTTTCTCTTCTTTTTATATCCTCTTGTGTTTTGGGTAACGTTACGTTCTTGAGTGTCTGCGCATCTGCCCGATGTAGGCCATGATCATGACCTACATCTAAGCCTTCTGTAATGATCGAATGTCTTTCAAAACTCCTCCATTTTTTGATATTGACCCTGAAACACTAGCAAACACATTAAGGTACCTCAAAAATATAATATTTAAGTTCAAAGACTTGCACTAACCCATAAAACACTTAAAACATAAATAATTAACAAACTAACACAATTCTAACCTAAACACATACTAAATGATTGAACTAACAGCTAAACATATACCAAACTATGCCCTAAAACACGATGAAATATACACTTATCAACATCCCCACACTTAAACGTTTGCTTGTCCTCAGTCAAACAAAAACAATCAAACAAATCAAGAAAACACAAAACACGCATATGCAATAATGAGACAATGACTTCAACTTAGCGAAACAAATTTAACTATAAACACAATCCTCCAAGTCATTCTGAATTGTTAACAAGCAAAATCAGCGTCTAAGTGCTAAATATACAAACTAATCAAAATTTTAATGTTGAGTCTATTCAACCCTGTCACTTGCACACACACATTGATAATCATTTAGTCAAAACAAAAATCATTTAGTCAAAACAAAAATGTAGTTATTCCTCAGTAGGTTTTCATGAAAAATAAGCTACTAACAAGTTTAGTAGTTTTTTTTAAAACACTCTTTTTTTTAAAGACATGAACCTAGTCTTTTTACTCGAAAGCAAACATTTGTGATGAATGTCGATCCAGTTACTCAACTAAGTCATGTTATTATTAAGCTGCTTGGTTGAAATGTCATTATAGCCTTTTTACATAAAGGCACACATTTGTGGTGTGTGTCTATCTGGTTACTTAGCTACATCACATCTCAACTGACTACTAGCTCTATTCATAACCCAAAGGCCAGCGGAATAGTTATTTTAGTTTAAAATTATTCAACATTTGTTAATAAAAATTTTGCCTACCTTATTCTTTAGCTAATCATTCTCATGAAAATTTACTAATAATGCCACTTATTTGATTGGCCTAAAATCATAAATGAGTATGGTTAATTCCTAGGGTGAATGGACTAACATCGTATCCCAATTAACCAGCATATTTATCCCTAAGTTCACTAATTTCAGAAGATAATAAATCTTCGCATCCTAAAAGGCTATGTTAAAGGCTAAATCTATTCCATTAAGTCCTAGCCATTGACTCATTCACACAATTCACATCATGTAATCTAAACAAACTATCATATAATATGCAAAATTCACAGTCAAAGAAAAACACACAACCCTTCCCATACTTGAACAACACATTGTCCTTAATGTGATAAGGATACATACAAGCACAAAAGGTGAAATGAAACAATATAAAAAAGGAAAAAGAACAAAATACTAACAAAAATGAAAAGAATAGGGTTAGAACAAGAAACCATTATGGTGACTGAGGTGGTGATGTGTTAGGGGCAGAGACTAAATATGCTTGATGCCGAGCTGAGTTTCTTATCTTATAATTGATTTAGAGAGAGTAAGAGAATTAGGAAGGCAATGCATTTTAAATCATTGATATTTATTTATGGAAATGAAACAACTTTAATTGCATAACAATTTAAACCTAACCACTAAACATGCTGATTTATAGTCATTAACTTGACCTTGTATCATTAGAAACTCAGCCAGGATCAATTATAAGAGGTTTGCTTCCATCCTTTTCATTCAACATCAGTTTTGTAGCTGGTAAGTAAGCTACAAATTGTAAAATGATCAAAAGGACAATATTGATAAAGTTAAGAAAACCAATTAATTTTAGTAATGTCCTTTTTACTAATAAACTGTCAATAAAATAGGGAATAACAAAACTCCCTGAATCTTCTATTAAGTCTAGCAGTTTGTTTGGTAAAGGGGTGAGATGCTCTTGTTCTTCCTTAGTCACTCCCTTTTCTTCTTCTTCTTTTGCTTCACAAATAGAGAATTTCATAAACTCAATGTCTGTTGTCATATATTCTTCATCCTTATGCCCCTTTGAAGATTCAAAATCATCAAATCTTATGAATGGTATTCTCAGTGGGTAAGGTGGAGGAGGAATATAGGGAGGGTCCTTATTATTTTCTTCACCCTTTCCTGCTTCTCTTGGTCTTCTACAGAGTGAGTTTGAGCTAGTCTATCTGTTAGTTCTCCTAACTCTTTCCCACTCCTAAGTGTGATAACCTTAACTTGCTCTCTTGAATATAATTCCGTGTTGCTCAAAAGACTTCCCACAGTTTTTGTAGATAACACATTGGCAAGTTGTTCCACTTGAACCTCTAGGCTAAGAATAGAAGAGGCATTAGTCCTTGTTACTTGGTCAATTTTCTCTTCTAACCTCTTCTGGGTCTCATCCATACTTATGAGCTTATCTATGATCTTGTCCAATTTGGAATCATAGTCATTGTATTTATACTATTGATATCCATGTGACCCTTAATTTCTAAATTGAATCTCAATATTGTTAGACCAATGAAAATTTGGACTAGTATGTGCTGGAATAAAGATTGCTATCTCCCTGACCAACTTGTGCTCCATTAAAGTTGAATTACTCCATGTTGTTTCTCCTGAGAAGCAATTAGCTGCATTATAGCTCTCTTATCCACATGACTCATATTTGTGCTGCATTGTTGTGACTAGAGAGGAAGAGGTGGCTTTCAGGCTATTCAATTGCTTGGTTATATTGTCAATCTTAGCCTACAATGTTATCATTAAATTTGCAGTAACAATCATTCCTCCTGGGTCCCAAAAGACTGACTGCTTTCTACTTTGTTCTGATGTCTAAAGACAACTAGTGTATGCCATGCCTTCTAACAAATCGTGTGCTGCTTCAACTATTTTCCTCATAAATGATCCTTCAGTAGTTGCATTTATGATGCTCCTTGTGGGTGGATTGACTCCAGTGTAAAAGGTTTGCAATAGGAATTCGTTGGTAAGATTATGATGAGGACAACTCCTTTGTAACTTCTTTTACCGCTCCTACGCTTCATATAAAGACTCCCCATCATCTTACTAGAAATTGATAATTTTCTTTATTAGTCTTGTTGTCTTGTTTAAAGGGAAATACTTATCTAGAAAAATTCACACTAGCTACTCCCAAGTTATGATGTTAGATGGGTGGAGAGAATTTAACTAGGCTTTGGCTTGATCCTTAAGTGTAAAGGGAAAGCGCCTCATCCTAACAGCATCCTTCAACATCCCAATATATTAGAAGGTTTCTCAAATTTCTAAAAAAATTAGCTAAATGAGCGTTGGGATCCTCATTGGCTAACCTATAGAATTGCACGTTGGTTCGCAATATGTTTAGCAGTGATGGTTTGTTCTCGAACGTATTCGCTTACACTGGTGGTCGTGTAATCCTTTGACAATGGGCATTAAACTGTGGCCTCATGATGTCCATAAGGGTCTGTCGCTCTCCATAATTTATTTCCTCCACTATCATTCTTTCCATCTCTTTTTGGTGTTCAACTCTTGATATTCTCTATTGTTGCTTGGTGATATCTAAGTTGATGTGTCGTCTACTTTATGCCCAATTTTTTTCACAAAAGAAGGTGAAAAAACACTAGACTACAAAAACTAAACTAATCTATGCCTCCCCGACAACGGCACCAAAAACTTATTTGGGTGTTTGATATATGTAAGTTTTAATTAATAACCCTCGTAATCCATAAGCGCACGGTTCGTTATTATAATACTTAAGGTGTTGATCCCACAAGGAGGGATAATCTAATCCTAATATCTAAGGGCATAAACAAATAACAAAAATTCAAAATGTACTAAACTAAAAACGAGAATTTAATTCAATCAATCAAATTAAGATTGAACACGAAAATATTAATTATTCATTAGTTGCAATACACACCTAAGAATCAACCTAAGGAAATTACTAATTGAGAGAAAGGAAATTTTACCTATCTTTAATGTTAACCTAACTGATTATGAATTACAAGATTGTTCGTTCTAGATGATCCTAGGGTTGATTACTCTCTCTTAAGTTATAACCATTAACCCTAAATCATAAACCCTAATCAGATTATGGAAGTTGCAATCTATCAATTAACAACCTATCTGAAACCCTAATTAGTTTTGAAGTTCTCTAATAAACTATCGGAAACCTATGTAAGATCTCTCTTTGTACAATTTACCGATTTGATTTAATTTTAATTTCTATTAAATCAATTAACTTTCGTCAACCCAATTTAATTGTTTTTCATTTTATTCACCCTCTTAGTTTATTATTGAATTATGCACTCGCAAAGTTAAATCACAACAAATCCAATAACCATAATAACAATCAAATTTCATTAATTCAAAGATAAAACTCTGAAGGTGAGTATAAAACATCCTCATCATTCAAGATCCTATCATCAACTATTCAATCAATTCTATACAATGATAAAACTGAAAATAAAAAGGAAATGCAATTGAAATGGAGGATGGGAGGCAGCGATGTTGAGAAACCTCTTGATTTGGGAAGTACGTCGAGTCAGTTTCTTCTCTTCTTCTCTTCCTCAATCTCTCGATGAATTCTCTCTAGGGTTTCTTTAAGCGTGGCTAAATGTAAAGCTTTATTTCTCTGCCTCTTTCTTTTCTTTTTATATCCTCTTGTGTTTTGGGTAAACCTAGGGTTTTTTGGGATTCGAAGGTCCAAAAATTCCCTCAAAACTTGATGTTTTTGAGTGTCTGAGTGTCTGCCTGACGCAAGCCACGATCATGGCCTACATCTAAGCTTTCTGTCACAATCATGAGCCGTTGTTTCAACCCGAATGTCTTTTGAAACTCCTTCGTTCTTTAATATTGACCTTGAAACACTAGCAAACACATCAAGGTTTCTCAAAAACATAATATTTATGCCCAAAGACTTGCATTAATCCATAAACACTTAAAACATAAATAATTACCAAACTAACACAATTCTAACCTAAACACATACTAAATGATTAAATTAATAGCTAAACATATATCAAATTATTGCTTAAAACACAATGCAATTTACACTTATCACATACTTATGGGCTAACCAATTTAATAGCCAATTTAATGGATCCTTTAATGTAACACCCCATTACCCTAGGGTACGCACCGGGACGCCCGTAGGTCATTCCGATACGAGCCCTAAGATAAGGGAGCGCTACGTGCGATCACTACAGAACTCCACATGGCATCATATCAATTTAAAGCATTAAAGCT
>JAOQMS010000006.1:19877227-19894877 GCA_027563885.1 Erythroxylum longipes
GCTATCCTATGGGTGATCAATTGACTAATCGAGATCTCTCTTCTAATTATTCAATTGACATAATGATTACTAGTCTACAGGTCGCTAACTCTCGTTGCACCTACACGAATTGAGAGAGTGAATCTCATCTCACTCACTCTCTCGATTCGTTGCAAGATGACAAATAAGAACAACAATCATCAAAGACATTTCATTCAATCAAAAAAAATATGAGTTTTGCAAAATAATGAAAAAGTAATACCTAATATGAAATTAGCCTAACATGGCCTCCATAACATCATCAACAATAAAACAAACCATTTTTACAAAGAAAGGAAGATATCAAAGTGGCAGAAAATTAAATATAAGACTCCTTCTCTTCTTTGCCAAAATCTGGAATTTTTGTGTTGATGTGTTATTTTGCCCAATCTTGATGATGATCCTTGTCTTCAATCCTTCCTCGATGTTCCAAACATGTGTTCTTCACCCAAGGATGGTGTTTCTATAGGTGAGTGTCATCTCCCCTGAAGATGGAGGCTTAATGATGTTTTTATAGTCCGAAAATCCTAAGTTTAATGAAGCCTCGCAGATTTCCTTAGATTACAATTCCCATGCCCGTAGGAATCTGCATGATTCGCATGAGCGTGGGAATTATAAACAGAACCACTCTTTATTTCTGTTATGATTTCCCATGTCTCTGGGAATTTGCCTGATTCCCATGAATGTGGGAATTTGTCCCAGATGAACTCCTCTTGTCTTCTCTTCTTTAGTCTCTTGTTCATCCTCTAACTTGCTCCCTCTTATTTCCTACACAAAATAATCATTTATTACCCTCAATTAGCATCAAACACACAAGAACAACACTAAAAATCAAACTTAATGAAAACATACAAAATAAATCCTAAACTGGAACAATAAACAACAATTATGCTAGAAAACAAATGTTAATTGCCTATAAAAATCTATCCTAATGCACACCTATTAACATCCCCATACTTGAATCTTTGCTTGTTCTCAAGCAAAATAAATACAACCACTCAATTCTACCACTTGATTTTCACATAGATCAAAACATGCAATCCCTCAAATTCAATCCAACTCAAATATCAAGTTAATGCATATATGATGACTACTTTTTCATTGGTTTACATAAGCAAACTTATAATTGGCACAATCATTCAAAGATAAGTAAAGATGCACAAATGAATCTTCCTCATCGTTTTCACTTATTTTGCTCAAGTGTTTAAGGGTTAGTGTTTTACTCAAACTTCCTATAGGAAACTACACTGCAATAGGCTTGCTATTACACTAATTCTCCTCTACAATGATTGCATGCATAAATAGATCAAAAGGACTTGTTTAAGGTTGTAATGTGGTAAGGGTTAAGGTGGGTCAAAAGAGGGGAAAGAGGGTTAAGCACAATCATAAGTAAACTAAAAAATGGATAAAATGGGATAACTAAATATAAATACGAGACATACAAATATAACTAATATTCTGCACTAATTGATGCTATTCACTTGTTATTCCTTTTTCTTTTCTCTTTTTTGTCATTTTTCATATTTTTTTTCTTTTTCTTCATACATGGAAGAACTATGAATCAAAACTAGCACTATATGCAATGTAGTCCACAAGAAAAATTATACTTAACTTGTCTCGGTAAAAATTTTGCACAATCCCAACTAATGTTTTACTTAATACTTTACTAGGCTTGTGAAAAGGGTAGGACAATGGGGGTTAAAGTTTTAAATTTTTGGGTGTTTTCAAGGAACAAAAGGTTAAGGCTCAAAAGGGGGTAGCAAGGGATAATTAACAGGTAGGTCATTTAAGTCAAGGGTTAATACAAAAAGGGCCTAGATCATCTCTATTAAGCATGCATTTCGTAGACTTAAACCGATTCAAAGCAAGTTCTGAGTCATATGGCTCAATCCTCACTTTAGCTCAATTGAAAACTCACTATGCATATTTACACTACCTCATTGTTCAAATGTCAATTTGTGACTAAGCTTATGTAACCAACTACTTTTCATCACTCTATATGGGTCACTTTCTACTCAAGAAGCCTAATCCAAGTTCAAGCATGCATTCAATCTAATTCCAACTATATGACAGAATCTCATAGCAATATTTATCTGAATGACTCAAGTGTAGTTCCATTGCTAACACAAAGCACATACAAAATGCCTAAACATGCGTCCTATTCAACACAATATAAAAGAAAAAAAATGCAAGTAAGACCTTTGATGTCACCTCACCACACTTAAAGATTACATTGTCCTCAATATGACAAGTCAACACCTAAATAAATGGAAATGACATTAAACCATACAAAAATGAAAACAAACCAAACAAAAGAAATTAAAACAAACGAATGATATTAAAGCAAACAGAAGATATTGAAGTCAAACCAAAATTAAAGAAATTAGAAATAAATAAAAGACATAACATATAAACAAATAACATGAAACCAAATATACATGAAATGAAATGCCCTCACACACAAGAAACAACAAATTTTAAAAGTTTAAGGGATAAGAAAAGCTTATTCCGATGATGGTGGTGACGGTGATGGTGTAGGAGCTTCAAAATTGTTCCTCCAACAAAAGTTGAGGAACTGCTTCTTCAAACTACACTACTTTTTATGTACTATCCACATTTGTATGCTGAGCTCATTTAGTTAAGATGTCATACGTTGTTGGTTGGAGGCTATTTGTTCAAGGGATTGTAGGAGTTGGTCAGCCTTTGTTGGTGCCCTAGGTTTTGTTGCTTCCGCTTTATCCTCTAAATCCTGAACTGCTCGAGATGTGGAAGGTTCGGACGCAACTATATTGATGCTTCTCCTATTTTTCACTGCAGTACGTGTCTGAGGATTACGGAGTTATATAGAATGAACCTCCACAATCTCGAGACGCCTCAAAAACGATATGTCAAACATATCGTGTGGTGTTGTACACACCTTTTCCAAATTATGGTTATAAAAAAGAGCTAAAAAAGTAACAATATGCCCCATTCTAAAATATGAACTTTGCTTATTAACAACACTGACAATTGATCTAAAATTCTAAAGGGTGTGTTGATTCTAACTTTGAGATCCATGCACCATAAGAAGAAAATTTCTTTATCCGAACATTTGTTACTTTTGGTTTTATTAAACACAATTAAACATATGAATTTATGCAATAGCAAATGTTTGATACTACGTATTAAAGCATTCAGTGCATTGCTTGAATCAAAACTATCTTCCCCCGTTAAAATTTTCCAATAGGAATCCACATCAAATTTAGGATGAACATCTAAAAATTTTGTATTTTAGAAATCAAAAAAATGACGCATGACATTATAATCCAATTTATAGACAACACTGAATAATGTAAACCAAAACACGTCCATTTTTGCAGCATAACGGATAGTAGTGAAAAATTCAGTTGTCATCATAGGGTGAATATATATGTTACACTGAATGAACCTATTCCACCCTATGTTAGTAGCTAGACGCTCAATCTTTGTCCTCACTCTTATGTCCTCTAACAATGCAAACTCAGAGTGTTTATTCCCCTTTCCCTAAAACCACGGAAGCAGGTACATTTGTCTTCCGAGTAAATCAAGAAGGGATATCGGTAAGTTGTCGCCAAATTTCTTTTACCTTCACCAAAAACTTGACGGCGCACTTCATTACCCAGTTTTTGAGCCATCATCTTCTTCGGTGCCATTGTTATAGAAAAACATGCAAGAACAAGAGCGAGAAAGTGAAATTCGAGATTTGGAGAGAAAGAACAAACAAAACTTACCTAACTCCTTGTTGTTTGGAGAGATTAATGCATGAAAATGAAAAGAATGTAAGAATAGTGAAAGAATTGAAGAAAATACTAATAATCTAAAGGGATATTGAAGAATTTTAGAGAGCAAAAGGAGAGAAATTCATGGGTAGGAGAGAGAGGATGGAAATTTTAAAGATAGGGTGAGAGAAAAAATAGGAGGGAAACTTAAGTTTCCCTCTGGTGTGGGATTCCTACGCTCGTGGAAATTCCCACAATTTCTATGGGCATGGGATTCCTCTCCAAAAACTTTCTGAAGAGGATTCCCATGTTCGTGGGAATCACCACAATTCTCATGAGCATGGGATTCCTCTCCAGAAACTTTCTAGAGAGGATTCCCACGTTCGTGGGAATCACTTCAATTCCCACAGACGTGGGTTTTCTCTCCAGAAACTTTCTGAAGAGATTTCCCACACTCGTGGGAATCACTGCAATTCCCACAAACGTGGGAATTGGTGATCCTCACAATTCCAAACCTTCTTCCAAGCTTAAATGAATTCTCTATGATCCCAAAACCCATAAACACATCAAGGTAACATCATTAATAAAAATTTTGAAATGAAAACAAATTTAAATCCAAACAAGATCAACATGAACATCAATCAATCTTAATTTGGAAATAATCAAATGAAAGAACTCAAACAAAAACTAGACAAAAACAACACAAGAGATTAAACATGCTAAGTTAAGGTCATTAGCTTAACCATTCAGTATATGCTCATGAAAAAGTGGAAGATAGGAGAGAGATAACTTCCCTCGCTTGTGGATATGCCCCTCCATAATATAGTTTACAACGGTGCCCATTGACCTTGAATGTTTCTCTATTATCATTTTCCAGCTCCACAGCTCCATGAGGAAACACTTAAAGAATTTTAAAAGGCCCACTTCATCTTGACTTGAGTTTTCTGGGAAATAGTCAAAGTCTTGAGTTAAACAAAAGTACTGAATCCCAACTCTTAAATTCCTTCTTTTTGATATGGACATCATGCTACTTCTTAGCTCTTTCTTTATATAGCTTGGCATTTTCATAAGCATCATACCTCAACTCTTGTAACTTGTCAATGTGTAACAACCACTTTTCTCCTGCCAGCTTCCAATCTATGTTCAATTTCTTGATTGCCCAATATGCTCTATGCTCCAATTCCAATGGTAAATGACATGCCTTTCTATACACAAGCCGATACGGTGTTGTGCCTAAGGGGGTCTTACTAGCTATTTTGTAAGCCTATAGTGCATCGTACATTTTCATTGACGAGTCTCTTCTTAAAATGCTCACTGTCTTCTCCAAAATCTTTTTCAGCTCTCTATTCACCCCTCCACTTGACCACTAGTTTGGGGATGGTACGAGGTAGCCACTCTATGATAAACGTTATATCTTTTCATAAGGTTCTCAAATAGTTTGTTGTTAAAGTGACTTCCTCCATCACTGATGATTGCTCTCAGCACCCTAAATCTAGTAAAAATCTTCTTAATGAACTTTTGAACCACCTTGCTATCGTTGGTTGGAGTAGCCGCTTCGACCCATTTAGAAACATAATTAACTCCAACCAAGATATAGGTGCTGCCTTTAGAGGGTGGGAATGGTCCCATAAAGTCCAAACCCCATACATCAAATATCTCCACCTCTATTATATTCGAAAGTGGCATTTTATCTCATTTTGATATGTTGCCAACTCTTTAACATCTATCTCACTTGAGCACAAAATCTCGAGCATCCTTAAACAGAGTTGGCCAATAGAATCCACACTCCAAAATCTGTGCCACAGTCTTGTTAGCTCTATAATGCCCTGCATACGGTGAGCTATGACAATGAGTTAAGATCTCAGGCATTTCATCTTCAGGAACACACCTGCAAATTAAACTGTCAGCACATATCTTATAAAGTACAGCTTCATCCCAAATATAATGAGCGCACTAAAATAAGAAACACTTCCTTTATTGATATGATAAATCGGATGGAAGAATAACACCTGATAGGTAATTTGCAATATCTCAATCCAGGGAAGGAATGGGTTATCTACCATCATCAAAGTCTCGTCAGGAAAGCTTTCCTCAATTTCCTCTTCTTTTTCATGATGTCCGACTTCAGGCCTTGATAAGTGATCTGCCATAACATTTTCTGCTTCTTTCTTGTCTTTAATCTCAATATTAAACTCTTAGAGCAGGAGTACCCACTGAATAAGCCTAGCCTTGGCATCTTTCTTAGTGAACAGGTAACGCAATGCTGTATGATCTGTAAACACAATAACTTGTGAACCTAACAAGTAAGAGAAAAATTTTTCACAAGCAAATACTAACGCAAGCAGTTCTTTTTCAGTAGTTGTATAATTCAATTGTGCTCTTGTCAACGTCTTGCTTGCATAATAGATAGCATAAAACCTCTTCGCCTTCCTCTGAACTAGCATACACCCAACTGCATGGACATTTACATCACACATGATCTTGAATGGAAGAGGCCAATCCAGCAATGTCAAAATTAGTGCTGTTATGAGTGCCTTCTTCAATCTGTTAAAAGCATTCAAGCAGTCATCATTAAAAACAAAAGGCACATCTTTTACCAATAGATGAGTCAAAGTTTTTGCAATGAGGGAAAAATCTTTAATGAACTGTCAATAGAACCCTGCATGACTAAGAAAAGCTCGGACACCCTTGATGTTGGAGGGAGGAGGTAACTTTGCAATTACTTTTGTCTTAGCTTGATCCACTTCAATCCCTTTATATGAAATCTTATGGTCTAATATGATTCCCTCTTGAACCATGAAATGAAATTTTTTCCAATTTAAAACTAAATGTGACTCCTCACATCTTTGGAGCACTTTATCTAAGTTTAGCAGGCAATAATCAAAAGACTCTCCACAAATAGAAAAATCATCCATAAATACCTCCATAAAGTTTTCATTCATGTTTGCGAATATAGCCATCATGCACCTTTGAAATGTAGCAGGTGCATTACATAAACCGAAAGGCATCCTTCGATATGCAAAAGTTCTGTATAGACAAGTAAAAGTGGTCTTCTCTTGATCTTCGGAATATATAAATATTTGATTATACCCTGAATATCCATCTAAAAAGCAATAAAAAGAATGACCAGCCACTCTCTCAATTATTTGGTCCACAAAAGGTAAAGGGAAATGATCCTTCTTGGTGGCCAAATTTAACATTCTATAGTCAATACATACTCGCCACCCTGTGACAGTCCTAGTAGAAATCTTTTCCCCTTCTTCATTTTCTATCACCATCATACAACCCTTCTTTAGCACATACTGTATTGGGCTCATCCACTTATTATCTGAAATGAGGTAAATTATTCCTGCATCTAGAAGTTTCACCACTTCCTTCTTTACAACCTCTTGTATATTCGAATTTAACCTTCTCTGTCATTCTCTCATAGTTCTACAACCTTCTTCCAGGCTAATTCTGTACATCACCATATTGGGGCTAATCCCCCAAATATAAAAAATTTGCCACCCTACAACCCTCATCCTTTTCCTAATTGTCTCCACCACTTTCTCTTCCTACTCACAATTTAATTCATTGGAGATAATGATAGGTAAAGTGTGATTCTTTCCTAAAAAGGTATATCTTAAATGGGAATGTAAAGGTTTAAGCTCTAAAGTGGGAGGTTTAACGGTAGAAGGTGGTGTAGGTGCTCCAGCTCTCTCTAATTATTCTAGCTCCACTTCCTCACAAACATCCTATTCCTTCGTACTTTTGTCTTTGTGTACTCCATTCACCTCATCAAATCCTTCTTCAATTTCCTTCACACACTCATCTACTACATCAAATTTCATACACACATTTCCATCCATCAGTTTCTTTAAAGATTTTGTCATATTGAACTCAACCTGCTCACCACCAATTCTCAACACAAGTTTTCCTTCATGAACATCAACTAATTACCTACCAGTATTCATAAAAGGCCTACCCAAGATTAACAGACAATTTTTATCAGCTTCAAAATCCAACGCATCAAAATCAACCAAAATTATAAATTTATCCACTTTTACTAATACGTCTATTATAACTCCAAATGAAATTTTTATTGATTGATCTACAAGCTGAATCAACATGAAAGTCAGCTTGACCTTTCCTAATCCCAATTTCTTGAAAATAGAAAAAGATATCAAGTTAATACTTGCACCTAAATCACATAAACATTTGGAAAATTCAAAATCGTCAACACATGGAATAGTAAAACTCCTTGGATCTTGTAATTTTAGCAGCTTTTGACTTGAGATAATAGAACTACAGTTCTCTATCAATGTAGCTGTCTGATTGTCTTCCCAAGTACGTTTATACGTGAGTATATCCTTCAAAAACTTCGCATACTTGGGCATGTACTCTAAAGCTTCCACCAATGACAAATTAAACTGTAGTTTCTTCAATTTCTCTAAAAATTTAGAAAACTAGCTATCCACCTGATGTTGCTTCACTCTTTATAGATATGGGAGTTTTGGCATATACGGTTGTGGTGGTACATACGAGCTGCCCTCTCCCCTTTCTTCTTCTATCTCTGTACTATTCTCGTTTCCTTAGTCGTCCTTTTTTGCACTTGGTTCTTCCAATTGCTTGCAACTCCAAAGTATAATTACTTTGAGTTGGTCCCTTGGAATAACCTCATTATTGCTCGGTAGGCAACTTGGATTTCAAGAAAATAAAGCATCAGTAAGTTGACGTACTTGAACTTCTAAGTTATGGATTTATGAGGCATGGTTCTTTGCGATCTAATCAAGATTTACCTTCACCCTCTATTGATTTTCCTCCTGGCTTTCATACATCTTTTTTTTTTACTCTCTGCTTTAACTGCCAGTTTGGAATTAAACATCTCCATAAACTTATCCAACTTATTTTCCAACGCTTCGATTCGCTCTTGCTAAAATCCTGGCGGTCCTTGTGATCTTTGTTGGCCACCTACATTATTGTTACTCCAAGAAAAATTCAGGTGGTTTCTCCAACCTGAATTGTATGTATTTGAATATGGGTTATTACCTCACTGCGGCTGGCCTAAACAACTTACTTGTTCGGTCCAGCTAGCTCCTAATAGAAAACATTCCGCTAAGCTGTGGTTGTTCTCTCCACACAGCTCACATTGTTCTTGCATTGCCTTAACTGCTAAGGTGGATGCTCCTTGCATGTTGTTTAGCTGCTTCGTGAATGCCGTGATTGGAGCCTGCAAGGCAGTAACTGAGTCAATAGGTATCATACCTTTTTGTTCCTTCTGTCTTTCTCTACTCCTCAGGCTTGACCACATGTAGCTATTGCTTACCAACTCCTCCAATAAATTATGAGCTGCTTCTACCGTCTTCCTCATCAATGAACCTCTAGCTGCTACATCAATTGTACCCCTTGTGCTAGGATTCACTCCATTATACAATGTTTGAAGTAGAAATTCCCTCAGGAGGTTGTGATGTGGACAAATCCTATGAAGTTCTTTAAATCTCTCCCAAGCTTCGTAGAGAGATTCTCTGTCGCTCTACTGGAAATTTGTTATCTCCTTAATAATCCTCGTCAACTTTGTCAACAAAAAATATTTGGCAAGGAATGCTTCGGCGAGATGCTCTTAAGTCATGATCTTGCCTGAATTCAAAGAATTATACCGTGCTTTAGCCCTATCCTTTAACGTGAATGAAAATAGTCACAGCTTCACCGCATCGTCAGAGATTCTATTGAATCTGAATATGTCATAGATCTCCAAGAAATTTAGGATGCGGGCATTCGGATCCTCGTTGGATAGCTCGTAGAACTGCAAACTGTTTTGAAGAATGTTGAGTAGCGCCTGCTTTATCTCAAAATTATTCGCTTGAACTACTAGCCTCGCCACTCCCTAAGGACTGAACCCTGGCTTCATCAATCCATAAGTGTCCTTTCCGATCCTCCTTACTCTCCTTCTTTAGTCATATCTTGATTTGAGAAATTTAGATGCTTTGCTCTTCTTATTTCTCTTTCGTGCTTCTTAATGTTTGGAAATTCATCCTCTATAGCTTCTTTCGTCCTTCGTGTACTCCTTGTGTTCATGCACTTGCAAATACACAAGGAAAAGTATCAAAAACTCTTAAATCAAAGTAATCTAAATCAAACACGATGCTCAACAATCAATTACCGGCAACGACGTTAAAAACTTATTGATGATAAAACCTATCTACTTGTTTTACGCTCAAAAACCATAAGTGTACGGGTCGTGACCTGTAGTAAATAGGGCAAGTATCGATCCCACTGGGATTGATTCCTAGATACCGTTTAATTTAGACACAAATTTGTTTAAGAAACTAAATTGTGAATTACAAATAATCTAAAAAATTAAATTAAAATTAAAAGAGACTACTGTAAAAAATGGACAATACCGCAATTGCAGAAAATCTGAATTCAAGAATCTAAATGCTAGAGATTACTTTTTCCTTATTTTGTTTCCCTCCTATTTTATTGATTGAATTATGTCTCACCCTAGATTTTTTAATGTACTAATCACCCTCTCTTAAGGTGTAACTATTTTGCCCTAATCGAATTAACGGGAATCGATTGAACGATCTCTCAACCTACCCAATGACTCTACCGATTCAACTAGATATTAAGCTATCATATGGGTAATCAATTAACTAATAGAGATCTCTCTTCTAATTATTTAGTTGACATAATAATTGCTAGTCTATAGGTTGCCAACTCTCGTTATACAATCATACACGAATCTCATCTCACTCACTCTCTCGATTTGTTGCAAGATAACAAATAAGAACAACAATCATCAAAGACACTTCATTCAATCCAATAAAATATGAGTTTTGACAAAATAATGAAAAAGCAATCCCTAATATGAAATTAGCCTAACATGGTCTCCATAACATCATCAACAATCAAATAAACCATTTTTACAAAGAAAGGAAGAAATCAAAGTGACAGAAAATTAAATATAAGACTCCTTTTCTTTCCTAAAATCTAGAATTTTGGTGTTGATATGCTATTTTGCCTAATCTTGATGATCATCCTTGTCTTCAATCCCTCCTCAATGCTCCGAATGTGTGTTCTCCACTCAAGGATGGTGTTTCTATAGGTGGGTGCCATCTCTTTTGAAGATGGAGGCTTAATGATATTTTTATAGTCCAAAAATCCTAGGTTTAATGAAGCCTCGTAGATTGCCTCAGATTTCAATTCCCATGCCCGTGAGAATCTGCATGATTCCCACAAGTGTGGGAATTATAGACAAAAACACTCTTAATTTCTATTGTGATTTCCCACAAACGTGGGAATTTGTCCCAGATGAACTCCTTTTGTCTTCTCTTCTTTAATCTCTTATTCATCCTCCTAGTTGCTCCCTCTTATTTCCTATGCAAAAATAATCAATTCTCACCCTCAATTAGCATCAAACACACAAGAACAACACTGAAAATCAAACTTAATGAAAACATGCAAAATTAATCCTAAACTAGAACAATAAACAATAATTATGTAAGAAAACACATGTCAATTACCTATAAAAAATATCCTAATGCACACCTATGAAAAGTAGAGAGACATCAAGACAAGTTAGAATGAAAATGAGACATCTGAAGAGTAAAATGTTAAGAAGAGATAAAAAGAACAATCATGGGGGGATGTTTATTATAGGGAGCAAGCAACGCTTGCGGAGTTCAATAAACCCAAATTTGGTTGGGGAAATCATCATCCTTATATGAACTCATACACTTCAAGGTGGCAGAACCACTCTGATTTTTATAGGTCTGATAATGTAGGGACTCATTTAGGACATCAAGGCCTATCAAAATTTTAGCAAGATGAGTCTAGTTCATGGGATTCCAAATTGGACAAAAATATAGATAAGCTAACAGACATAGAAGAGAACCAGAAGAGACTGGAAGAGCAATTTGATCAAGTAACAAAAAATCATGCCACTTTTATTCACAACCTGAAGATTCAAGTAAGAAAGCTTTCCTATGAATTTTGTAAGTAAAGTGTGGAAGACTCTCTAAGAAATATGGAATTAAATCTATGAGACCAATATAAGGCTATCACACTTAGGAATAGGGTAGAGCTAGAACAATCAGCAAAAAATCAAGATGAACTTGACCTTAGAGAAAACCAAGAAATCAAAGAAGAGGATGAAGAAAATAATGCCAACCCTCCCTTTTGTTCATCAGCTCTTGATATACCATATGTGAGCATCGAAAAATCTTGGGGAGATGTTCAGGAAAAGAACTCTAACTTTTGGATTGATGATGATCAAATGACATTCAACATTAATGATGTAATTAAGACTCTGAAGGTTAGTAGCTCATTCAGGATAATTGATGTGTTTGAATATTCTGAAAAACAAGAGGACGAAGAATAGATGACGACAACCATTGAGTTTGAAGAAGATATGAAAGTCTCTATTTATGAAGTGGAAGAAGTAGAGGAGACGAAGGTCCTTAAGGAAGAAAGAGAGTAACTCACCTTCGTACAAGAAAAACTATTGGATTCGATTGAAGATTCAGGGAGTTTCGTTATTCCCTAATTTATTGACAGTTTGCTAATGAGAAGGACGTTGATGAAATTAATTAGTTTTCTCAACCTTATCAATATTGTCTTTCTGATCTTTGCAATTTGTAGCTTACTCACAAGTTACAAAACTAATGTTGAGCGAGAAGGGTGGAAGCGAGCCACTCATAATTGATCCTGACTGAATTTAAAGGATGAAGGTCAAGCTAATGACCATAAATTAGCATGTTTTGCAGTTAGATTTAAATTGTTGTGTATTTAGGTTTGTTTTAAATTCTTAAACAAGTTTTGAATGATTTGGAGTGGTTTGGATTGCTAATTCTTTTGCTGTCTTAAATCACTTATAAGACAGGGAAACACTCTCAATGTCAAGCGGATTTGGTCACAACACTATCGCCATCACCACCTCTATCACTATAAACGGTTTCGTGTTCTAACCCTTTTCTTTTCAATTTTGTTAGTATTTTATTCTTAATTTTTTATATTGTGTTTTATTTCCCCTTGGTGTGTTTGTGTACCTTACTCACATTAAGGACTATATGTTGTTCAAGTGTGGGGAGGGTTATGTGTTTTTACCTTAAGTGTGAATTTTACATATTGTATGATAGTTTGTTTAGGTTGCATTTTGCGAACTATTTAAATGTGTCAATGGCTTAGATGAGTGAAATTTGTTTAATTTTGAACAAAGTCTAGTAGGTTGTGAATGATCATTAGCTCACAAAATTAGTGAATTAGGGTTCTTTGGATAAATATACAGCTTAATTAGGACTTAGTGTAAATTTAGCACCCCATAAGTTATCACATTCATTCATAATTAGAGGCCCTTTAAGTTAAGTAGCTTAACTAGTATTTAACATGAAAACAAATAGCTAAAGATAGCAAGGTAGGCCAAAAAAATAAAAATAACTAAATAATTAAATTTTTTGTTAATATATTACTATTCCGTTGACCATCGGGTTATGAGTAGAGCTAGTAGCTAGTTGGAAACGTGATAATAGTTGAGTAACTGGATCAACATGCATCACAAATGTGTGCCTTCGTGACAAAAGGCTATAATGACGTTTCAACGAAGCTATTAACAAATGACTTAGTCAAGTAACCGGATCGACATTCATCACTAATGTTTGCCTTTGAGTAAAAGACTAAGTCCGTGGTTTAAAATTAAAAAAAAAGTGTTCTTAATAAAAACCTACTGGACTTATAGTAAGCTTGAATTTTCATGAAAATATACTTAGGAACAGTTACAGAGTCTGAAGGACTAGAGAATTGTTATTGTGTGTGTACAATTGAAAAGAGTAATTGAATTAGCACTTAGATACTGATTAACTTGTATGTTTAGTTCGAAGCCCTTAAATATAGATTTTGTAGGTTAATGATTAGATATAACTTGTCAGATTGTGTTCAAAATTAAATTTATTTCAAGATGTTGAAGCCATTGTCTCATTTTTGGATTGTGTGCTTCGTGTTTGTTATGTTTGTTGTTTTGTTTGCTTGAGGACAAGCAAACGTTTCAGTATGAGGATGTTGATAGTTGTCAATTACATTCTATTTTAGGGTTTAATTTATTAAGTATTTAGTGTTAAATTGTGTAACATCTCGTTCCCATATTAAGAGTTAGAACCCAATAATGCAGTATATGTGAGATCTCACTGAGGGATTAAGAAAAATGCATCTCATGCTCATGCATAATGTTAGCATACACACACATGAATTTGAATTTTTGCACACATTAAGATGACTGTACATGCATGCATTACCATTCCGGGTATAATTGATTTGTTAATGTGATATTATTGAGAATTATGATTTATTTGCATTGAAATCCGAATCGGAGAATATCAATTATTGATTTAGAATTTTTGGTAAATTTTAGGAATAAATTCCGAAAATGTTGAATATTATTAGACTAGGAAATATGTCACTTGGCGAGTAAATTGATGGAAGGAAATAGAAATAAGAAACAAATTATTTTTAGAAATTATTGAGAAAATGATTTTGAAAATTGGAGATGACTTTAGAATTGTGAGAAGATGTTATTAAGAAAATTTTGGTGATGATTGGAATAAAAAGATAGGAGTTATGGAACTAGTTTAATAAGGACTAGTTAGTTGAGAAACTAGTTAAAGTCTTAGGAATTGGACAAGTGTCCAAATCTTAAGCTCACGTTCCTTTTTAACTTTGAAAGACAAAGATACTGTTTTGTCTTGTCTTAAAAATATCTTCTTGTGGCTTTCTTCTTGAAGCTTCTTCTTCTTCTTCTTCGGATCTTGATTCACTAAACCCTCACCAATGTTACACTTTAATTTTCTCTACCTTTTCTACTCCTACTTGTTATCCATTTCTTTTGCCTCAAGAAAAGCCTAACCTAAACCACCTTCAAATGAGGTACATGTGTTGCATGAAAGTTAGGGTTTCTTAAGATTGTCAAAGATATTAGAAGTTTTATTAAGTAAGTATCTTGTTAATCCTTTAGAGTTGTTGATTTATGAGATAAATTTGGTGATTTATTTATTATTGAAGAATTTTGTAAAATTGGACATTTTCATGTTTACTGTGAACATATGGTGAGCTGATGATATTTGTATTTGAGTATTTGGAAGATTAAAGTTCTTTAAGATGGTGTTTAAATGATTTTTGGAGTTGAAAGATCATGGAAAATGCATATAAGATGGGTATAGAAATTCATGAAAAACAAGTTTTATATATGTATTGGTTCTGTTTCGAGTCAATGGTCAAATTTAGAGCATGAACGGGGTTGTGAATTATATTGAGTGGAAATAGAGCTAATAATGAAGAGTATTAAAGTAGGAAGAGGGAGTTTTGTATGAGTGTGTTAGGTGTATAATCTGGAAAATGTAGCAGTGAAATGTTTACTGATTTTGGTTCTGAGTTTTGTGTTTTTAAGGATCGGATGTAATGACATAGCAGTGAATGAATTTTTGGAGTTTATAAAACAAGTGAAATGTGTATATGGTAAGGGCAGAAATTCATAAAAGTTAAGGTTGATATATATATGCTCTATTTAAATTTTATAGAACCAAGCTTTTGTCTTATCTCTCACGGGCATGAGAGATAAGTCACACCTGTGACTTTTGGCTCATCTCTCACGGGTGAGAGTGTCACAGCCGTGAGTTTTTGTATCAATGGACAATCTAGTTTTAAATTCGTAATGGATATGAAATGAGTTTTGGTTTAAAAGGATAGGTTCAAGGTGATGTAGGGTTGTGAGAAAAAAATAAAGCAATAAAAGTAATGCACAAATGAAAGAATAAAAACATGCAGAAAACACGTAGAGTTACGTGCATGGATTTTCAGTTTTGGAGGTTTATGTTTAATCTTAAGTTTTGATTTGTTTATAAGTTTGTTAAGTTTTTTGGAAGTCGAAAATGAGGTTGTTATATGATAGAGATGTTAGTTTAATTGAATTAAAAAAAAGAAAAGGAAGAAGTGTAGTAGTTCGGAAGAAAGAAGAAGGAGAATAGTGGTTCAAAAGTAGGTCGAGATCGCGACGCGGAGCGATCGCAACACCGAGAGTTGTTATACAGGCAATTTTTTCTTAGCATGTGTTGGTATTTTGATGATATCTTGAGCCTTAGATGTTCAAATAGGATGATTCTTAATTTAGATTAAAGTAGAGACATAATTCTATAACTTTATTGAAGAAGTCTAAATTTAATTCTATCTCTAAGACTTTCAAAATCTGGTATGAAATTAAGTCTTCATTAAGGTTGTAGTACTATCTGAGACAGAAATTATATCTTGATGTTATCACAAAAACTGAATGGATATAGGCTGAATCAGATAAAGGTTTCTTCATAAAAGTTGTATTCCATTCTCTTATCTTTCAATTGGTATTAAATTTGTAATTTTTAGATAACTTAGTTGAAAGTTATGAGTTGTAAAATTTGAGGGTATGATCATGAACTAGCCAAAAGTTCAATTATACACAGTCTGTGGTATTGTGAGCATAACTCATAGGATACTGAACCAAATTGACTAATCTTGGCGTTAATAGAAACTTAAGACAATGGGGGAAATTTTCCTAGAAGAAAGTGTTACCAAATTACTCCAATTGCTTTGTTATAATGATTATGAAAAATAGACCCGAAGGATTTTTGGAGATTTTATAAAAAAGAGCGGGAGTTTGGATATTGTATGATCATATAATGTTAGAATAACAATAGTGAATGAATTGTTGGTATTAAAGTACCAAATACATGTGTATAATAGAGATGAAGGAGTTTATATGATTGTAATATGATTTAAAGAAGATGAGTAACAAGCACCTAGTAAAAGTGAATGAGGCTCGGATATTATGAAAGCAAATAATGCTAAAAATGAGAATGAGCATAAGATATGAATTTTGATAATATACCCGAGATTGCCATTGAGCATGCATTGTACATAGTTCATATACACATTTGTGCTTAAATGAATACTTAAGATTGTGCAATTATTAATGTAAGTGCAACATGTGTATAGTATAATATTGATGTGCAGGATAAAATGTCCACATCCGGACATTTCTAGATCTGGGAAGCAGATGCTAATCTGGAGTGTACTGTGAGTAGACCTAGATTGTTAGACCACGTTTCCGGAGTCTAGCTCCTACTTGCTCTGATACCACAACTATCGGGACCCGCTCCCGAACCCCGACTTCCATACAGAATATCATAAAACGTGAGCTTATTTCCATCACCTTGACCATTATCAGTTTATTTTCTCTTGTCCGATACCACAACTGTCGCATACTTATAACACATATTCATCACCCATACTTGCCTTCAACAACTCTCCTTCTTAGGTCAGCTCCGCTCTTCGACTATCCATTTATCCATTTCAACCTGAATACCTCAAGGAACAGTGTTGGTGAGTCCACACTTTACATATATACATGCTTCGGGATTGTCAGTATAACTTTTGCTATAGATGTCCAATTCAGGGTTTCTTTAGATAGTTTGAAAGAGGATTTCAAGATCTACAACTTTAATTAAGATCTCAAAGGCCAGTTTTTACTTCTGAATGGTCAAAAATAAGATAGAATATAACTATGAACAGTAACCCAGACGATATCGTGAACAGTAACACAGAGGAAGTCACGAATCCTTGTGAACGATAACACAGACTTTGTTTGTGAACAGTAACACAGACGAATCCTTGTGAACAGTAACATAGACAAAGTCTATGAATAATAACACAGATGAATCCTTGTGAATAGTAACGCAGACAACGTCCGTGAATAGTAACACAGACAAAGTCTGTGAACAGTAACACAGACAAAGTCCGTGAACAGTAACACAGATGATACTTTTCAACTAATATCACTTCTTAACTCCTTCTTATAATCCTTGGCCTATGATCTATCCTCTGTGTTCTATCCTCTGTAG
>JAOQMS010000006.1:19902746-19917977 GCA_027563885.1 Erythroxylum longipes
CGAATGACTATTGAAAATTTGCGCTAATTGAAAATGATGATGAATGAATGTGGGGCCCAATTTGAGTATGTATTCCGAATGTTATGTTATAAAAAAAAATTATATCGACTTTTGATTGTTTAGTGATGTAGCACACCACCCTTGACTTTTGATTGTTTAGTGCATTTAGCACGCCACCTTGGCGGGGCACGGACTCGGATATCTTACGGGAGTGGGGTGCTACATAAGACACTGAAAGAAATAAAGGGAAAAGAAAGAAAACTAGTTAGACTCTTGATCTAGAAATCTAGAATTTCTCTAAAATTCTTCTTGATGTCTCCTCTTGATCTTCTTTGATGTAGTGGTTGTTGTGTCATTTTTTGTGTTTTTCTTATTCTTAAATAGTTATTGAGGCTTATAGGGTTCTTTATAGGATTTTCCCACTTAATTTGGTTCCAAAAATAGCCTAGAAGCATCAAAAGACCAAAAGAACTCACGAGCTAAAAGAGTTGAAATCTGTTAGAATTGTTGTCCATGATCATGACTTACGTTGTTAAATACTCTTTGCACCCAGAATCATGTCTTTTGGCATGATTGTGCCTTCCTTCATCCAACATATTCTTCATTCTTCAATTTCTAGATTCGAAACACTAATAAACGCATCAAACACCTCTTAAAATATAAAATTAAGATCTAATTCTTGCTCTAAACCAGACAAACACTTGCAATATATACAAACACTAACAATTAACAAAATTCTATACATATTATAATCATCTAAGAAATACTTAAAAACACACTTAAACACTTAATAAAAACATAAAATAATCTACACCTATCAACATCTGCATACTAAGACCTTTACATTTCCTCAAGCAAAACTAAAAACTAAAAACATATAAAACACATAAATACATGAACATACAATCATGTAACAATACAATAATGATACAATGGAATTAAATCTTATGAAATTAAATTAACCTTAAACATCAATTAATCAAAACATGCCAACATACTAAATTATTCCTTTCATGTTTAAATGCATTGATTTGAATATACATATCAATCAAAATATTAACACCCTATTCATAATCCTATAGCACTTGTAAGCAAGCATTTATTATTATTGGTAAATTAAAAAGGAAAACTATCATTAAGTAACCTTTCATGAAAATTCTTGTTATCTGTAAAAGATCAGTAGGTTTTATTTATTGTAACATCATTTGTTAAAAATTTTTAACGATAACCTAGTCTTTTACTGCGAGGCAAACTCCTTGTTAAGAATGTCCCCCTATTACTCAACTAAGTCACGTCTTTTATTTATCTTGGTTGAAGTTTTATGCTGGTGGTTTGACGCAAGATAAACATTTTGTCCTGAATATCCCCAGTTACTCAGCTATATCATAACTCTCAACTGCATACCAACTCTATTTTTAACTCAATTTTCTTAAAAATAAGGGCTAACAAAATAGTTATTTTATTTAATATTTTTCATTTAATTTTTTAGCCTCCCTCATTTCTTCTTAGTCAATCACTCTTATGAAAGGGTACTAATAATACTAACAATTCAATTCAATATAATTATAAATGTATACAAACAGAAGTTATAAAGTGAAAGAATAGGTGTCATATCCTAATTAACATGCATATTCATCCAACTTTGCCTTTGCAATTTACATGACCATATTCAATTGGATGAATCAACTTGCTTGATATTGCACTTCTTAAAAACATGCACTAAAAGGCATCCACTAGAAGCCATTTGAGTTAACATCATCAAATCAAGTACCTATCTACCAATTATGGAACATAGCCTAATATGATACAAAAATTTTCATTTCTTTTCCACAACTAGAAGTTGTCCCAAAAAAATTGATACCATAATAATCAATTCAAAACTCAATATATTAAAGTCATAAAATTGCATTAAAAGTTTATAACTCTTTTTATCCTGCTTAGAATCCAAGCAATAATATGTAAAAGCATGATAATTATCACCGAAAGCAACAATAAACTTCCCGATTTAAAGTTAGCAACTTAAGTCAGAGTGAAGTCCAACTCACACAATTCCTTCTGCTTCAAATACTGATTAAAAAAGGTAAGACTAGTTGTCTCGAATGCAGAGTTCCACAATGCAGAAAAGCAAGCACTGTGAATAACTCTTGGACCCATTCCCCTTGTAAACTTCACCCATCCTTCTTTTGTCAAAATTTGCTTTACAGTCAACAAAACACCAACATACATTACAAATACCACCTTGTCCATCACCCCCTTGTTCTCTTGAGTCATCAATCTCATCTTAACCATATCAAGAGGCGTGGTTATTGATGTCAAAATTTCCCCAAGCAATTCCCTACTACAAACACTCTCAATTGGATCCAAGTGACCTTATTAGGTCTACTCAAAACTACAGTCTTTAAATATTTGAATGAGGAATAACTCAACCAGTAGGAAAATTACTTTAAAAAGTAGCAAAATACGCGACTTAAAGTCTTAAAATTCCATCTTTCTCTAATAACTTCAACAAAACCTACCATGATCTTCCCTTAGCTCTAGCTTGTATATGTTGTGTGATTAATTCCTTTGACACCATTATCACCGATGACACGACATTCCCCATTACACCAGCAGTTGGAGGAATAAGCATAGTCATACTTCTCAAATTTGGACAAAATTGATTTCCCAAGCTCGCAAGTCCCAAAATAGATAGCAAAGACACAGTTAAACCCATAATCACCGCAGACACACCCCTAAAAAACCCATCAATACCTTTCTCTTGAAATGTCTTAACTATAGCATGCAAAGTGCTAATATACACCTGAGATATAACTTTTGTTTGTAATTTGGTTTGGATGGGTGATAGGTGTAGATTGTTTTAAGTGTTCTTTGGGTGAGAACATGTTTTTGAGCTTTAATTAGATATACATATATGAGGTTTCGTGATGAATTTGTTAGTGTTTTAGGGCATTCGGAAGAGTTTCAGATGAGACCAAACCAAAATACAAGGCCATGATCGTGGCAGAAACACCAACATAGGGCGCCACGATCGTGATAGAAGCTCGAGCATAAGGCCACGATCATGGGGGGATCTGCCATGATCATGACAAAGAGAAAATAACAAGGCCATGATCGTGCACTAAGGGCCACGATCATGGCCTGAGCGTAGACAAACACGAAGTCACTTTCAGATTCAAGTTTGCTAGGGACATTTCAGATATTTCGGACATATAAAAGACACTAGGGTTACCTTAATTTGAAAAGAATATAAAAGGATAATGATGGAACCCTATAAGGGGTCTACATTCTGCCTATAATTGGAAATCCAAAAGAGAGAGAGAAAGAAGAGAGAGAGAGAGAAGAAGAAGAAGGGGAAGAAGAGGAGGGTTCCAACACTGAAGTTTCCCAAAATACGTGATCTCTTGACACCACTGCTTTCCAGAATCATCCAACCTGAGTTTCATTTCCTCCCCTTTTATCTTTTTATTTATTTAATGTGTAAGATTGAGATGGGTTGTATGGATATGGATTTTGAGTTTTTCACGATGTTCTAACTTTTCCTTTGGGATTTTGTTTATTTTTAATGTTAATCTGGTTGGATTGTGTTTCCTTGATTTGGGTTTTGTGATTGATTAACGTATTTTAATGTTTTGTTAACAAACTGAGAGGTTGAAATGGATAAAAATGATTATATTGGATTAACAAGAGTTAGGTGATCTAATTGACAACTTAATCAATCTAGTTGGTAATTTTATGGAGAAAGATCCCTTGGGAGATCTGATTATTTTTTAGAGACCTTTATAACTAATTAGAATTGTGGGTAATTTGTGAATTGAGAGATTGCAAGTCTATAATTCGAATAAGGTTTACAATTTAGGGAATGATTATAACTCGAGAAAGAGTAATCAACCCTACCATCGTCTAGAACTAACACCCCATAAACATATAAAAGGCTAAATTAGGGTTAATGATAGGTAAAATCCCCTCTCTCATAGCTTGATTGATTATCTTAACGGATTTCCATCATTACATTATTCAACTATTGCTATTTTGTTTTTGATTTAGTTTACTTTTCATTTATTATTCAAATTTGAATCTTAAATGAAGCACAACCCGAATTATGTGGTGCCTAAGCACAATCTCTGTGAGATGATATCTACTTTTTACTGCAAGTAACAACCTGTATACTTATGGTTTTTAGTGTAAAACAAGTAATTGGTTTTGCAAGCAACAAGTTTTTGGCACCGTTGTCAAGTATTGTTTTTTTTAGCATCTTATTCAGTTTAGGAGACTTTAATTTAAGATTGTTTGATACTTTTCCTTACGTTTTGACAAGTGCATGAATACAAGGAGCATGAGAAGGTCGAACGAGCTTAGTGAAGAAGATCTTTTAGATATTACAAGGAATGAAAGGGAGCTAAAAAGAGCTAGATGCCAAGAAAAAATAAAAAGGAATATGGCAGAAGAAATAGAATAAGGAGGAGCTAACAGGACATTAATAGACTTTATGTGGCCAGGTTTATGTACTCAGTAGTTGCAAGGCCAGTGATTTAAGCCAATAATTTCGAGATCAAGTCAGCACTCCTCAATATACTTCAGAGCAGTGTGATGTTTTATGGGCTGTCCAACAAAGATCCCAACGCCTATCTTGCAAATTTCTTAGAGATTTGTGATACCTTCAAGTTTAATAGAATGTCTGATGATACTGTGAGGTTAAGATTGTTTTCGTTTACTTTAAGGGATTGAGCAAAGGCATGCTATAATTCATTCAGTGCAAGCCAAATAACTACTTGGGAGTAGCTACCCCAAGATATCGGCCCCCAGTCTCAATTCTTATTTCGTAGCGACTAGGCACCAAAATTGGGGAATTTTGGGAAAATAATAGTAAAAATAAAAATGAAATAAAATAAATATAAGTCACAGTTAGGAGTAAAAACAAATACAAAAACAAGTTTTAAAAAATGCAAGGTTTGCCCTAAAAATGCATGGACGTGCATTTGAGAATGCACGGTCATGCATTAAACAATACACAGTAAAAAAAATGAAGAGTCGCGATTGTGAATAGTAGCACTTCGTCGCGATCGTGCACGACTTTCCTAAAATAAAAGGGTTGTCATACATGATCGTGCAACCCTACTGCACACAACAATTTCAAATCATCATAACTTTTAATTCTGAAATCCAAAAATTATAAACTTTATGTCGTTAGAAAGATAAGAGAAAGAGCTACAACTTTCAAAAAGAAAATTTTGTCTAATTATGCCTAGATAATTATAGTTTATTCATTAAAAATTCAAAACATATTTTAATCGCCTTTTTCTCTCTACTATCAACATACACCTTACATAATATGACAAGACCCAAATCCAACAATCATAGATTATACATACATAACTCCCAAATTAACCATTTGCTTAAGAATATTTATCTAAAAGCCATTAAACAACTAACAATTTATTCCCAACACAATTGACACTTAACAGAGAAGAAATTTCTGCATATATTTAAAAAAGAAGTTTTTCAACCCTTGTTTCATTCATTTCTTAATAAGACAGAGTTTCATCTCTCAGATATTGCAGAGTTTATACAACTTCAATTACACGTTAAGAGTTAGCACAGTGGTATAATCCAAAAATACAACATATATTTATGATTGAAAGACTACCTAAGGTATTCGAACTAACTTAGTTACAAAAGATAATAGTAATTCTTGGAGTTTACCAAAGTTGCAAGGTTTAATGATCTGCTTGTTCTTCACCTGAAGAGTGGAAAATAGTGGGGTAATCTATGAAGCTTAGTGGCTAATACGGTTATAGCCATTAGTAATGAACCACATACACACAACCAAACATATATATAAATTTATATCTTATATAAATATAACAATTGGATTATTCACAGTTTAGGCTCACAGATAACATATTGTTACCCAAATCAAATCATGTATTTTTCAATCATCAAAACATAGCATTCAATCATATAACGTGTTTAACAAATTATAGTAAAATGCACGAATATAATGGCATGAGAGACCCATAGAACAAAATGCTAAAACGAAGTTTACACCATGAACAAAATGAGTCTATTTTTCGGAGCTCATATGCCAGAAGCGGGCAGCCGAGAGAAGGCTATAGGTCAACGTGAACGTGAAGAATGAAATGGTATCTCTCTTACCCACATAAGCATATTTTTGATGCTTACTTGTAGCATATCATAATCATCTTTTCATGAAATTATGTTTTTCTTCTTCTCATTAATACCAAAAGCAGTAGAGTTTTTTAAAGAAAACATGATTTCAATCACAGATTATTTTTCCCACATTCACAATGATAAAAAGGCAAGCATTTAACTACACATACAAGCAAATAATTCAGTTCATCAACATAACGACTATAAACGTATTGCCGACCTATTTACTTGTAACTTCAAACTTAAGTTTGTTCTTCCTCTTGCTCTTATATTCGATATTCTTGATTCCCTTCAAACAAACATATTTTTTATCAAACAACTTATATGAATAGAACTTCCCTAAAGCCCTAGTATCTAAAAATAAGCTTTATCTAGGCTAGAAGAACTAAAATATAGTTAGAAATCCATAAAGATCTAAGAAAACGAATTTCTTGGTTCTCTTCTTTCTCTCTTCATTTCAACCTAAAACCTACTTTCACTAGTTTCTTCATCTACTAAAGAAAGAAGAAAAGATAGGGAATACCTAAAAATTTTCAGCCAAACCCTTTTTCTTTCTTCTTCTTCCTCCTTTTCCTTTCTATCCTTCTTCTTCTTTCTATGTTTTAGTTTCTCCTTCTCTTTTTCTAGTTTCTTCTACGACTTTCTCTATTTTTCTTTCTTACTATGCATGATTCTCTTCTCTTCTTTTCTTATTTCTTTAAGACAAACTTTTAATCTTCCAAACTTACCCCTCCATATTTAATCTAATTCCTACTAACTCCATTTAATACATACAAGCACATATAAATAAAAAAATAATCTTAACTAACTCCCAAAAAAATTTTCTAATCTAAGAATTCAAAATTTCGGTTCATGCTTGCTAATTTATTAAAATAAATTCTAAGAAAAATTTGGGGTTATTCTCCCCCTTAAAGAATTTCGTCCACAAAATTATCACCTGAAGCTACTATTAGGTGTGGATACTTCTCCTTCATGGCTTCCAAGGGTTCCCATATTGCCTCTTGTTTTGAATGGTTCTTCTATAAAACTTTAACCAGTTTCACTGTCTTGTTTCTTAAGACCTTTTCCTTTGAATCTAGAATCGTCACTGTTTATTCTTTATACATAAAATCTTCACATGGAAGACATTGTGAATCTTGGATAACTCTGGCGATAAGGCTAACTTGTAGGCGAGAGCCCCAATCTTCTCAATAATCTCATAAAGGCCTATGTATCTTAGACTAAGCTTACCTTTTTTACCAAATCTTAAGACTCCTTTCCATAGTAAGGCTCTAAGAAATACTTTTTATCCAACTTCATATTTCATCTCCTTCCTGTGTGTGTCTATATAGCTCTTCATCTTGTCTTGAGCCGACTTGAGTCTCTGTTTCACCAATTTAATCTTGTCAACTGTAGCTTATACCAACTTAGGCCCTAAAAGTTTTCTTCCACCTTCCTCATCTTAATAAATAGGAGTTCTGCAACTCCTACCATACAAAGCTTCTTAAGGTGCCATTTGAATTCCTGAGTGGTAAGAATTGTTGTAAGCAAACTCGATTAAAGGAAGATGATCATCCTATGAACCTTGAAATCCACTACTCATGCTCTTAACATTGCTTCTAATGTCCTTATTGTCCTCTTTGATTGACTGTCAGTTTGCGAAAGGAAAGCTGTGCTAAAATGTAACTTAGTTCCCAAATCCTTTTGCAAACTTTCCCAGAATCTGGACATGAATTTGGGATCTCTTTCTGAGACAATAGAACTCGGAGTCCCATGAAGTCTGATTATTTCATCTATGTATTTCTTGGCCAAGGAATTCAAAGAATCTATTTGTCTAATTGGCAAGAAATGTGCTGACTTGGTTAGCCTATCAACAATCACCCATACTTTGTAATGCTTCCTGCTGGTCCTTGGTAATCCCATTAAGAAATCCATTGTAAGCTTCTCCCACTTCCATTCAGGAATAGACAAGGGCTTAAGTTTATCGGCGGGCGCTTGATGTTCTGCTTTAACTTGTTGACATACAAAACGTTTTCCAACATACTCTACAACATCTTTCTTCATTCCTCTCCACTAGAAGTGTTCTTTTAAATCTCTATACATTCTGGTACTCCCCAGATGCATTGCATATGGAGCATTGTGTGCCTAATCAAGAATTTTTTCCTTTAACTCTTGCATATCTGGAATACATAATAAGTTGCCTACCACCATCAATCCATCTTCTCTTACTTCTATTTCTGAAGGCTTATCATTTTTAATTTCTTCTCTGAGCTTGCCCAAGTACTCATCTTGTTCCTGCAATTCCTTAAAATTTTCTTTTAACACTGGCCTTATTCTAAAATTAGTCAAGACACCACCAGATTCGACTTCCCTTAACGTCAACTTCAGTTTGGCTAATTCTTTTAACAAAGGAAGATATATCATCTTCACATGTGCCATAGTAGATTTCCCGCTCAATGTATCTGCTACTACATTAGCTTTCTCTAGGTGGTAATCTATCATCAAGTGATAATCCTTTAATAATTCTAGCCATCTTCTTTGCCTCAAATTTAACTTTTTTTGGCTCATTAAATATTTAAGACTCTTATGGTCTATAAATACCTTGGAGGTGACTCCATATAAGTAATGTCTCCATATTTTCAATGCAAAGACTATAGCAGCCAATTCCCAGTCATGTGTGGGATAATTCATCTCATATGGTTTTAATCGCTTGTAAACATAAGCAATCACTTTATCCTCTTACATCAACATGCACCCCTATTCCTTTCCTCGAGGCATTGCTATATACTATATATCCATCACTATCAGAAGGCAAAGTCAGAATTGGTGCAGTTATAAGCCTATTCTTCAATTCCTCGAAGCTCCTCTAGCATTCTTCTATCCATACAAATTTCTGACTCTTCCTTGTCAATTTGGTGAGCGGAGCTGCTATAATGGAAAAGCCTTCTACAAATCATTTGTAGTAACCAGCTAATCCCAAAAACCTCCTCACTTCTACCACAGTGCTTCCCATTTAACCACGACTTCTACTTTCCTTAAATCCATATGTACCAAGAAACACCACTTCCAGCTAAAATTCACATTTAACAAATTTGGCATACAACTCTTTCTTTCTCAATGTCTCCAAGGCAATCCTTAAATGTTCTTCATGCTCTTTGTCACTCTTAGAATAAACCAGTATATCATTAATGAATATTATGAAAAATTGGTCTAGGAAAGGCTTAAAAACTCTATTCATTAGGTCTATGAAGGCTGCAAGGGCATTAGTTAATCCAAAGGGCATAACTAAAAACTTAAAATGCCTATATCATGTTTTGAAAGCAGTCTTCGATACATCAGACTCCTTTATTCTTAATCGATGATAACTTGATCTCAAGTCTATCTTGGAGAACACTTTTGCTCCTTGTAGTTGATCAAACAAATATCTATGCATGGGAGAGGATATTTATTCTTGATAGTGACATGATTGAGCTTCTTGTAATCCACACACATCTTCAAGGATCTATCTTTCTTTTTCATAAAAAGAACTGGAGCTCCCCAAGGCAAAGAACTAGGCCTAATAAAACCTTTATCCAAAAGCTCTTCTAACTACTTTTTAAGCTCTTTCAATTCTGTTAGAGCCATTCTGTATGTTGGAATTGATATTGGTTCCATGCCTGGAAGAAGCTCGATGGTGAACTCAATCTCTCTAGGTGGTAGTCCTATTAGTTCCTCCAGAAAGACATCTGGAAATTCCCTGACCACAGGAATGTTTTCTAACTTTTCTTCATCTACCTTCATATCTAACACATATGCCAATAATGCTTCATACCCTTTCTTCATCATTCTCTCTGCTGTTAGAGCTGTAATGATTTTAGGTGGGCTTGCCTTCCTGTCTCCTCCAAACACCACCTTTTCCCTTTTGTCCACTTCAAACTCTACTGTCTTCTATTTACAGTTCAAATTGGCATTATATTTTTCTAAGTTGTCCATGCCGAAAATCACATCTAATCACTTCATCTCCAATGGTATTAAATTCACCACTAATTTTACCTCACCAATACATATTCCACACTCTCAATAAACATGACTAATAATGACATACTGGCAAATTGAGGTACTAACCATCAAAGGACTATCTAATGGACTTAAATTTCTATCATGAATAATCATACTTGACGAACTAAATGAGTTGGTAGACCATGGATTAGTTAAAACAACAATGTCATCATGAAACAATTTAACCATATCAGTCACAACCTATGGAGATGCTTCTGCTTCCTCCCTCGATATTTCAAATACTCTAGCTGGTGCTTACCATTTCGGTCTTCCTGGAGGATTTATTTTCTTGGCTCCATTAGAACTTCCCACTTTAGTTATAGACTTAACTTCCACAATCTCAGCCCTCTTTAAATCTTGCATATGAGTTCCCACCTGTCTAGCGTAGTAAGGACACACTCTAGCCATGTGTCTTTTCTTTCCACAATTAAAACAAGCTACATCTAGTCGGTAACACTCCCTTTTATGAAATTTGCCACAATGGTCACATTTTGGAAAGGATGGCTTATTCCCCTCTCCTCTTCTGCTGCCTCCTACAATCAAGGCTTGAAGAGAAATAGTTCTCGTCAGTTTGGGCCTAGTTGAACCACTGCCTCTAACTTCAGACGGTATAGGGAAAGTCTTGGCACTCCTTCCTAGCATAGGGGCACTACCTCCTCTACCAGATGTCGAAAGTTGCAAAAATTTTGGACAACCACTTTTTCTCTTATGGAAAAATGCAATCCCGCTTCAAATATTTGGCTCTTAGCTGCTTTGATAATCATCATCTTAACTACATATCTAGATAATTATGTAAATCTACGCTCATAATCACTCATCGTCATCTCCCTCTAGGTGAGACTTAAAAACTCCCTCTGGTTCTACTAGATATACAACTCAGACAGATATTTCTTCTTATAGGCAGCTTGGAAATCATTCTATGTTAATACTGGCAGCTTTAATTGGCTCCTTAGTAGGCTTTCTCACCAATGCAGGGCATCTCCCTATAACAATTGCAGCATACACAATCTTTTCCTCATCTTCACAATCCATCTGTTCTAATATTCTTTCCATCTTCCTTAACCATGTTTCAGCTTCTTCCGGATCAGTAGTTCCATAAAATTCCACTAGGCCATACTTCCTCAGCTTGTCAAATTGTCTTCCTTTCTTAGATAGGGCTGGGGTAGCAGTAGGCAGCATCTGGCCCATAGCCTGCACAAAAACCTGAGCAAAGGCTTGGAACATTCTAGGATCAAAAGGATTAGGCATTTGCTCTGGAGGAAGAGGAGACTCCTGCGTTTGTGGTTGAAAGGGCTCGCTTTGTTGCCCTACAGTCGCCTCATCAATCGCTGGGGCTCTAGGCTCATCAGTACCCTCCTCTTTTAGTGGAGAGTCAGGTGCAGTAGATCCTTGCATAACTCCTTGTGTTCTTCGATGAGGTGGCATTTTACTCCTTCAACAAAATATTATCATTTAGCTTGCTTTTCATTTTAATCTTATTTTCTATATACATGATATACATGTCACTTAATGCATTCAATAAACTCAACAGTGCAAACAAGAAATTTAGCAATACAAACACTTTATCACGCATCATATATTTCTTAGTATAACATATTCTAATCCTAGGAATCCTTAGAAACTATGGGCTCTAATACCAAAGATGTTGGCCCGAGTTTCGGTTCTTATTTCATGGAGATTAGGTGCCAAAATTGGGGAATTTTAGGAAAATAATAGTAAAAATAAAAATGAAATAAAATAAACATAAGTCAAGGTTGGGAGTAAAAAGAAATACATAAACAAATAAAAATGCAAGGTTTGCCCCAAAAATGAACGACAAAAAAAACGAAGAGTCACAATCGTGTATATGCATGATCAGCAGTTCATCGAGATCGTGCCTTCTAAAATAAAGGGGTTGTCGCAATCGTGCATATGCACGATCCTGCAACCCTACCACACACAACAATTTAAAATCTTCATAACTTTCAATTACGAAATCCAAAAATTATAAACTTTATGTCGTTAGAAAGCTAAGAGAAAGAGCTACATCTTTCATGAAGATAATTTTGTCTAATTATGCCTAGATCATTACAATTTATTCATTAAAGATTTAGAACACATTTTCATCCCCTTTTTCTCTCTACTATCAACATACACCTTACACATTATCACAAGACCCGAATCCAACAATCATAGACTATACATACATAACTCCTAAATTAACCATTTGCTTAAGAATATTATCCAAAAGCCATTAAACAACTAACAATTTATTCCCAACCCAATTGACACTTAACAGAGAAGAAATTTCTGCATATATTCAAAAGAGAAGTTCTTTAACCATTCTTTCATTCATTTCTCAACAAGACAGAGTTTCATCTCTCAGATATTGCAGAGTTTATACAACTTCAATTACATATTAAGATTCAGCACAGTCGCATAAACCAAAAATACAACATTTATGCATGATTGAAAGGCCACCTAAGGTATTCAGACTAACTTAGTTACAAAAGATAATAATAATTCTTGGAGTCTACCGAAGTTGCAAGGTTTAATGATCTGCTTAGTCTTCACTGAAGAGTGGAAAATAGTGGGATAAGCTGCGAAGCTTAGTGGCTACTATGATTATAGCCATTAGAGACGAACCATACACATATACCCAAACATATACATAAATTTATATCACATATAAATATAACAATCAGATTATTCACAGTTCAAGCTCACAGATAACATATTATTACCCAAATCAAATCATGTATTTTTCAATCATAAAAACATATCATTTAGTCATATAACATATTTAACAAATTAAAGCAAAATGAACACTTATAATGGCTTAAGAGAATCCTATAGAACGAAATGGCGAAACTGAAGTTTACACTAAGAATAAAATGAGTCCATTTTTTGAAGCTTATATGCCACAAGTGAGTAGCCTGGAGAAGGTTATAGGTTAACTTGCACATGACAAACGAAATGTTATCTCTCTTGACCACATAAGAAAATTTTCGATGCTTACTTATTTCATATCATAATCATATTTTCATGAAATTAGTGTTTTTCTTCTTCTCATTAGTACCAAAAGCAGTAAAGTCTTTCAAAGCAAACACGATTTCAGTCACAGATTGTTTTTCCCACATTCACAATGATAAAAGGCAAGCATTTAAGTACACATATAAGCAAATAATTCGACTCATCAACATAACGACTATAAACATATTTCCCACCTATTTACTTGTAACTTCAAACTTAAGTTTGTTCTTCTCGTCTTCGATATTCTGTATCCCTTCAAATAAACATATTTTTCATTCAAACAACATATACGAATAGAGCTTCCCTAAAGCTTTACTATTAAAAAATAAGCTTTATCTATGCTGGAAGAACTAAGATATAGTTAGAAATCTGTAAAGATCTAAGGAAACGAATTTCTTAGTTCTCTTCTTTCTCTCTTCATTTTCAACCTAAAACTTACTGTCACTAGTTTCTTCATCTACTAAAGCAAGAAGAAAAGATAGGTAATACCTAAAAATTTCCTCCTTTTTCTTTCTATCCTTCTTCTTCTTTCTATATTTCGGTTTCTCCTTCCCTTCTTCTAGTTTCTTCTACGACTTTCTCTATTTTTCTTTCTTACTATGCACGATGACAAACCTTAATCTTCCAAACTTACCCTTCCACATTTAATCTAATTCCTACTAACTCCTTATTTTATTTTAGCACTTCCATTTAATACAAACAAACACATATAAATAAAAATATAATCTTAACTAAATAAAAAAATTTCTAATCCAAGAATTCAAATTTTCAGTTCATGCTTGCTAATTTATTAATAAATTCTAAGAAAAATTTGGGGTCCAACATAAGCTTTCCTAGCTAAGTACGTTCCCTTTTCCAAGACAACAAGAATCATTAAAGAGATCACCAACTTTCAACAAAGTGATGGGGAGTCATTTTATGAAGCTTGGGAGAGATTCAAGGATTTACATATTATCTACCCCCCACCACAACCTTCTGAGGGAATTTCTTTTGCAAACATGCTACAATGGTGTAACTCATACCACAAAGGGAACAATAGACGCAGCTGTAGGAGGGTCTTTGCTGAGGAAAACCATTGTTCCAACTGGTGATCTTTTGGAAGAGTTTGCCAGTAATAGTTGTATGTAGTCAAATGAAAGGAGCAAGCAAGTGTCCAAAGAGCAAAAAGGAATGATTCAACATGACTTAGTGACAGCTTTGAAAGCAAAAATTGTGTCCCTCACAAAGTAATTAAGCAACAAGTAAGGAGCTTCTTCATTCATAGTTAAGACCATACAGTTACAATGTGATTTATATGGGCAAGACAACCATAGCACAACTGAATGTTTCCTACTGGGAGCAAGTGGTATAGAATAAGTAAATTACTTAGGTCAGCTTCAACAAGGTAACAATCCATACTATAACACTTACAATCTTGGGTGGAAAACCACCCAAATTTTTCGTAGGGTACTAATAGTGTAGGTGGCCAAGTCAAAGCACAAGGACCTCCCAGATTTTAACAAGACCGACTTGGGTCTTTGGAGAACAAAATCGACTAGTTAATAGACGTATTAGGTTCAAAGTTCTGAAGCCAAAAGTAAGATCAAAGAAGATAAGAAGAGAGTTAGAAGAGAATGGAGGCAAAGTTTGACCAAATTGTGAAGAACCACGCTTCCTCCATCCATAACTTGAAGGCATAGGTAGGTCAACTCGCTAATGCTTTGTCTTCTAGGAATATAGGAAGCTTACCAAGCAAAACTAACGGCAATCCAAAGGAATAACTTAAGGCGATCACTGTAACATCCCATTACCTATGGGAAGGTTAGAATGGTAAATAGGAGTGTTCAGTGAGAGGTAAGAGATGCATTTTTATGTTCAGGAAAAATATGGCCTGCTTATGCAAATGGATAGTGAACTTTTCTGCATATGAATTTAAGTGTACATACATTCATGAATAATTTCGGGTATAATTGGATTGAATTGTGAAATTTTGAGAATTTTGAATGTTTCTGCATTGAAAATATTATTGGTCAGTAGAATAGTGAGATTTATGAA
>JAOQMS010000006.1:19918077-19948322 GCA_027563885.1 Erythroxylum longipes
GTGGTTTTCTAAATTGCATATTTCAATGAGTTTTGAAAAAGTTTCTGCTTATTTCTTGATGATAAACCTACTACCCATGAGCTTTCAGCTCACCTCCTCCCAATTCTGTCCCATTCAGGTGAAGAACAAGAGAGTGAATAGTCAAGAGTCAATGTAGCAATCCAGTCTGCACATGTTTTTTGTACTCTTGAGTTAGATTTTTGGAGAACTTAAGGCTTTAGCCACCTTTCAAGCTTTACTAATTCAAGTGTATTGATGTATTGTGGATTGTAAGGTTATTAAAGCTTTGTAAAACCAAAATTTGTTCAAGGATGAATGAAATATATGTATGATCTGTGCATGATTATGAACACTGTTAAGTTTCACTTGCATATGTTGACCAAATGAATTTGAGGCTTTGAGAAGCAGTTGAGGTTTATGTTTGTGTGTTTCTGACATTGGATTTGGATGAATGAGGGTGTCTGGAAGGAGTTGAGTTTGCCCTCAGTAAGGCAGACGCAAAGGAAGAACACAGACGAAAGGAATCTTCTGTGCTGACATCACAACACAAACGTAAATAACGATATAGAGGAAGGGTATCGTCTGTGCTGACGTCACAACACAGACGCAAAGTAAGGACACAGAATAAAGGAATCGTCTGTACTGACTTCACACACAGACGCAAAGGAAGAACCCAGACGCATCAAACACAGACGCAAGGAATCGTCTGTGATGACACGTCATAAGGCAGACGATAGAAATACAGACGATAGTAAGACAGATGATCAAAAAGTAGATGGTAGAAGGACAGACGATTGAAAGGCAGACGGTAGAAAGACAGACGATAGGAGAGGGGTCAACCTAGACGATGAAAGTCAACTATAGACAATAAAACTCAGACTATAGAACTCAGACCATAAGTGAACACAGACGATGGGCTAGCCACAGATGATATAAAGATGAAGTTAAGTCAGTATAACTGAGCAGTCACTTACTTGGAATTAAACACAGAATTCACTACTCAAAGATCAAGAATCAGTTAAAGACTTAGACCAAGTACAAGTCGTGGGACATAATGGTAAGAAGTGATCAAGATGAAGTTTCAGGTTAAGGTTTGTCCTGGTGAGGGCACTCCACTCTTGTGTGATGCGCGTCTAGATGTCACTTAGGACGTCGGTCACGTGTCTCATAAGAGGCGGGGGCCCAACATTATTACCTTCAAAACTTGCTTTGAATCGATTTGAGTCTACTGGATGCATGCTTAATAGAGATGATTAAGGCTTTTTTTGTATTAACCCTTGACTTAAATGACCTATCCTTTTTATTATCCCTTGCTACCCTCGTTGAACCTTAACCATTTTGTTTCTTAAAAATACCAAAAATTTTAAAACCTAAAACCTCATTAACCTACCCATTCACAAGCTTAGTAGAGTATTAAGTAATGCATTAGTTGGGATTGTTGCGAAAATTTTTACCGAGATGAGTTGAGGATACTTCTGCTTGTGTATCACATTGTATTTAGTTATTATTTTATTCATAGTTTCTTCCATATATTAAGAAAAAGAAAAAAATGAAAAAGAATGAGAAGAAAAAGAAAAGTAAAGAAAAAGGAAGCACACTTGAGTAACATCAATAAGTTCAGAGTAGTAGCATATTTACACTTGTGTATCTTGGAATTATATTTTGTTATCCCTTTTTACCTGATTTTTACTTTACAAATGCTTGTGTTAAACCCTTGACTTGTTTTACCCACCTTAACCCTTACCACATTACAACCCTAAGCAAGGCCTTTTGATATATTTATGCATGCAATCATTGTAGAGGAGAATTGATGTATTAGCAAGCCTATAGTAGTGTAGTTTCCTATAGGAAGTTTGAGCGAAACACTGACCATCAAACACTTAAGAGAAATGAGTGAAACCGTGAGAAAGATTCATTTTGACCATCAAACACTTGAGAGGAATGAGTAAAACCGCGAGGTAGATTCATTTTGCATTTATACTTATGTTTGAGTGATGGTGCCATATGTTGAGTTTGCTTATATACACTAATAAAAAGTAGACATGATATGTGTAGTAACTTGATATTTGAGTTGGCTAAAATTTGAGAGATTGTATGCTTTGATCTTTGTGAAAATGAAGCGATGGAATTGATTGGTTGTATTTATTTTGCTTGAGGACAAGCAAAGATTTAAGTGTTGGGAAGTTAATAGTCGTGCATTAGTGTATGATTTTTCTAAGTATTTGGTATTTGTTTTTTGTATAATAGTTTATTATTGTTCTATTTTAGGATTCATTTTGTATGTTTTCGTTTAGTTTGATCTTCATTGTTATTCTTTTATGTTTGATGCTAATTTAGGGTAAGAATTGATTATTTTAATGTAGGAATGAAGGCTAGAAACTTAGAGATTAAGCTAGAGACCAAAAGAAGAGAAGTGAAGAGGAAGCATTCTGTTGCAAGATCCCACAATCGTGGGAATGATGCCAATTCCCACGATCGTGGGATGTTTAATTTGAGAACATATATGGGATCACTTAATTTTTAGGTTTTCCGGACTATATAAGATATTAAACTCCTATGGAAGAAGGAGGACATGAACCCTCTATGTAGAAGAGCCTTATTGAGTGAAAATACAGATTCAGAGTCTTGAGGAAGGTGGAGATTCAAAGATCATCAATCATAATTGGGAAAATAGCACATCAACACTAGAATTTCCAGATTCAGACAAAGAAGAGAAGGAGTTTTCTTTATTTAATTTTCTGTCGTTTTAATCTCTTATAGTCTTTGTAAGTTGGAATATTTGAATGTTGGTGATATTATAGACACCATGAGTGGTAGATTTGTTTTTAGGGGTTACTTTTAAGCTATCTCGTTAAATTCTTATTTTATTGATTTGAATGATAGATGTCTTTGATAAATGTTGATTATATACATATGCCTTGCAATAAATTGAGATATTGAGTTGGGTAGTTTGTGTAGGATTGTATAATGAGAATTGGCAACCTATAAATTTACATTCATCAGAGTTAATTGATTAGTTAAAAGAGAGATCTTGACTAATTTAATTGATCACTCATATGATAACTTAGTAACTAGTTAAATTAGTGGATTGATTTGGTAGATAGATAGATTGCTTAGTCAACTTCATTTAATTTGATTAGGAACAATTAATTACACCTTGAGAGAGTAGTTAACGCATTTAAACAATTTAGGTGAGACACAATTCAATTAATAAAATATGAGGGAGACAAGATAGGGAGAAAGTGATCTTTAGTCGTTAAAACCTTAAATTACAATTTTTTGCATTTTGGTGTTATTAATTATTCATTGGTATTCATTTAATTTTGATTTAATTTTTTAGATTATTTTTATTAAACAATTTCGTTTCTTAAACAAAGCTTAATATGAATTAAGTGATGCCTAACCATCAATCCTTATAGGATCGATATCTACTTTTTAACTACAAGTTACGACCTATATACTTACAGTTTTTAAACATAAAGCTAGTAGACTATTTTGCAAATCAACACATATCAACATAATCATGAGCCACTATACAAAAAAAAGTACAAAATAGAGACTACCCACGTGTGGTAATGCCTTGAAAATGTCAAAAGACTGCACGATACACTTAGAGCTTCAAGCTTACCAAATTAACCTGCATGGTTAGAAAGCAGAGGGGTTGAGTACACTATATACTCAGTGAGTAGGAAAAGACATATATCGCAAACAGAACCTGGTACACATCAAGACGGTCCAAATAACTTAAGGATGGTTTTTACGCATCTAACATGCATATAACCACCTATGAAGTGAACATATATGACATAAAAACACGTAGGCCTAGTCTATGACTCATCCCATACTAGTTAGGAACCACATAAACCTAGTCTATTAATCACTCATTCAGTGAACATAGGTTCCAGTTCTAGTACATAAGAGCAGAAAAGCATCACATGTAAAATCAAATCTCATCAGGAAGCCAAATCTCATAACAGGACAAAATAGTTATGTGTGTCGCCACTAGTCGGCCAAACTAGTGTGCACACCCACCGATTCTCGGTGTTAGCTCGAATTTCATCTATGGTGAGTCCAGACTACAGTCGACAAGAGTGTCATGACCCTAGGTGATGACCTCGTCGGTGACCAGACCTTTAAGTATGCAATCACCCGTAAGTCCCGTAGAAGGTGTCGATACGAGGACTCGACTTTTATGTACTAACGTTAAGGGTATAGGGGTCACTTAATTTGTTATGTCTAACATACGAATGAACAATACCTCACTAATCACAAAAAATCATATACAAATATTTAATACTAAAATCAAGTAAGGTACCATGCCTTTATTTATCGGTCCAATCGATAAAATGGAACCTTGCCATGACTCTAAGCCAAAATAGAATACATACATGCATCATACATGACTCAGTTATACATGTGTAAGTTCCAAAACATTATTTCATGCAATGAAAGTCATCTTTTGCACTCTAAGTGCAAGGTTATTCAAATCAATATCTTTTATTAAATATAAAAGTATACTATCATCTATTTGACATTCAATTCTACTATACATTACCTAGGTTCAAAATTCATATACAAGTCATTATGCATGTCTTAGGTTGTTCTAGTGCCATTTGAGAGATATGTTTCCCTAACTCACCTCAAAAGAAGGTGTACACTCCTTTGACTTCAACAATCCTCGGTACGAGCTCCTTGATCCACAACTCCTGAGCCTTTATACATACAATATGCAATGTATTTACTACCCAAACATGTATCTCATATTTATACACCACCACATAAGTGTATAAAACACAATATCACTATTTTTAAGTTATAGGATTCAGCCATTAAGCTTCTCACATGATTACATTCCTTATTATTCGCTACGCTTTCTTTTGCATTTTCCAAGGCATTTAATGCCTTTGATCCAATACTTACACGTTTCAAAGCATAATTAATCACATTTTTATACAAGCACATTAGGTCGCTACTCATCAATCTATCCAAAAATTCAAGTTTACTAAGTAAACATGAAAACCTCTTTCCAATGCGCACCATTACAATCTTTAAATCCTAAGCCAAGTTCACTTAGGCATTTTATCAAACATCTAATATGCATGAATTTCAAGTCATATTTTCAAGACTTTATCATAGTAATTCATGCTCCTATCTTGTTATATAACAAACACTTCCAAACAACAACACATTTCACCACTCCATTAAGTCCAATTCCCTTCATTTAAACCATCAATTTCAAAAGATATTCAAAATTTTACAAACTTTCACCAAAGAGAGGGTATCTCGATTTTGGCTTAAGGGGACTTCTATATGACTCATTTCATTCATCTAAGCCATGTTTTATGCATGTTCAAGTATGGAGAACAACATAGCTTAACACCAAATCAAAATCATAATGTAGAGAGAGAGGAGACAAAATTTACCTAAACTTTCCTTTGGTGATATCTTAAAATCCTTTGAGAATTTCTCAAATATAATGATAGATTTGAGTTCCTTGATCGCAAATTAACTTAGAACACCTTGGATTAGGTTGAAGAATAAAAAAAATGGTGGCAATTGGGTGATGGCCGAAAGTGTTCTTCTCTTCTCTTCTCCTTTCTTTTAATTAAAACAAAGTGTTTTAATGTTAAATGGTGGGGTACACGGCCACACACAAGGAAGAAGGGTCTAGAATATTGAATGTTCTTTGATCAAACATGGTGAATTTACCTTTTTGCCCTTAGTTTATGTGAAATTACCATTATACCTTCAAACTTTTCCTAAATTTGCAATTAAGTCTAAAATTTGAGATCGACTAAAACTTGTATTTTCATTTTGGTCGCTGAACTTTTGAAAATTATAATTAAGCCGTTTAACTTTATAAAATTACATATTGGTCCTCCAAGAATTGAAAAATTACTTTTAAATCCCTTATGTACATCATCTTTTCCAATTAAAATTTCTAAGTATCTAATAAGTCTATAACTTATGTCTAATAACCTCTAAGGCATTAGAACACATTTAACTCGGCCACCACGGTCATATCCATCCAATGGACTCGGTTTTACACACTTAGAAGCTTATATGTTAGAAATCTCCAAGATTTTGCATACTATGTACTCTAAGTTCATATAAGGGCATATAACATTATATATTACTGGCATGTATACCGAAAGGATTCAAATACATTACCATGTATATATCAATATACAATAATATCTCTAAGTACAAACCTATACAAAAGGGCTTAGAAAGTCTGGCATTACAAGTCCTCCCCCCTCAAAAGAGTTTCGTCCTTGAAACTCCTACGTTAAGGATACAAATAAATCGGGGTACTGATGTCTCGTAGCATCCTCAGGCTCTAATGTCATCTCCTCAACCTTGTCGCTCTTCCAAAGAACTTTGACCGTGGGAAATTCCTTCCTATGTAACCTCTTTATATACCGATCCAGAATCTGGATTGGTTTCACCTCAAAACTCAGGTCTTCTCTCAGCTCCACTAGAAGTGTCTCTAAGATATAAGATAGGTCTGGTATATACTTCTTAAGCATCAAGACATGGAATATATTATAGATCCTATCGAAATTCGGTGGCAATTTCAATCGATATGGCATAGTCCTGATGCACTCTAGGATACAGAAAGGACTGATATATTGAGGGTTCAGCTTCTCTCGGCTCTAAAATCGGATAATACCTTTCTATGGTGATATCCGAAGGAAAACCACATCACCAATTGCAAATTCTAATAGTCGTCGCATCTTATCTGCATAACTCTTTTGAAGATCTTGGGCAGCTTTCATTTTCTCCCAGATGATTTTTACTTTCTAAGTGGTAATTTCTATCAATTTGGCTCCTTCGACTTTGGTTGTACCAACCTCATCCTAAAATAAAGGTATCCTACACTTTCTCCCATAAAGTTCTTCATATGATGGTATACTGATACTTGTTTGATAACTATTGTTATAAGCAAATTCTATCAAAGGCAAGTGCCGGTCCCAGCTTCCTTGGAGCTCCATCACACATGCTCTCAACATGTCCTCCAGTGTCTAAATGCTCCTCTCCGACTAACCATTAGTCTGGGGGTGAAAGGCAGTACTAAACTTCAGTTTAGTTCCCAAAGATTCCCAAAAATTTAGTCCCTATCTGATATTATAGAAACTGTCACCCCGTGCAACTTCACAATCTCATCGATATATAGCTTTGCCAACCTCTCCAATGAATAGGTTGTGTTGATAGGTAAAAATGAGCAAATTTTGTCAATCTATCCACTATAACCCAAATAGCATAATGACCTTTCGATATACAAGGTAGTCCAACTACAAAATCCATTATCATGTGCTCCCACTTTCATTCGGAAATAAGTAAAGACTGTAACATACCCGCTGGCTTCTGAGTCATATAAGGATTTTTCTTGACAGTTACTACCGAACATGACTTACGACTCGGTGCATCGGCTACCTCATTTACTTTTCTAGGGTGATGGTCAATTAGTAAGTCATAATCCTTAATCAACTCTAACCATCTCCTTTTCCTGAGGTTTAGCTCCTTTTGTGTCATTAGGTACTTTAGACTCTTATGGTCGGTGTATGTACGACAAGTCTCTCCGTAAGGATAGTGTCTCCAAATATTTGGTGCAAACACCGCCACTACGAGCTCCAAATCATGAGTAGGATAATTTAGATCTTGCTTATTTATCTTCCTAAAAGCATATGTGATCACTTACCCAGCCTGCATAAGTACACAGCCAACTCCCTAACGATTGGCATCATTGTATACCTCATACCCAACCTCCTGGGTACGTAGAACAAGCACTGGTGTAGAAGTCAATCATCTCTTCAGTTTTTGGAAATTTTCCTCGCATTTATCAATCTGAATGGCATCACAAAAATTTATAGTGTCCATACCTTGTCCAAAAAGTAGCCTTGTACACATGACTTCCAGTAATCTTCAACTGATGGTACCTAGACCTCAGATCTATCTTTGAGAATACTATAGCTCCTCTCAATTGGTTAAACAAGTCATAGATTATGGGGAGTGGATATTTATTTTTGATGTTAACGCTGTTTAACTACCGATAATCAACACATAAGCGGAGGGTCCCATCCTTCTTCTTGACAAACAATACTGGTGCTCCCCATAGTGCATGACTTGGTCTAATGAAGCCTTTGTCCAATAACTCTTGCAACTGAACCTTTAGCTCTTTCAATTCTGTTAGCACTATGCGATACGGTGTTGTCCCTGGGACAAAGTCAATAGCAAAATCAAACTCCCAATCAGGTGGTAATCCAAGTAACTCCTCCGGGAAGACATAGGGGAACTCGCATACAATAGGAACATCTCTAAGTTCGACCCTCTATGCTGAAGTGTCAATCACATGTACGAGGTATGCTTGGCATTCTCGACAAATCAACCTCTTAGCCTTGACCACCGATATCAAACAACTTGGGAACTTTTTAGGTCACCGGTAAATTTAATCAGGACTCCACCTTGAGTGTCAAACTCCACCTCTTTTTTATAACAATCAACCCTGGCATGATGCCTCTCTAACCAGTTAATCCCCAATATCACCTCTAAATCTTGAATATCGAAGGGAATAAGATCTGCCACTAACACAGAATCACCGACCTTTATCTCACAGGTAGTATATGCCTCATCACAAGCCATTTGCTCTCCAAGATGAGTGACTATAAAAAGAGGGAGATCTAACAGCTTCAGGGGACGACTAATGTCCTCGGAGAAGGTCACACTGACAAAGGTACTTTGCATACTAGTGTTGATCAAAACTTTAATGTCTCTATCGAAAACATATATAACACTTTATAACACTATGCATTAGTAGCTCATACTATTTACGAGTTTACTATTACTATACAGAACATGCATCACAATATAGCAATACAACAAGATAAAAAGTTCATCTTAAAAATACATGTAATCGTGTCCCGATTGGCTCGAACTTCCTCGTCCATCATTGCATAAACTAGTGCTTATGCTTGCAAAATAGAACGTTGCTGATCTGTTGGAGGTACACTACTGCCCTGGTAGTCTCCCCTCGGTGTCTTACTGGTTGCACCGAGCTATCTCTTTGTGTTAGTGCAAAGAAGGCAACCTTCTTCTGATCTATATCAAATCTGGTATAATATTGTTCATTGAATTCGTTGATAAAATTCACCTGGGTAATCTGATTATGGTAGCATCCCCGAACATTTTCCTACTGGACTCTAGCACCACCCTCCAGTAATCGGATAATTACCTTCAGCTTCATCTCGTCAGACAGTCCCATATCATGGAATGTCTCTGTGGTCCATCTCATCCAAGTTTTGGCCTCCATTAAAGGTACCACACTCGAGGTTCCTTACTTCCTTAATAAATCTCAAGATTTCAAACATTGGATGTTGCTCTGGTATAAGACTAGGTACCACTATTGGCTGTTGTGGTGGCAGTACCTATGGTGGCATTTGTGGCACTCTAGCCCTAGGCTACTACTACGCAGTGTACTGTGCCTACCATGTCATCACCTACTGCAGAGCCTCCCTTGGCACCGATGGCAAACCTAACTACGCTACCTTCGACGGTGCTTCAGTGTAAGGCTGCCTATGAGCCAAAGAGCTAGAAACCGAAGGTTCTGCGACTGCGTTAGTGCTATGTTCCTCTGACTTAGACCACAAAGGTTCATCCTTGTGATGACTTCCGCTTCCTAGTCTAACCAAGTTATCACTATAAAATCAAAGAAAAAAAAGACATTATTTAATAAAATATATTAGACTAAGCCTAGCTTATCCGATGTCCGTTACACCCCAAGGAATGTCGACAAGTACTCTCACTGAGGTAGAAATTATCCTACCATTAAGGGCATCAACTTAACAATCCGAGACTCAACTTCTCGACCAAAGATTGTCGACACCCACACTCAACTCCTAAGGCTTATGAACCTTTTTGAAACGGTAATAACACTTTTGAAAACATAAAAACCTTTCTTTGATACCAATTTAATTGTCACAACCTGGAACCACATTGGTCACATGACAACTGCCGTATACCCTGGCTTAGGATATGGTACCTTTAGCCTGATTATGCAAGGCTAACTGAATATCTTTAAAAACATTTGGACAGCGCAATGACCATATTTTGAAAATCCTAAAACTTAATTAAAACACCTATAAATCAATTTTAAACGCACTTATATATTCACATTAAAACTCTACCGCAAGTCCCGTAGAAAGGTGTCGATATGAGGACTTGACTTTTATATACCAACGTTAAAGGTACGGTGGTCACTTAATATGTTATGCCTAGCACACGAATATCCAATCGTTACCTCACCAATCACAAAAAATCATATACAAATATTTAATACTAACTCATTTTCATTAATTTAGACCATGTTTCATGCATATTCGAGCATAGAGAACAACATATCTTAACACCAAACTCAAAATCATAATGTAGAGAGAGATGAGACAAAAGTACCTAAACTTTCATTTAGTGATATCTTAAAATCCTTTGAGAATTCTTAAATCCAATGATAGATTTGAGTTCTTCGATCCCAAATTAACTTAGAATGCCTTTGTAAAATCCCAATGTTATAAATTACATATCGGAACACCCTGTGGGCATTCTAGCATATAATCTATAATAATGGCTAGTTAACTATCTCAAAATGTAAAATCCCAATATTATAAATTACATACCAGAACACCTTGTGGACATTCTAGTATGTAATCTATAATAATGGCAAGTTAACTATCTCACCTTCACTTTATAACATGGAAACTTATTTAACTTAGTCATGGCATCAACTGGTATACATAAAAGTCACCAAATTAAAAAAAAACAAACTGCGTTCCTCATTTCATTGTATAAAAACCAAACTTACATTATAGCTTTACAAATCCATCTGAATATATTCAATGTTAAAACCTTATACATAACATACTGCTTGAAAGAGGAATTGAACAAAACTACTAATTACTCCTTCAGTCTCAGCTGGCCGACATTTGAGTTATTTCTTCTTCACAAAAGTACAAAATTATGTTTCTTGTAGGATCTCTCAGTAGTTAATGTCCTCTCTTAGTTATGAAAAATCAACGATGCAATTTTGGTGAGTTTTACGAACTCAATGAGGTAACCATCATCGATGATTCACTCAATTCATACAACACCTCATCACACGTAACATATAATTCACATCTTTGCATTTTGCAAGAAACATCATATATAACATTCTCATTCAAATACAAGGTACTAAAACATTTTAATCAGTCAAACACACGTATCAAAATGTATATGCAATGCTTGTGAGACTCACTTTCACTTATTACTATTGTTGCTATGACCAAGTGCCTTTTTACTAACCCATATCCCTCATGGATACCAAGTTGTATCAGATAATGGCCCATATCCCTTAGTAGATACTGGGCACTTTCACAATTGAGTTTGAGGCTCTGATCACAATATGAGCTTTAAGCTTTTTATACTAGCGACTCTGGTCACAACTACCTTTATCTTTCATACATTCATGTAATTGAATGCTTCACATTTTCATATTCTCAATCAATGATATGATTTCACATTCATATTCAGAACAAATTTATCATCAGGCCCTAGTTCAGCATTCAACAAGATTGTTGAGTAACATTAATTTCATCCAATTCACATACAAGGAGCACTTCAATATCACGTTCATCAAATCAGAATCTTCAGACCTTCATGTTTGGAATCAGTATAATCAATCACACATTGATAAGATAATTCAAGCATAATCAAAACAAACAATTAATTGAGTGAGACCATCTAAGTTACTCATAATTGCTCCCTTTTTTCTTAATACCTTGAAGTTCCAGTAATATCTGGAAGTGGTCGCTCTACTTGCTCTTCTATATACAATCAAATACATTTGCATGTCACTCATGTGCATTTTCATGAGAATAATCAGTCATAAATATATTTATGAATATATCATGTAATATGCATGTTCAATGACAATTTCTTGGGTATGTTTCTTTAATACTCTTTCTAATCAATTTCAACACCTTCCAAAAATTCTTTTAATCCTTAATACCCTTTTATTCACTTTAATCCCTTCAGCCAACATCAATAAAATTCATTTAAGAGCTTATTTAAACCTACATACTTCATATGGTAACATTCGTACTTGAATAAGGTTGAAAAACATCCAAAAAAATCACCCTTTGATAAAGCCTCTCGGGTTACGATCATGCTTGTGCATTATCGTGAATTTCTTCCTTCATCAGTAGAGTCATGATCATGTTGATGCACGATTGTGACTTCTTTCATGCTTCAGCAGAGTTGCGAGCAAATGCACGATTGTGACCTACTGTGTTTTCTTCCTTTATTCTTGACATTTTTGACCTAGAAATAGATAGTTTTAGGCAACACTTTCTTCTAATCAAAAGTTTCTCTATGTCTTAAGTTTCTAATGACATCAAAATCAGATATTTTGGTTTAGTATTGTACAAGTTATAATCAAAATACATCATAATGTTTCTTATACCTCAACAAAACATAACTCTCAACTTCAAGCCAAAGTTTAAGAGCCCTAAGGACTGATTGCAAATTCAAGTCCTTCCTAAACATGTAGCCATATGTCTCTAGTTTAATCTGAATTAAGAATCAACTCATTTGGAAATCTACAGATCAAAATATAGCCAAAATGTAGAAGCATGATCAGTGAAATCATTCCAGTTATCAATATTCTAGCACACTCACCATTTCATCCTAAATTTATCACTCAATCTTTTCTAACTGATTCCAATGTTCATAAATTTTCATAGAGAGGAAGAACAATGTGTTAGGAATCTATTGGTGGTTCAAGTTTCAAGTCATTTAGAGGTTGTATTAAAAATTTATAGCCAAAAGACTCATAGCTGTTCAGTAAAATCCTCTATTTTATATGCAAACTTCAAAAACTAAAATCATACACGCAAACCATCACCTTCTTCTTCCTCTCTTCACTGCAATTTTGTTTTCAACAATTCTTAACCTATTTTTCACATCTTTCTACCGTTAACAACTTATCTCAACACAAACAATTCAAAAATCTAAGATTCAAACTTAAACATCAAAAACCGTATATCATTCACGCAAATTACAAAATTTTCTGCACTTTCTTTCTTCCATCTTCATCAATTCTTACACTTCATTTAAATTATTTCTGTGTCACAACCTCATCAAATCCTCATTCCTTATCATTAAAATCATTTAAATTCATGTCTATAAACACTCAACAGATTCACATATGCCAACAGTAAAAACAGAGTATATTTATAAATCAACTTGCATGAAGTGTCTGCACTCTTCCTAAGCACGGTTTCAGTGATTTTTCAAGCTCAAAATTTACTTCAACTCCATCTTATAACATACCAATCATCAAATATATAGAAGCAACATATGCAGCACACCCAAATTTTCACTCATGTTTTAGCTATTAAGCATCTTCAATTTATAAACACTGAACTATTAACTACGTAATATATAATTCATTACACAAATCATGAAAAATATACGGTACTTACTAGTTTAAACTCCAACTCTTCAAAATCCCTTAAAACCTAATTTTCCAGTGTACATGATCATCAGCAGTGCTTTTCCAAATAAAAACATGAGAGCTGGAAAATTCTTTCTCCTTACGAAAACACATGACTTGGTGTCTTAACAGTTCATTGCCACATGTCACCATACATGTAAGCGATTTGTCATCAATTTAATTAGTCCACGTGTCACACTATAATTGTTACATATTCCAATATTTTTTTTAGTCCAAAATACCCCAAAATTTCAAAAATTTCCTAAAATTGACCAAAAAATTTGAAATAATAATTGTTATCACCAAATAAATTTTCAACACAAATAATCCATAATTCACATTTTAATCGCATTTATAAATCAATTATACTCGAAAAGTGTCAATGAATGCATGTATAATTATTTCATGAATTTCAACACAATTCACATATTGAAATATGCGATATGATGCATGAAATGCACTTCTAATTGCTCAGTATACACTTTTTCAAGGTCCTAGCCCCTAATATGGGATATTGGGACGTTACAACCTTGCTTTGGGTTGGAGAAAGAAAATGGAAGAAATTGGGTGATGGCCGAAAGTGTTCTTCTTCTCCTTTCTTTTAATTAAAACAAAGTGTTTTAATGTTAAATGGTTGGGTGCACGGCCACATACAAGGAAGAAGGGTCTAGAATATTGACTTTTCTTTAACCAAACATGGTGAATTTACCTTTTTGCCCTTAGCTTATGTGAAATTACCATTATACCCTTCAAACTTTTCCTAAATTTTTAGTTAAGCCCAAAATTTGAGAATGACAAAAAATTTTATTTTCGTTTGGTCCCTGGACTTTTGAAAATTATAATTAAGCCCTTTAACTCTAAAATTACATATTGGTCCTCTAAGAATTGAAAATTTACTTTTAAATCCTTTATATACATGAACTTTTCCAATTAAGCTTTCTAAGTATCCAATAAGTCTATAAATCATGTCTAATCACTTCTAAGGCATTAGAACTTGCTGAAAAAAACATAGATAAGTGAAACTATAGAGGCCCGTCTGTAGATGTGGCCTGTGTTACATACATAGTGTGGCCCAAAACTCTTCAACATGATTTCGGGTCTCTTATCAGATTTGATCAACCAGTAGAGTCTAGCGAATATGCATGTGTGGATCAATGCATCAAGGGAAATATATGAAGAAATCTGATGGATTTTGTAGTATTAATTTCTTGAAGCAAAGTTGTACAAAATGAACACAGTGATGCTACTTCCCTGACCATAATATAAGAAGAAATTTTAGAAGCTATGATAAGCTTAATTCTCTTCACTATGTAAGCCAACTTTTTTCCCTACTTTTTGTTGAGTATTTTATGAAATTTCTACTTTCTAACATTTATTATTGCTTCCTATTAAAAATATTCATTTTTTATGTTATTATTGACTTTAGTGAGATTTAGCATGATAAGCTTACGTCTCTTTACCATGTAAGCCAACTTTTCCCTTACTTTTTGTTCTGTATTTTATGAAGTTTCTCCTTTCTAACATTTATTATTGGTTCCTATTAAAATTATTTTTTATTATAGACTTTAATGTGAGTCACAATCATCATAATTTGACATACAACATATGAATGTAATACTAAGTATATATTAATTTATAAATATTAAATATGGTTAACGGTTATTAAATTTTAATTATTTTGAAATGTGTGCATATTAAGTACATTATATATATTTTTGGTAAGCAATTCATAAAAATTAGAAATTCAATTATTTGATTTGTATGATGATTTATAAATAATATAAACATTACTTTTTAATATTATATATAACAGACGATGGGTGATTTTTTTAATTTAAATTTGGCTATTTAAAATGTATTCATTGCAAATTTGGCATTCCAGATAATATCTCTTTAGAATAACTTAGGAACATTAAAAGCAGTATGAATTCTCCTTTGAAGATATTAATAAACTTTAATAGCATAATTTATCCATTTGAATCGAAAGGAGACAATCTTAGCTTCAAAAATCATAATGATGACTTTAGAAGTTGCACTAGTCAGATAGGAGTTATGAACTTGGGATATAAGGGGAGCTTTTTTACTTGAGTAAAAGGCAAAGTGAGAGATGGCTAATGAGGAAAAAAATAGATAATGGTTCAATTAATCATTCTGGGTTAATAAATTTTCTAGATGTAGAATACTTTTCAACAACAATCTCACATCATATCATATACCCCCTATAGAAATCCATAATATTTCTAAAGAGGAGAAGACAAGAATATCATCTAAGTGTAACAACTATTGGATAAAGTTGAGAGGGATTTAAGAAATTTTTGAAGAAGGGGATAGAGGAGACTATACAAGGCTATGAAGCATAAAAATGTATCAAAAAGCAAAAGACATGAAAGAGGAGCTAAAAAGGCTAAACCTAACTGAATAAGCATCATGAATTTTGTAATTCAAAAAACTAAAGCCATTCTCATCCTAGTTTAGGAACAATTAAAACAAAATATTGTTGATGATATGAAGAAGAGATAAGAAAAACAAACTCTAAGCAATTACATTCAAGCTTTAAATGCTTATAATTCTTCACTGAAGCAGAAAACAAGGATTCATTATCTCAAAGAGAGAGATAAGAATTTAAAGTTTTTCTATAGTGTTGTTCTCTCGAAATGAAAAAACTGATAAGATTACCTTATTGGTAGATCCTAATGTTGATACAATATGAAAGCATCAAGATGTCATAAACTTGGTGCAAACATACTTCCAAAGTAATCTAGTAACTTACTTTAATAGTTGTTCATATATGCATGTATTTAACTCATTCATTCACTAATCAATCATATGAGAGCAATCTTAGTTTCTTTTAAAGTCATTCAAACTTATCTGACATTGAAAAGGTCCTATTCTCCTTGAGCTTAAGGTTTTTAGACCAAATTGACTAAATGCTTTCTTGCTTTAAAAATTATAGCACCTAGTCAAAGAGCAAGGATCTAACTAAAGTTTCGAATTATTCTATACAAAACCTACACCCGCCTAATACCAATGATACCTATATCATCTTTGATTGACTTTATCACATATCTTGTTGCTAACACTATATACAATATTATCTCCAAATTGTTAGCTTCCAGATTGAAAGTGGTGATAAATTATCAACCCATTGTTATCTCATGGTTTATATTTAACGATTTTGTTGATACCTATATAATATTTCAAATTGGATTTATTTCCTTATATAGATAATGATATTTTTAAGTAAATAAAATTATAGGAAAATTACTTCCTTTCTTGCAGCAACCTTCTTAGTAAACTTTCCTTATTAACATCCGGAGGATCTTGCCTTTTCGTACAATTAGCTCTGGAAATTTTTGTTCCAATAGATACGATATTGAAAATCCAAAGTTAACTCAGATTTAAGATGAAACAATGGCTAGTTAAAGAAATTGACTATTTAAAGAAGAGCAACAACACTTGTGAAGTAACAAACATGCACAGATTTTCAAAACATTTGAGCATCATCTATATTCTTGAGAGTCATATCATTCTTATTATACCTTAGAAATTGAAATCACTCTATTAAAAGGGAAGTTGTTATTAGAGAACTTGCTTTTAATTTTACATTTTAATTTTATGTGACCTTTTAGAAGGTTTTTATACACTTCAAGTGTGGAAGGTTAGAGAACCTTGAAAAATATGCACTTGTGAGCTTGAAGAGGCTTGTCAAATTTAATACTCATATTCTTATAGTAAAATATTCAAGTTAGATACTTAGGGAATGGACATAGGCTTGGTTGTTAGCCTAACCAGTATAAATCTACTGTGTCATTCTTTTTCTCTTCCTAACTTTTAAATTTCTGCTTTATAAGTTTGTGTTTTCAAGAGGCTCTTTTAGTTTTTCAGTAGGGTCCTTTTGTTTCTATAAAGTAAGAGGTTCTTTTCCCTTTAAGTGTTGATAGGCTCCTATTAATTAGCAGGGTTATTTTTATTTAAACTTTAGCAGACTCCTATCGATTAACAGGCCCTTTTCTTTTTAAGCGCGAATAGGATCCTTTTGATTGATAGAATTCTTACTATTCTAAATAACTAATAGGATCCTTTCTTTTTAAACGTTAACAGGTTCCTTTCGAAGTTTAATAGGACCTTTCTATTTATCAACCCATTTTGTTTAGGAAGGTTTTTTTAATATTTAAAATAACTTACAAATTTTTTACACACAATTCACCCCCTCTTGCATGTGTTTGCTTTATCATTTGGTATCAAAGCTTTGTTTCACATTTATTGTGTTTTACAATATAGATAGATCATGGCAAACAACTTAAGAAGCCTTGAAGGACAATCTGTCTCAAAGCCTCCTTACTTCAATGGAAACTACTCTTATTGGAAAGAGAGAATGACCATCTATCTCCAATCTGTGCATATCAAAATCTGGCAAGCTATCAAAGCTGGAGCTATACCTCCTGCTACAGACAATGTAGAAGTGTGGACTGATGCAGATAGAACAAAAGCACCGCTGAATGCCAAAGCAAGGCATCATCTAATCTGTACATTATCTCCAAAAGTGTACAAAAAGATATCCCACTGTTCTACAACAAAAGAAATGTAGGACAAGCTTCAAGTTACTTTTAAAAGAACGAATGTCCTAAAGAAACATAGAATAAGTCTTTTAGTGCATCACTACGAGACTATTTGCATGACACAGGGAGAAATAATAGATGAATTCTTTGGATGTTTCAACAACGTCATCACTGTCTTGAAAAACTTGGGCAAGATATACCCAAATGACGAGTTGGTAACAAAAATTCTAAGAACATTACCAAAGGAAAGGAAACCTAAAATGACAGCTCTGGAAACCACAAAAGATCTTGATACAATCTCACTTATTTGGTTAAGAGGAAACTTAGTGATTCATGAAGCCGAGCTTAGGCAAGATGAAGAATCCTCATATAGAAGATGAATGGCACTAAAAGCAGTTGATGAATCAAATCCATCAAATGATGATGAAAGTAATGCTGAGTTGCAAATAGATGGAGATGACGAATTCAACTTTATAGTCAGAAAATATGTCTGATTCTACAAAAAGAAGCTCATGAAGAAAAAAGAAGGAAATAAGAAAACTAGAAACAACAGGTTCCTATTAAAAGGCAGCAACGGCAATAATAATACACAAAATAATCAAATCATATGTTATCACAGCAAGAAGCTTAGACACACAAGACTAAAATGTCCTCTTCTTGAAAAGGACAAGACAAAAAATAGAAAATCTAAAAAGCATGCTATGACTGCAGCTTGGTCAAATGAGAATTTTTACAACTTTGAAGAAGAAGAGCCTGAGGAAGTACGCAACATGTGTTTTCTAGTCGAATCAGGAGATGATGAGGAATATTATTCTGACTCTGATATTGAAATTGATGAATTGAGAGATGCATATCAAGACTTATATGGTTAGTACAAAAAATTAACAGTGCAGTATTTCAAAAAGGTTGAGAAGTCAAAAAATAATGATGAATCTTTAACGAATAAGATTATAATATTAGAATCGGAAAACAAAGATTTGTTGTCTAAAGTCACTTCTTTTGATAATAAACAAATAGTTTCTGAAAAAAATGCTTGGAACAAACAATAATTAAGTTAGAAAATTCATTACTTGAAAATGAATCTGATAAGATAAAATAATTAGAAGAGAAAGTTATTGCTTTAAAACTTAAAAAAGAAAAATGTGCTAAGAAAATTATTTCTCTCTAAAAAGATCTTTGTTAATGGAAGAAACAATCTTGATGCATTACTTGAAGTGGTAAATGTGTTTTGATAAGGCTGGAATACGATATAAAAAAATAACAATATTAGGCCATACAAAAACTTCTTTGTTAAATCCAGCAGTAGCTATAGCTAAAGCAGTAGGAACCTGGTAAATGGCAAAAATCATAACAACTATCATTCATCTGTTTTGTGTGATTATTATGGTAGACATGGTCATATTAGTCACTCTTGTTACCTTTAGAAAATGAAAAAACATCTCAAATGTATGTTTGGAGACCGAAAGGTCAAACTACTAATGTGAAAGGACCTACAAATATTTGAGTACCTAAAATGAGATAATACACTTTTGCAGATATGCTTCAATACAGAGACAAAAGAAAATCAATGGATAGTTGATAAGAACTTTTCGAGACACATGGTAGGTGAAATATTGCATTTCAACTATATTGAAAGGAAAGATAGAGGTAATGTTGCCTTTGTCCATAAAAACAAGGTAAAGCTCACCAAAAAAAATTGACGATTCTAAGTCTGCTTCTATTGATAATGTTCTTTTTGTTGATGGATTAAAACATGGCTTACTTAGAGTAAGTCAATTATGTGATAAAGGTTACAGAGTTACTTTCTTATGCATCACATTGTAAAATAATTAACAATCTTAATAATAATATTGTATTCGTTCCTCCTAGAAATCAGAACATATACTATGCTCAATTGGAAAATATATCTTATCAAAGTGACAAGTATTTTTTCTCAATAGAAAATGATTCATTTATCTGGCACAGAAGATTTGGACGTACTAGCATGAGCAATTTATCAAAATTGTCCAAAAATGAGTTAGTAATAGAATTGCCAAATTTGAAATTTGAGAGCAATCAGGTTTGTGAAGCTTGTTTAAAAGGAAACAAATCACAAGCAACTTCCCTCCTAAACTATTGTGACTACTAACCGGCCACTTGAACTTGTACACATAGATTTATTTAGCCCTACTATGACTCAAAGTTTTGGTGTCAAACATTACAGTTTTGTTATAGTAGATGATTTTTCCAAATTTACATTATTTTCTATCAAATAAAGATGATACTTTTGAAGTCTTTGAAAAGTTTTGCAAAAAAGTACAAACTGAAAAAGGATACTACATTACATGGATTCGAAGTGATCATGGAGAAAAACTTGATAATAGAAAATTTGAAGACTTCTGCAATGAAAATGGTATAACTCACAATTTGTTATGCCCAAGGACTCCTCATCAAAATGGAGTTGTTGAGAAAAAGAACAAAACTCAAGTAGATATGACCAAACATTGTTATGCGAAAGTGACCTACCTTATGGTTACCGGGCAGAAGTCATGTCAACCGCTTGTTATATACTCAACAGGTGTTTCATAAGACCTATTTTGAAAAAGACCCCCTATGAGCTATAGAAATGAAAAAAACCAAATGTTGCTTACTTTCAAGCATTTGGGTGCAAATTTTTCATTCGAAACAAAGGAAAAGACAACATCGGAAAGTTTGATGCAAAATCAGACGGAGCTATTTTTTTGGGTTACAGTACCGCTAGTAAAGGATTAAGAGTATATAGTAATAAAAACAAAAAATATAGAAGAATTGATAAATGTGGTATTTGATGAAGCATTACCTTCAACAACAGCAATTGACTCAAAAGATGAAGAGCATCTATTGGTACCTAAAAATGCATTAGAGAATCAAACTACACCTATAATACCTTTAAAATTACAAAATCAAGAAGGCCCTTCTGAAGCTAGAACAAAGCAGGATCCTTCATCTCAGCAGGAGTCTACATAATGAAAAACACTAAGAGAATGGAAAGCTCTTGATACACATCAATATATTCTGGGAGATCCCTCTAAATGTCTAAGAACAAGTTCATCGTTCAAAAATATCTTTGTTGCTCTCATCTCACAACTAAAACCAATGACCATTAAAGAGGCCTTTACTGACAAAAAATGGGTTTCAGCCATAAAAGACGAACTTAATCAATTGGACAAAAACAAAGTCTGGGATATAGTACCTCGTCCTCAAAACAAGTCAATCATTGGGACTTGGTGGATATTTCGAAATAAACTTGACAAAAATGGTAAAGTGGTAAAAATAAAGCTAGACTTATAGCTCAAGGTTATAATCAACAGGAAGGTATTGATTTTGATGAAACTTATACCCCTGTTGCTAGATTAGAATCGATTAGAATTTTACTTGTCTTTGCATGCTAAAGAAACTTCAAGTTGTTCCAAATGGATGATAAATGTGCATTCTTAAATGGTTACATTAGCAAAGAAGTATTTGTTAAGCAACCCCTAGGTTTTTAAGATGAAATAAACTTGGTGGATATTTCGAAACAAACTTGATGAAAATGATAAGTTGGTAAGAAACAAAGCTAGATTTGTAGCTCAAGGTTACAATCAACAGGAAGGTATTGATTTTGATGAAACTTATACATTTGTTGCTAGATTGGAATCGATTAGAATTTTACTTATCTTTGCATGCTATAGAAACTTCAAGTTGTTCCAAATGGATAATAAAAGTGCATTCTTAAATGGTTACATTAACAAAGAAATATTTGTTAAGCAACCACAGGTTTTCAAGATGAAAACCATCCTGATTACGTGATTAAGTTAACCAAAGTTTTGTATGGTTTAAAGCAGGCTCCTCGAGCAAGGTATGAAAGGTTAAGTAACTTTATGCTTGGAAATAACTTTGAAAGAGTAAAGTTCGATAAACCCTTATTTATTAAAAGAAAGGAGAATGATTTACTCATAGTACGAATATATGTTGATGACATAATATTTAGTGCTACTAATCCATCCTTCTGTGAAGAATTCTCAGCATTAATGTAGGGGGAGTTTGAAATGAGCATGATGGAAGAATTATCATTCTTTCATTAATTACAAATCTGACAAACAAAAACAAGGAATCTTCATTAGCAAGACAAATACAAAACGGAACTCATCGAGAAATATCATTTTGAGAATGCCAACCGATTTATACTCCCATGTACGCTGCAAATAAACTTGATAAAGATGAAGAAGACAAAGCTACAGATAAGAAAAAGTATAAAGGAATGATTAGATCAATACTATATCTTACAAGTTCAAGATTAGACACTATACTTAGTGTGTGTCTTTACGCATGCTTTCAATCAAATCTAAAAGAAAGCCACTTTCAAGCAATCAAAAAAATCTTTTGATATCTCCACGAATCTATAATTTTGGACTATAATATTCAAATTTTGATTCATTTGATATAGTGGGCTATTGTGATGCAGATTATGCAGGTGATAAAGTCGATTGAAAAGGCACAAGTGATCACTGTCAATTTCTTAGAGAATATCTAGTATCTTGGTCCTATAAGAAACAAAATTGAACAACGCTTTCAATGACTGAAGTGGAATACATAGCAACTGCCAGCTGTTGTGCTCAAATCATATGGATGAAGCATCAACTAAAAGATTTTTCTCTAAACTTTTCTCATATTCCTATATTATGTGATAATATTAATGTTATAAATCTTTCTAAAAATTATGTGCATAACATATAGAAATCAAACATCATTTTCTTAGAGATCATGTATTAGAAGGAACCATTGATCTTTTGTGTGTTAATACTGAGAATCAAATAGCTAACATTTTCAGCAAGCCACTCTCTGAAGATAGATTTTGCATGTTAAAAAAAGAGCTTGGTATGTGCAAACTCTCTGATATTATTTCTGCATGAATATTCTTTGCTACTTATCTTTTCATTTCGTTTAACAGACTCCTTTTATTTTGATTCCTTAGAAACTCTCTCTTAAGTTAGTAGGCTTCTTAAAGTTTAAAGGCCCCTCTTAGTTTAAAAGCCTCCTCTTAGGTTAGTAGGTTTCTTTTATATTAGAAGGATGCTCTTCTTTTTTAAAAGGCTTCTCTTAGGTTAACATTTTAAGTAACATATTTATTAAAAGTAGGGAGTCATTCATAGCGTTGTTTCAACCTTTTAAAAAATGCATATGTAGTATGACAACTCTAAGTACATGTCTGTCAAAGATACGCAACCGATTAGGCTTCCTCTTCTGACCTATAAGTCTACTCATTCTCTGACGAGATCAACACTCAGGAATCACTTAATATATCCTCTCTCGTCTTCTCATCTCTGCCATTCTCATCTGCACCGCTTATTCTCTTTGCACCCTAACTCTCTGCATTCTTATTGCCTCTTATTTTCTCTCTTAAACTTTATCAAACTCACCTACAATGGCAAGGACGAGATCAAAAGGACAAAAGAAAACCCTAACTTCTTCTGTTAACCTTGATGAAACTCGTATTATTAAACTTTTCTCATCTAAACCTTAAGAGAAGAAAGTGCCTGAAGTGTACTGGATTACAAATGAAAATGATTCAGTTGAAGAATCTACTAGGTTGATTAGAAGACCACAGACCAGAGGAAGTCTCACAAAACAAGCCGAGAAAAGTTCTGAACAAAAAGAAACCACAGATGCTGAAAAGAAAGAGGAAGAAGAAGCCAGGAAAAGAAAAAAGGAAGAAATAAAAAAGTCAAAGCACCTGTAACTAAAGATAATATTAAGGACCATATTGATAGAAAAGAGTTGTCTCAAGTAGAGATATTTTCCAAGGAAAATTGGCAAAGAAAATAAAGATAGTTGCACACAAGCAAGGAAAGACATCAATACCACTAAAAATGTTTGAATCAATGGAAGCTGAAGTCTGATATAAAACACAATAGAAGGAAAGAAAAGTGGTTGTTGGGCGAATCTTACCTCCTATGATATTTGATGATATAAGCATTCTCATCTCTCCTTACTTTGTTACCATTAGTTGGAAAACATTTTTAAAATTAGATAAGACAATATACGATGAGCTAGTCAGGATATTCTACACATAAATGAAAAAGGAAGAAATTAACGAAAAGCTAGTCATTATCTCATGGGTGCATGAATGTGAAATTTTAATTTATGAAGAAATCTTAGGAGATATACTAGAAGTAGCTCTTATAGGGAGAACTAATTTTCCTTGTCATAAGTGGGATGTTGATGATTTAGAGTTAGTCGAAGTTGTCAAATCCATCTGTCTTCATGCTGAGAACACCCAAGATGGAAGACCCTGGAGCAGACAATTAGATTTAATACCATAATGTCTTACATCGCTTTCAGCTACTTCAATTTTTCCCAGGTGGAGCCTGCTGGAAACTTATGTGATGATATATTTATCAATGCATATTTCTCAATGCTACCTCAATTATATATATGATTGATTTTGCTAATCAATTTGTGAAAATCTGTGATATATAAACGATAAGTTCCTTTCTTAAGAGACAGGATATGTCTGAACATATAAAAGTCACAAGTATCTTTCAAAATCATCTATTATCTCTTTAAATTTTGAAAATTATATCTATTATTGCTTGTCATCATCAAAAAGGGAGAGATTGTTAGCTCAAGATTTATATTTAATTATTTTGATGATAACTACATAATATTTCAAAATTCAAATTGGAATTATTTCCTTGTATAGATAACATTATTTTTAAGGAAATAAAATCATAGGAAAATTACTTCCTTTCTTGCAGGATCCTTCTTAGTAAACTTTCCTTAGTAACATCTAAAGGATCTTACTTTTTCGAACAATTAGCTCTGGAAATTTTTATTCCAGAAAAGATGATATTGAAAATCCAAAGTCAACTTAGAATTAAGATGAAGCAATGGCTAGTTGAATAAATTAACTATTTGAAGAAGAGCAACAACACTAGTGAAGTAATGAACATACACAGACTTTCGAAACAATTGAGCATCATCTATATTTTTAAGAGTCATATCATTCTTATTATACCTTTGAAAGTGAAATCACTCTATTAAGAGAGAAATTGTTATTTGAAAACTTACTTTTGAATTTACATTTTATTTTTTTGTGAACATTTAGAAGCTTTCTTATAGTGAAATACTCAAGTCTAATACTTGGGGGCTGGGCGTAAGCTTGGTTGTTAGCCAAACTAGTATAAATCTACTATATCATTCTTTCTTTCTTCCTAACTTTTAAATTTCTACATTATAAGTTTGTGTTTTCAAGAGACTCTTTCAGCTTTTCAATAAGCTTATTTTGTTTCAATAAAGCAAGAGGTTTTTTTGCTTTAAACATTAACAGACTCCTATCAATTAATAGACTTATTTTTATTTGAACTCTAGCAGGCTCCTATCAATTGACAAGCCCTTTTCTTTTTGAGCGCAAATAGGATCCTTTTGATTAATATACTTGTTTCGTATTTTAAATACTAATAGGATTCTTTCTTTTTAAACATTAACAAGTTCCTTTGGAAGTTTAATAGGATCTTTCCATTTATCAACCTATTTTATTTAAGAAGGTTTTTTAAGATTTAAAATACTTTGCAAATTTTTTTACACTCACTTCATCCCCCTCTTACACGTGTTTACTTTATCACCCATATTAATGGGCCTTTATACAAAGCATAAAATAGGAGATAACATGCCTTGGGCATAGGAGTTGTATATGAACTATCATAAGAAAACAATTCTTAAAATTTATGTTATAAAGATTGATTTTGGAAAAGTTTTTTTATTCTTTCAATTGGAACTTCATTCTCCATACAGTAGAAGCCTTTGGATTTCTAATGCAATTTTCCAAGTAGACTAAGAAATTTATTACCATGACTGCGTATATCATTCTTTATTAATAGACAGCCAACCAAAATAATCTACGGAGCTAAAGGATTAAGGCAAGATGGATCCCTTATCCTATTATATTTTTACATTTTGTATTAAGGTACCTACTAGATTGACAAAGCATAATATTAAGTAGGAAAGCTACTGAACCAATGAAGGCTCTAATTAGTGTTTTGATGATAGCAAAACATAATTACTATTAATGAGTTTATTATCTTGATAAAAAGTAATATAATAACAAAATGAAGTCATAAACTTAAGAAGATAGCTTGTGAAGCTGATAAAGAGAAGTTGAAATTTACAATTGTCAAAATAAAGATAAAGCTCACAATGCATAAAATTTTCATTTCACTTTATTACTTGAGTCTTTACATTCATCAAGAGGCATTTTGGAAAGTGTTTAAATCATAATTGGGTTTTAAAAATTGGTTTTGAGCATCTGAAGTTACTAAAACAATATTTTGTGGTGATTGGTCAATCCACATGAGTTAGTGGTCAACAATATAGATTAAAGTTGTTAAATTTGGTATACCATGAGTTTTCTACAACATTAGTTGATGTATTAGTCAATCAATGTGCCATATTGGTCCACTTATATGCTTACAAGTCAACTAGTGTTCCAATTGTTAGTGAATTTAGTGACTTTAATGCATACTGGTCGATTAGTATCCTATACTAATCGACAAATGCTCTGCGAATTCAATGACTAAAAAGGTCCCAGAACATTATAAATAGATTTTTCTCATTGCTTTTATATCAAAATGCTTCTGGGTGTATTTCACACGCATTTCTAAATGATTTTTAGTCATTTGAACATCATTGTTTTATATTTGTATGAGTAAGCCTTTTTTGAGTTATCAAGTGAATAAATAAGATAATTTTGAATTTTAATCCCTTATTAAAGGGTTGAATATTGTACTTAGGAGTGTTCTAAGTGGGATTAAAGTTCCTCTTCACCTTAGAAGAAAATTGTAAGAAAGTTTCCTCTTTACCAAGAAAGATTGTATAAAAGTTATTTTCACCTTGAAAGAAGATTTATAATAAAATTTCAAGAAGAGTCTTAGGGGTGGATGTAGGCAAGGATTGTTTATCAAACCACCAAAAATTAGCTTGCATTCTCTCTTCTATACCATCTTTAAAATATTGTTCAATGTTTTATTAATTTATATTAAGCAATTTTCTCATCTTAATTTACATTGCTTATTATTAGAGTACATTGGTCAACAAAAAATGTTGATTTTTATAAACACTCAGTTCACCCCCTATTAGGTGACATTAGGAGCTAACAAGTGGTATTATAGAGAGTCTACTAGGCTAGCATTTCTATCAAAATCCTACAGCAAAGATCATAATGGCATATTTAGGAGAGATAAAGCATTAGTAGATTACCTTTACTGAGATGAGATTTTTCTTAATGGCTAAAAGTATAGAGCTATGGAAAATAGTTTTAAACAATCCCTTTTATTCTTTTGAAAATTGTATAAAACAAAAAAGGTACATAATGTAAAAGAAGAATGAGAACCTCAATATAAGAGATTAGTTTTCTTAAATAATAAATCCATATACATAGGGATTTTTTTTTACATTTAGAAGAAATAAATTCAATAGGGTCTTTATATATTAAAAGGTTCACAAAATTTAGCATACCTTAGAAGTTACACATAAGGGAACAATCAAATGAAGGAGAGTAGAGTAACCATGCCAACACATCAATATGAATTGTTTCAAATGAAATATGATGAAACCATATCTAGCATATATACTAGATTTATTAATATTATTAATGCTCTCGGATATCTTGGAAGAACCTATACTAATGTTGAAATGGTAAGAAAGTTGCGTAGGTCACTTCCAAAGATACAGAAAGTTAAAGTGATGGCTATACAAAGATCCAAGGAACTAACAATACTACCATTACAGGAACTAATTAGATCTCTCCTTATATAATAAATGAGGCTCTAAAAGACATAAGAAGAAATGATGCTCCAAAAGAAAATAATTTAGCATTCAAAGCCTCAAAAGAATAATCAAGTGAAGAGGATGAGATGTCAACTAATGAAAGAAAAGAAAAAGACATTGTCTTACACAATAGAAAATTCAATTTCTTTAAGAAATTCTTAAAAATAAAGGATTTCAAGGTAAAAGTGATTTAAAACACAAATCCTCTAACATTATTTTCTTTAAAAATAGAAAAACTAGGCATATAAAGTCATTATGACTTCTACTAAAAAATGATGAGAAGTACGAGTGAAACTATAAGAAAGAGAAGGAAAAGAAGAAAGCACTTAAAGCATCAACTTAAGACGACAAAAGTGAATCTAAAAGCGAGCATTTAGAAGAAGAGATAGCTCATATATGCTTTTCTACTATGGGAAATGATGAGGTATCATTTAACCTTAATTTGTATGATAGTGGTAGTGATTTTACATATGATGAATTAATTGAAAGTTTAAAAATCATGAGTAATAAAAAGAAAAAAAATATCTTTAAAACTCAAAGAAGTTCAAAAATAGTTGTATGAATGCATGAATGATAATGAAAAGATAAAAAGTAAATTGCGTAGTATTAAAGTATCCAAAATCGTGAATATTGATGACAATCATAACTTAGATGCACTAAAGCATAAGAATGAAACATTGACAAAGGAGGTAGATCCTTTTAATGACTCTTTGTCCAAGTTTGTTAAAGGGAGTGAAAAGCTAAAAATATTCTAGGAGCTCAAAAGAATTCCAATGATAGACATGGAATAAGATACAGCCATAAAAGTAACAGCAATTTTAAATCCATATTTCTCAAGGAAAAATATTTATATAATGAAGAACCATTACCTAATGGAACAAATGAGTATGGAGCATCCACGTCCAAGCATATGCATACACATTCCACATCCATTAGGACTAATCCCAAAAGCAAGCATTATAATTTTATATATGGCTATAACCTATGCATATATTTCAATTTTATTAAGGGAAGAATACGTAGAACTTCTATAATAACATGCAAACTCACCCATACCCTTTTATACCAGAAAGAACTACACATCAAGCTTTGATTCATAGAAGACAACATACATATAATCTTGATAGCTCATTTTAATACATTAGGAAACTATTTAACACCTTTAATGTCTAAAGGAAGTTTCCTCATTATGCATACACATATAGTAATCCATTTATGCACCCTCATCACTTATAAAATATGGTATGTCGTTTTTGTGGTAAGTTTAGACATGTTAATAGATTTTGTTTTCTTAAACAAAGTATAGCAAGCAAACACATAAAAGTATGGGTTGAAAAGAAGGGTTCTAACAACTAAGGAAAAAAGTTCTAGTTTCCTAAAACACATTGATTACCTTATTTATTAAGGTTTATAGAAAATAAAGAGCAAATAGTGTGCAGTTATTAAATTAAACATTATTTTTGAAGAATTTATATATATTTTTATCTTGATGAATCTAACCTTTTTGTCTTCAAGAAAGTCTTCAAGATATTCTTGTAGGATGTAAATAATTAACTCCTAATATTAACTAAAGACTTTTCAAATTATTTACCAAGTGAGAAAGATAAGAAGGACAAGATGCCACTAAAGAATTGATAATTCAAGAAGAATAAGCATTCAAACCAACTCATAGGTAATGTTCACTAAGAGGTAATTATTAGTTTATATTTTAGGATTATCTAAAATCTTGCATTTCCTTGTCAATTAGAGTTTAAATTCTTAGTGATGAATGTTAGGTTGAACATTTGTTTGGCATAATATGGATATAGACTCAGATATTATATGCAAATAGGAATGTTGAGTTAAAACTTGTTGATTACTAAAGCTATTAGGATATATTTTCTCAAAACTAATGAATAATGATTTTAGGAGAGACTGCGACATGATTTTATATGTTTAAGGTCTTTTTTAATATTTTTTTCATTCTTGATTGATAGTACCAATACTTTTAAGTATTTTTATGCTTTAATTCAAGTTTCAAAGACAATTTCTTAAGTTACCTGGTCAATTGGTCGATCAATATCTTAGTGTGATCTCCTAGTATCTTCAAAATTCACCCCCTTTTCTTTCTAGTGAGTTTTCTAGTTGATTGGTTGCTAATATAGGCAACTTTTTGGACCCCGTTTCCGGAGTCCAACTCAGAGGTCATAAAATGTGAGCTTATTCTCACAAAATCTCCTTAATTTCAATCTAAGTTGTCCCAAATTCACTTCCTCTATCGCCACATCATTTCGTAACCATTCCACTACCAATATTATCTCATCAAACTCTCTAGGCTCTTTTCATTTAATTCATTACTT
>JAOQMS010000006.1:19948422-19972483 GCA_027563885.1 Erythroxylum longipes
TTAAATTAGCAAGCATGAATATAAGTTAGAATTCATGAATTAGCAATTTTTGGAGTTTAATTAGATATATTATGAATTAGTGTGGTTGCATAGATTAAAAGAAAGAGTTAGAATTAAGTTAAGGAGTTGGAAGGAATTAGATTAATAAGGAAGAGTAAGCTTGGAAAGAGAAAAGTTGGTCTTAAACTAATAAGAAAAGATGAGAAGAGAGTCGTGTGTATTAAGAAAGAAAAAGAGAGAAGTCGTGGAAGAAACTAGAAGAAGAGAAGGAGAAACCTAAGCATAGAAAGAAGAAAAAAAAGAAGGAAAGAAAAGAGCAAGGAGAAAGAAGAGGAAGAAGTATATTCAGCTGAGTTTCTTTTTAAGTAACTTTTATTATTCTTCTTGTTTTGATAGAAGAAGGACGTAGAGAAAGTAGGTTTTATGCTGTAAATGAAGAGAGAAAGAAGAGAACCGAAATTCTTCTTAGATTTTTATGAACCTTAACTAGATCTTAGCTCTTTTAGTTAGATAAATCAAGAATAGATCAAGTCTAAGCTCATTTTTAGATATTTAAGCTTAAGGAATTTTTATTCGTGTATGATGATTGAATGAAAATATATTTGTTTGAAGAGAACCAACAACTTCGAAATCAAGAACAAGAAGAAGAACAAACTTGAGCTTAGATTTATAAGAAAATAGGTGGGTAATATGTTTATAGTTTGTGATGATGGGTTGTATTATTTGATTTTATGTGTATAAATATTTATCTTGAATCATTGTGAATGTTCTGTGAATTTAATATCATGTATTCCTTGCAAGATTTATGCTTCTATGATGTTAATGAAAACAGAAAATTTAAAAAGCATGAAAGTATGAATATGATATGAAATATGTAAGCATCGGAAATCTGCTTCTGTGGCCAAGAGAGATACTATTCTTTTTGTCATGTGCACGTTGACCTAAAGCCTTCGCTCGGCTGCCCACTTATGGCACATGAGATCCGAAGAATGGACTCATTCTATTCATGGTGTAAACTTTGGTTTTGCTAATTTGTTTTATCAGATTCTCTCGAGCCATTATATTTGTGCATTACATCTTAGTTTTTTGAATATGGAGCATAATTTGAGTGTTATTTTGTGATGATTAAATGAAACTTATGATCTGATTTATATGGTGGTGAATTCATGTCTATGTAAATTCTTAAAATTTAGAATGTGGATAATGTGATATGCAAAGTCTAAAATGCAATGAATATATATATACTTGATTGTGTGTGTGGTTCGTCATCGCTGGCTATAAACATATTAGCCACTGAACGTCGCAGCTCACCCCATTATTTTAACACTCATGAAGAAAAAGCAGATCATTATTGAAATTTCAGTCTTTTGTAATTAAGTTAGTTTAGAAACTTTGATACTCTAGAAGCATAACAAGCATGAGCATTCTTACTTGTTTTGTACTATGCTACTAAAATGGTTTATAATATTTAATTTTAAGTTATGTACAATCTCTGCTTTTGTTATGAAATGAAAATGAGAACTACAGAAAATCTCTTTTGTATTCATAATTTCTTCTCAGTTAAGTTGCCATTGAGTTGGGAACAAATCGTTAGATGTTTGAAGTCCTTTGAATAGATTTTTCTAAAGTAAATTGGTTAAGTTAGGAGTTTTGTATGTATGGTTTATGTTGTTGGTTTTGGGTCTTTTGTATTGTAAGAAATGTTTATTGACAATAGAGAGAAAAGAGGAAAAAAGGGAATAAAATGTGTTCTGAAACTTCAAGGAATAAACTGGATTGATCTAGGCAGAATTTGATAAAATGGTCTTCATAAAAGTTGTAGATCTTTCACTTAGATTTCTAACAACATAAAGTTCATAATATTTGGATTCGGGATTGGAAGTTATAAGGTTATGAAGTGGGTGTGTGCTGTAAGAAAGTCACAATCGTGCTTGTAATACCATTACTATTCATCAGATGTTGCGATCGTGCATATGCACGATCACGACTTTCGTGCTTTTGAAGGAAACTCACGGTCGTGCATAAGCATGACCGTGATGCTGGGTTCTCATGGACGTGAGTTTTCAAAAGTCACGACCGTGACTTTTTCCACTTCTTCTGTTCTTTTTAATTCCCTTATTCATTTTTTGTATTTTATCTGACTCCTACACCAATTTATTTTCATACCCATTTTATTTTATGCTATTTATTTTAATTATTATTTGTATTTTTTTACTCCCACTATGACTTATTTTTATATTTATCATAGTTTTATTTATTTATTTTATTTTAAAAAGTCCCCTAAATTTGGCGCCTTGTCGCGATAGAATAACGACTGAGACTCGGGGCCAACATCTTTGGTATCAGAGCCCACTATTTCTAAGGATTCCTAGGCTTAGAATATGTATATTATGAAATATATAAGGTGTGATAAAGAGTTTGTATTGTTAAATTAATTGTTTGCATTGTTGAATTCATTGATTGCATTAAGTGACATGTATATCATGCATACATGTAGGAAATAAGATTAAAATAAAAAGTAAGTTAAATGATAATATTTTATTGAAGGAGTAAAATGCCACCTTATAGAAGAACACGAGGAGTTTTTCAAGGATCTGCTGCACCTGATTCTCCACCGAGAGAGGAGGGTACTGATGAGTCCAGAGCCCTAACGATTACTGAGGCGACTGTAGGGTAGGATAGCGAGCCCTTTCCACCATAAATGCTCGAGTCATCTCTTCCTCAAGGACAAATGCCTAATCCCTTTGATCCTAGAATGTTCCAAACCTTTGCTTAGGCTTTTGTTCAAGCCACGGGCCAGATGCCATCAACTTCCACTCCAGCCCTAACTAAGAAAGGGAAATAATTTGATAAGTTGAGGAAGTATGGCGCAGTGGATTTTTATGGAACAATCGATTCAGAGGAAGCTGATACTTGGTTGAGGAAAACTGAAAGAATATTGGAACAGATGGATTGCAAGGCTGAGGAAAATATTATGTATGCTGCAAGCTTGCTATAGGGAGATGCCCTGCATTAGTGGGAAAGCGTACCAAGGAGCCAGTTAAAGCTGCCATTGTTAACCTGGAAAGATTTCCAAGTTTCCTATAAGAAGAAATATTTGTCTGAAGTGTATATTCAGCAAAAACAGAGGGAGTTTCTGAGTCTCACCCAGAGGGAGATGACAGTGAGTGAGTCAGAGCGCAGACTTACACAATTATCCAAATATGTAGTTGATTTGATGATAAGTGAAGCAGCTAAGTGCTGAAGGTTTGAAGCGGGATTGCATTTAGCCATAAGAGAGAAAGTGGTGGAGCGAAATTTTTGTGACTTCCAACAGCTGGTAAAGGCTACTTTAAGGTTAGAGAATGTAGAAAAAATAAAGAGCACCTTGAATAAAAAGAGGAAAGGAAGAGAGTAGCTCAGAAAAGGGGGTAGTAGTAGTATTTCTATGCTGGAAAGGAGTACCAAGACTTTCCCCACATAGTTTGATGTTAGGAGTAGTGGTGCAAGCAGGCCCAAAATAATGAGAACTACTTCCCTTCAAGCCTTGACCGTTGGAGGTAGGGGAAGAGGACATGGGGAAAAGCCATCTTTTCCTAAATTCGATCATTATGGCAAATTCCATAAAGGGGAGTGCTATAAACTGATTGGTGCTTATTTCAAGTGTGGAGAAAAAGGGCATATGGCTAGGGAGTGTCCACAGTATGCAAGGCGAGAGGGAACTCAGATGCAAGCTTTAAGAAGGATTGAGGCTGTGGGTGTTGAGTCTGCAACTGAAGTGGGCAGTTCCAGTGCAGCCAAGAAAATAAATCCTCCAGGATGATCAAAAGGGTAAGCACCAGCTAGAGTATTTGCAATGACAAGGGACGAAGCAGAAGCCGCTCCAGAGGTTGTTATTGGTATGGTTAAATTGTTTCATAATGACATTATTGTTTTAATTAATATGGGGTCTACCCACTCATTTGTTTCATCAAGTATAATTATGCATGATACAAATTTGAGTTTACTAGATAGTCCCTTAATGGTTAGTACCCCAATTAGCCAGTATGTTATTATTAGTCATGTTTATCGAGAGTGTGAATATGTATTGGTGAGGTGAAAGTAATGGTGGATTTAATGCCATTGGAGATGACGGGATTAGATGTGATTTTGGTTATGGACACTTTAAAAATACATAATGTCAAATTGAACTGCAAACAGAAGACAATAGAGTTTGAATTGGATAAAGGGGAAAAGGTGGTGTTTGTGGGAGACAAAAAGGCAAGCCCACCCAAAATTATTTCAGCTCTAACAGCAGAGAAAATGATGAAGAAAGGATGTGAAGCATTCTTGGCATATGTGATAGACACGAAGGTAGATGAAGAAAAATTAGAAAACATTCCTGTGGTCAGGGAGTTTCCAGATGTCTTCCTAGAGGAATTACCAGGACTACCACCACCTAAAGAGATCAAGTTCACCATAGAGCCTCTTCTAGGCACAACACCAAATCTATTCCACCCTATAGAATGGCTCCGGCATAATTGAAGGAGTTTAAAAAGCAGTTAGAAGAGCTGTTGGAGAAAGGTTTTATTAGGCCTAGCTCTTCGCCTTGGGGAGCTCCAGTTCTTTTTGTGAAAAAGAAAGATGGATCCTTGAGGATGTGTATGGATTACAGGAAGCTTAATCATATCACCATCAAGAATAGATATCCTCTCCCATGCATAGATGATTTGTTTGATCAATTGCAAGGAGAAAAAGTCTTCTCCAAGATAGAATTGAGATTGGGTTATCACCAATTGAGAATAAAGGAGTCCGATGTGTTAAAGACTACTTTTAGAACATGATATGGGCATTTTGAGTTCTTAGTTATGCCCTTTGGATTAACTAATGCCCCTGTAGCCTTCATGGATTTAATGAATAGAGTCTTTAAGCCTTTTCTAGGCTAGTTTATAATAGTCTTCATTGATGATATATTGGTTTATTCCAAGAGCGACAAAGAACATGAAGAACATTTAATGATTGCCTTGGAGATATTAAGAAAGAAAGAGTTGTATGCCAAATTTGATAAATGTGAATTTTGGCTAAGCGAAGTGGTGTTTCTTGGACATGCCATTTCGAAAAAAGGAGTACATGTGGATCCATGAAAAATAGAAGCTGTTGTTAGATGGGAAGCACCCAAGAATGTAGCAGAAGTAAAAAGTTTCTTGGGATTAGTCAGTTATTATAGACAATTCGTAGAAGACTTTTCCATGAGTGCAACTCCACTTACCAAAATGACAAGGAAGAGTCAGAAATTTATATGGACAGAAGAATGTTAGAAGAGCTTTAAGGAATTGAAGAAGAAGCTTACAACTGCACCAATTTTGACTTTACCTTCTGGTAGTGATGGATATACAATATATAGCGATGCTTTAAGAAAGGATTAGGGTGCGTGTTGATGCAAGGAGATAAAGTGATTGCCTATGCTTCTAGGCAATTAAAACCTTATGAGATGAATTATCCCACGCGTGACATGAAATTGGCTACTATAGTCTTTGTGTTGAAAATATGGATACATTAATTATATGGAGTCACCACTAAGGTATTTACGGACTACAAGAGTCTTAAATATTTGATGAGCCAAAAAGAGTTAAATATGAGGCAAAAAAGGTGGTTAGAATTATTAAAGGACTATGACTTGATGATAGACTACCACCCGGGGAAAGCTAATATAGTAGCGGATGCACTGAGTAGGAAATCTAATATAGCGTATGTAAAGACAATATATCTTCCTTTGTTGAAGGAATTAGCCAAACTGAAGGTGACATTGAGGCAAGTTGAATCTGGTGGTATATTGGCTAATTTCAGAGTAAGGCTAGTATTGAATGAGAAGATTAAGGAATTGTAGGAACAAGATGAGTGCTTGAACAAGCTCAGAGAAGAAATTAAAAGTGGTAAGCCTTCGGAAATAGAAGTAAGAGAAGATAGGTTGATGGTTGTAGGCAATAGATTATGTATTCTGGATATGCAAGAATTGAAGGATGAAATTCTTGATGAAGCACATAATGCTCCATATGCAATGCATATAGGGAGTACCAAGATTTATAAAGATTTAAAAGAACACTTCTTGTAGAGAGGAATGAAGAAAGATGTTGCAAAGTATGCTAGAAAATGTTTGGTGTGTCAACAGGTTAAAGCAGAACATCAAGCACGCACTGATAAGCTTAAGCCTTTGTCTATTCCGGAATGAAAGTGGGAGAAGATTACAATGGATTTCTTGATGGTATTACTAAGGACCAGTAGGAAGCATGACACAGTATGCGTGATTGTAGATAGGTTAACTAAGTTAGCATATTTCTTGCCAATTAGACAAACTGATTTTTTGAATGTCTTGGCCAAGAAATATATAGATGAAATAATCAGACTTCATGTGATTCTGAGTTCTATAGTCTCAAATAGAGATCCCAGATTCACCTCCAGATTTTGGGAAAAGTTGCAAGAGGCTTTGGGAACCAAGTTCCATTTTAGCACAACTTTTCATCCGTAGATGGATTTAGAGAGGACAATAAGGACATTGGAGGCATTTTTAAGGGCTTGTGTTATGGACTTCAAAGGCTTATGGGATGAACATTTACCTTTGATTAAGTTTGCTTATAATAATTCCTACCACTCAGGAATTCAAATGGCACCTTATGAAGCTTTGTATGGTAAGAGGCGCAGAACTCCTATTTGCTGGGATGAGGAAGGTGAAAGGAAACTTTTAAGACCTAAGTTGGTACAAAATACAGTAGACGAGATTAATTTAGTAAAATAGAGACTCAAGGTAGCTCAAGATAGGATAAAGAGCTATACAGACGCACATAGGAAGGAGATGGAATATGAAGTTGGAGATAAGGTATTCCTTCGAGCCTTGCCATGGAAAGGAGTTTTAAGATTTGGGAAAAATGGTAAACTCAGTCTAAGATACATAGGCCCTTATGAGATTATTGAGAAGAGGGCCTCTAGCCTACAAGTTAGCCCTACCGTCAGAATTATCCAGGATTCATAATGTCTTCCATGTATCGATGTTAAGAAGGTACAGATCAAATCTGTCACGCATAGTCCAACCATCAGAAGTTTACTTAAGAGAAGATTTGACTTATGAAGAACAACCAGTGGAGATTTTAGATTCAAAACAAAAAGTCTTGAGAAATAAGACTGTGAAGCTGGTTAAAGTTTTATAGAAGAACCATGCAAGAGAGGAAGCAACATGGGAATCTTTGGAAGCTATAAAGGAGAAGTATCCATACCTATTTGTGGACTCAGGTGAGAATTTTGAGGACAAAATTCTTTAAGGGGGGAGAAATGTTGGACCTCGATTTCCTCAGAATTTATTTTATTAAATTACCAAGCATGAATATAAGTTAGAATTCATGAATTAGCAATTTTTAGAGTTTAATTAGATATATTATGAATCTCGTGTGGTTGAATAGATTAAAAGAAAGAGTTAGAATTAAGTTAAGGAGTTGGAAGGCATTAGATTAATAAGGAAGGGTAAGCTTGGAAAGAGAAAAGTTGGTCTTAAACTAATAAGAAAAGAAGAGAAGAGATTTGTGTGTATTAAGAAAGAAAAAGAGAGAAAGTCGTGGAAGAAACTAGAAGAAGAGAAGGAGAAACCTAAGCATAGAAAGAAGAAGAAGAAGAAGGAAAGGAAAGAGCAAGGAGAAAGAAGAGGAAGAAGAATATTCAGCTGAGTTTCTTTTTAGATAACTTTTATTATTCTTCTTGTTTTGATAGAAGAAGGAAGTAGGAAAAGTAGGTTTTATACTGTAAATGAAGAGAGATAAAAGAGAACCAAAATTCTTCTTCTTAGATTTTTATGAACCTTAATTAAATCTTAGTTCTTTTAGTTAGATAAATCAAGAATAGATTAAGTCTAAGCTCATTTTTGGATATTTAAGTTTAAGGAAGTTTAATTCATGTGTGATGATTGAATGAAAATATATTTGTTTAAAGGGAACCAACAACTTCAAAATCAAGAGCAAGAAGAAGAACAAACTTGAGCTTAGATTTATAAGAAAATAGGTGGGTAATATGTTTATAGTTTGTGGTGATAGGCTGTATTATTTGATTTTATGTTTATAAATATTTATCTTGAATCATTGTGAATTTTCTGTGAATTTAATATCTTGTATACCTTGCAAGATTTCTGCTGCTATGATGTTAATGAAAAATAGAAAATTTAAGAAGCATGAAAGTATGAATATAATATGCAATATGTAAGCATCGAAAAATATGCTTCTGTGGGCAAGAGAGATACCATTCTGTTTGTCATGTGAACATTGACCTAAAGCCTTCTCTTGGCAGCCCACTTGTGGCACATGAGCTCCGAAGAATGGACTCATTCTGTTCATGGTGTAAACTTTGATTTCGCCATTCTATTTTTTGGGATTCTCTCAAGCTATTATGTTTGTGCATTGCATCATAGTTTGTTGAATATGGAGCATAATTTGAGTGTTATTTTGTGATGATTAAATGAAACTTAAGATCTAATTTGTGTGGTGGTGAATTCATGTCTATGTAAATTCTTAAAATTTAGAACGTGGATAGTGTGATATGCTAAGTCTAAAATGCAATGAATATATATATACTTGATTGTTTGTGTGGTTTGTCATCGCTGCTATAAATGTATTAGCCATTGAGTGTTGCAGCTCACCCCATTATTTTTCCACTCCTCAGGTGAAGACCAAGCAGATCATTATTGAACCTTTGCAAAGCTTTCGCAACTCCAAGATTTCAGTCTTTTATAATTAAGTTAGTTTAGAAACTTTGGCACTCTAAAAGCATAACAAGCATAAGCATTCTTACTTGTTTTGTACTATGCTACTGAAATGGTTTCTAATATGTAATTTGAAGTTATGTACAATCTCTAATTTTTTTAGAGAAATGACAGCGAGAACTGCAGAAATTCTCTTTTGTATATGTTCAGAATTTCTTCTCGGTTAAGTTGCCATTGAGTTAGGAACAAATTGTTAGATGTTTGAAGGCCTTTGAATAGATTTTTCTGAAGTAAATTGGTTAAGTTAGGAATTTTGTATGTATGGTTTATGTTGTTGGTTTTGGGTCTTTTGTATTGTAAGAAATGTTTATTGACAGTAGAGAGAAAAGAGGAAAAAGGGGAATAAAATGTGTTCTGAAACTTCAAGAAATAAACTGGATTGATCTAGGCAGAATTTGACAAAATGGTCCACATGAAACTTGTAGATCTTTCACTTAGCTTTTTAACGAGATAAAGTTTATAATTTTTGGATTTCAGTACGATCGCGACAACCCCTTAACACCATTACTGTTCATCGTATTTTGCGATCATGCACATGGGTTCTCACGGCCGTGAGTTTTCAAAAGTCACGGCTGTGACTTTTTCCACTTCTTCTGTTCCTTTTAATTCCTTTATTCATTTGTTGTATTTTGTCCGACTCCCACTCTAATTTATTTTCATGCCCATTTTATTTTATCTATTTATTTTAATTGTTATGTGTATTTATTTTTACTCCAACTGTGAATTATTTTTATCTTTATCATAGTTTTATTTATTTATTTTATTTTAAAAAGTTCCCTAAATTTTGGCGCCTTATCACTATAGAATAAGAACCGAGACTCGAGTCCAACAATACACAATTGAATATATATAAGACAACAAATGCCTTTAAATAATTATGCCACTAAACTACAACCAATCAATTGTTTTTTATGGCATAAACAAATAGAATCATTAGACTCTAAAAAACCTTATTAACTCTAGTAGACTCACACTACTTGCACTTAATTGAAAAGAGATCGACACAAGCCATTAAAATATTTATGGATCAATTGCTTCAGTATTTTGTCATGAATAAAGTTATTGTTGAAAATATATAAAAAATAATGTTTAATTATTTTGATGATAGGGAGAAGAAGAATGAAAAAAATAAAAGATGTGCCTGAAAGCATTCATTGAGAGATTTAGTTCTTTTCTTAAATTTAACTAATGAAAATTTTATTTAGAAACTATAAAAAATAGAATGAATTTTAATTAACAAATTACATTTAGACCATTGAGATGAATTTTACCATCTAATTGATTTTATCATTTATTTATAATTAAAATTTTATTGTAGTATTTATTTTTAAGTTAAATATAAATTTTTTGTTCCCAATTAAAAAATTTGTTCATTTCTAATATAAATTTATTGAAAATTCATATAGTAATTAATATTATTTTGCACAATTTTATTTAAGAAATTTTACATAAATGTTTTTAAAAATTATAGTTCACTCTTATTTTATTTAAGATGGCTTCTCCATAAACCAAATTAAATTAAAAATAACTTCTTTTTTATTTTATCTTATCTCTAATTTTAAATTTTGGTATTACATACTTTACTTTATTTGTTTATTATCTTGAGCATAGGTTGCTTATTTTTCTTTTTTACAAATATAGATCACCAAGGATTGGAAAAAAAAAAACTACAACTTCCATCAAATCCTAAAAGAATTCACCAACTACATTAAGATTGTCAAAATAAAGTAAATTAGTTAAAATTGAAATTAAAGAGTATTTTAGTTGCTAAAAATTCAACGAAAATTGTATCATATTTTTTCCTAGAAAACCCTTTATTAATAATAAATTTGAAGAAAAGAAATATGAAAAAGTTATTGAAATATCAGATTCTTCATTGTAAGACATCCAAGTATTAAACTTAAAATTATTAGCTAAAATTTACTATTTAATAAAGTTTTATGTTTGTTTTATATTTTAGTTGTCTTTGGTTTCTATTTTCTACATTTTATGTGCTTTATAATGTTGAATGGAAAACAGTATACTTATTTTATGCTTAAAACCGCAAGTATATGGATCGTGACTTATAGTAATAAGCAGATATCCATCCCACAAGGATTGTGCTTAGGCACCACTTAAATAAGATTAATCTTTGTTTGAGAACCAAATTTTTAGTGGAAATAAACTAGAAAAATTAAATTAAATTAAACAACTAACATAACACAAATAACACTCCAAAATGTAGAAAGTTGGAATTCAAGATTTTCACAACTAGAGATTACTTTTTCACTATCTTGTCTCCCTCCTTTTTTGTTAATTGAATTGTGTTTCAGCTAAGATGTCCTAATGTATTAACTACCCTCACTCAAGGTGTAATGAATTGTCCCTAAACAAATTAAATGGAAATGATTAAACAATCTCACAATCTACAAATCAATACAACAATTCAATTAGTTATTAAGTTATCCTACAGGTGATCAATTAAATTAGCCAAGATTTCTCTTTCAACTAATCAATTAACTTGATGACTGTAGGTCTATAGAATGTCAATTCTTATTGTACAATTCTACAAAAATAACCCAACTCAATCTCTCAATATATTGCAAGGTATATATATATATTCAACATTCATAAAAAACATTGATCATTCAAGTCAACAAAATAGGAGTTTAACAAGAAGTTCAAAAGTAATCGCTATAATTGAACTAGCCATTCATGATGTCCACAACAACCCAAACATTCAAATAATCCATCATACAAAATGCTAGAAGAGAAAAATGAAAGAAAACTAAATGAATCAAACTCCTTCTCTTCTTGGCCCAAATCTAGAAAATCTGGCGTTAGTATGCTCTTTTCTTAATTGTGAATGAAAAATGTTGAATCTCTACTTCTCCTGAAGCTCTAAACCTGATTTTTTACTCAAGGAGGTAAGTCTCACATGAATTTCTCTCGTCCATAGGGGTTTTATCCTTATATAGTCATGAAAACCTAAAAGAATAAGTGAAGCCCACGTAAATCTAGTTAAAAATCCCACAGCTATAAGAATTGGTATGAAACCCACGATCGTGGGTTTTTGCATTGTAATTCCTCCTTTTCTCTTCTCTTATCTTGGTCTCTAGCTCATTTACAAATATGACCAACTTCCATTACTACATCAAAATGATCAATTCTGACCCTAAATCAACATCAAATACAGAATGAAGATTAAACTAAACAAAACATACAAAATAAATCCTAAAACATAATAATAAAAGTCTATTATATAAGAAACACATGCTAAATATTTTAAAAAAACACACACTAATACACAACTATCAACTTTCCCTTACTTAAATCTTTTCTTGTCCTCAAGCAAAATAAAACACAACCAATCAATTCCATCACTTCATTTTCACAAAGATCAAAACATGCAATCCCTCAAATTTTGGCTAACTCAAATGTCAAGCTACTACACATATCATAACTACTTTGCATTAGTATACATAAGAAAAATCAACATATGGCACCATCACTCAAAGATAAGTATAGATGTAAAATGAATCTTCCTCACGGTCGCACTCATTTCTCTCAAATGTTTGATGGTTAGTGTTTCGCTCAAGCTTCCTATAGGAACTACACTACCATAGGCTTGATAATACACCAATTCTCCTCTATAATGATTACATGCATAAATAGATCAAAAGGACTTGCTTAGGGTTGTAATGCGATGAAGGGTAAAGAATAAAGGGTTTAACACAAACATTCGTAAAGTAATAAGTGGAAAGAGGGATAACAAAACATAATTTTGAGATACACAAGGGTAAATATACTACTACTTCGCACTTATTAATGCTACTAAAATGTTCTTCTGTTTTTCTTTTCTTTTATTTTTTATTTTTATTTTCAAATGGAAAAAACAATGAACAACATAGTAACTAAATACAATGTGATTCTAGAGTAGGAGTATCACTCAACTCATCTCCGAAAAAAATTGAAGCAAAAATCTCAATTAATGCATTACTTAATACTTTACTAAGCTTATGAATGGGTAGGTTAATAGGGTTTTGGGGTTTTAAAATTTGTGGAATTTTCAAGAAACAAAATCGTTAAGGTTGAACGAGGTTAGTAAGGGATAATAAAAAGTAGGTCCTTTAAGCTAAGGGTTAACACAAAAAGGGCCTTAATTGTCTCTATTAAGTATGCATATAGTAGACTCAAACTGATTCAAAGCAAGTTCTGAAGGTAATAACCTAAGGAAGCATCACACAAAAAAAGAAATAAAATGACTATAGATGGAGTCATCTAGGCTCAATCCTCACTTTGGCTTAAATGAAAATTCATTATGCATCTCTACACTACCTCATTGCTCAAGTGTGAAATTATGAATAAGCTTATGTAACCAACTACTTTTTATCACTCAACATGGTTCACTCTCTACTCAAGTAGCCTAATCTGAGTTTAAGCATGCATTCAATCTCATTCCAACTAGCATGACAAAATCTTTTGGCAAAATAAATCAAAATGATTCAAATGTCGTTCCATTGCTTAACACAGAACAACATAATATGCTTAAAACAGGCATCCTAATTAACAAGATGCAAACAGTGACTAAAACAATGCAATTGATAAAGCAAATGTCACCTTCCCACATTTAGAGAACACATTATCCTCAATATGAGAAGGCAACCACAAAATAAGGTAAAATGACATCAAACAAAAAAAAAGGCATCAAACCAAATAAAAGAAATTAAAACAAACAAAAGACATCAAACCAAACAAAAGACAAAATAACTAACAAAGTAATTAAAACAATGTAAAAAAGTTTAGGGCAAAAAGGCTCATGGAGAATGTGGTGGTGACGGTGTTGGTGAAGGGACTTTAATATTATTCCTTTGGATGAACTTGAGGAATTTCTTCTTCATATACCGCTGCTCCTTGTGCACTTATCTCATCTGGATGCTGAGCTTGTTAATTTACAACATTGTTTGTTGATGATTAGAGGCCATCTGGTCAAGGATTTGCTGGAAGCTGTCGACCTCTACTGTTGCAGTTGATTCCTCTTCCACTGCTTCTTCTTGTGGCTCCTGGGGTGCTTGAGATGTGGATGGTAGGGAAGTGGTTGCATCCTTGCCCTTCCTGTTTTTAACGGCTGTGCGCGTCTGAGGATTTCGGAGCTCCATAGAATGGGGCTCTAAAATTTCAGAACGTCTCAAATAAGGGATATCAAAAACATCATATCTAGCCGTACGCACACTATCCACATCAAGGATGTAAAATAGAGCCAAAGCAGTAACAATGTACGACATGCCAAAATAAGAGCACTTCTTATTAACACAACTCATAATAGATTGAAAAATCCAATAAGGTGTTTTTTTTTTTTTTTGATCCATGCACCAAAGGAAGAAAAGTTCCATAGCTGAGCACTTATTACTTTCAATTTTGTTAAAAACCATTAAGCACATAAATTTATGAAGAAGTAAGTACTCAGTGCTACGAATTAAAGTATTTGGTGCATTCCTAGAGTCAAAATTGGTTTCACCTGTTAAAATTTTCCAATAATCATCCATTTAAAAGTCATTGTGATCATCCAAAACTTTTGTGTTCTATAAATCAAAAAGTGTACGAAGGACAGTATAATCAAGTTTACAAACATTGCCACCTTTCCCAAGCTAGAATATATCCATTTTAGGATTGTAGCGCACAGTGGTGAAACATTCGACAGTCATCATAAGATAAATTGGCACATCACAGCGAATTAACCTACTCCAACCAATATTCGCAGCTAATCTCTCAATTTTTTGCCTTAATCCTAGATTCTAACAGTTCAAAGTATTCAGGAGGCATTAAATATCTATATTTGAAGTCCCAAAATCGCATACCTTCATCTTCCGAATAAATAGGGAATAGGGCACGAAAATTGGCCACCATATCTGGTCTACCTTCTCTGGAGAGTTGAAGGCATAATTCATCGATTGGTTTTTGGGTGACTTGCTTCTTTGGAGCCATTGGATGATAAAAATTTGCAAAAATAAGGAAGAGAAGGTGAGCACGTTTTTTAGAGAGAAAGAGAGAAAATCCTACCAAATCCTTGGATTCTTGAATGATTAAGGTGAAATAAGTGTAAAGGAATGAAAGAATGATGGACGAAGTGAAGAGAATACCATGATTTGAGTGTAAGATGAAGGATTAGAAAAGTTAGGAGAGTGGGTTTCGTGATTTTAGAGAGAGAGGTTGTGAAAATTTTGAAAAATGAAGAAAGAAGAAGAAGAGGGGTAAATTTAAAATTTTCTCAGATGGGCCTTCCCACGATCGTAGGAATGTAACTTTCTAGAAACTTTTCGGAGAGTCTTCCCATGGTCATAGGAAACACGCTCATTCCCACGATCGTGGGTTAACTCTCTAGAAACTTTCTAGATAGTCTTCCCACAGTCGTGGGAAACTTACCAATTCCCACGATCGTGGGTTACTCCAATTTTTCCACTTCTTAACCCTCTTCCAAGCTTAGCATGCATTCTCAACATTCACGGAACCTATAAACACATCAAATATACCCAACCAATAAACAATTTGAAGAGAAAACAAATTAATACTAAAAAAAATCTAAATAAATACCAAGCAAACTCAAATCGAACATAATTACAAGTAAATAAATGAAATAAACAAGTAAACAAAAAACAATCAGGGGAAACTAAAATTCTATGGGTTGACTCCCATGTAACACTTTCTTTTAACATCAGTAGCTCGATGCTCTCCTTGTGCTTAAGTTGGTTCAAATGAATGGTGCAATGGTAGTGCAGTCATTGATCTCAAAATCTGAATATGAGCTACCATTTTATGGATTCCACCTTCCTTGTGGTTCTCCTTCCTTCTCCTTCTCCTATGCGATCGTTTCTTTCTGAATGCATTCTCAGGATCCTCAATCTCTTCCCATTGTCCTCGAGGTTCGGTTTCCTTGACATTAGTTATAAGTAGAGGAGAACTGTTATCTTTCTTTAACACTTTGAAGGTTATTTGTTGCTTTCCTACCCTCAGAGTTAATTCACCCCTATCAATGTCAATTATCGAGCGAGAAGTAGCCAGGAATGGTTGTCCAAGGACCATAGGGGTTTCCATATCTTCTACAATATCCAGTATATAGAAATCTGCGGGGAAGATAAATTTATCAATTTGTATTTGCATTTTCTTAATAATCCCCTTCGGTTGATGAACTGTTTTGCAGCCGCTTTTACTAATATCTTTGTGGGCCCTAAATCTCCTAACCTCAACTTCTGACTAAAGGTGTAGGTCATCATGTTGATACTTGCTCCCAAATCTGTGAATACCCTAGCTATATTGACTTCATTGACACTACAAGCAATGTAAAAATCCCCTGGGTCCTCTTTCTGTTATGCTATGTTAAGGTTTCCTTCCACTATGTGCTCTTTCACCTTCTTCTTAACGGATTCCTTTAACGTAAGCGTTGTTTGTAGTTGATTCATTATTTCCTCAACCTTGTTTGATTCAACCTCCTTAAAATTCCTCGTTGTCTTACTTGAACTTAACTTTCGCTGAGCTAGAATAAGGTATGGAATTTTAGGTTGAGGCTCTTTGATTAGCTCAATTATGAGCTCACTTAGAAGAAGTTCTGTAATTACTTATCCTTGTCTCTTGTCTTTGTCTTCCTTTATATGTTCAATTTTCTTTTCCTAGGTCTAAGTGATGGCTATGATCCATTCATTTGGGTTAGACTCGGTTTCGCTTGGTAGATTACCTGCACTTTTGGAAGACAAAGCATTAGCAAGTTGACCTACCTGAACCTCCAAGTTGTGAATGGATGAGGCGTGGTTCTTCACAATCTAATCAAACTTTGCCTCCATCCTCTTTTGACTTTCTTCCTAGCTTGCAAACATCCTTTTTTAGTTCTCTTCTTGAGTTGCCAGTTTGGATCCCAAAATATCCATCAACTTGTTCATTTTGCTCTCCATAGATCCAATTCGATCTTGCTGAAATCCAGGAGGTCCTTACGGTCTTGCTTGACCACCTATATTGTTAATACTCTAAGAAAAATTTGGGTGATTTTTCCACCCTGGATTATAAGTATTCGAGTAAGGATTATTACCTCTTTATGACTGGCCCAAGTAATTTACCTGTTATGTACCACTAGCTCCCAACAAGAAATGTTCAGCTGAGCCATTGTTGTTTTGCCCACATAGGTCACACTATACTTGCATAGCTTTGGCTATAGATGAAGATGCTCCTTGCATGTTGCTCAACTGCTTGGTAATGTGATCTGTGCCTGCAAAGCTGTAATAGAGTCAACCAGAATCATACCTTTTTGCTCCTTTTTCCCTTGTCTACTCCTCTCACTTGACCACATACAACTATTGCTCATTAATTCTTCCAAAAGATCATAAGTTGCATCAATAGTTTTCCTCATAAAAGAAACTCCAACAGCTGTATCTATGGTTCCTCTCACGCTCTGATTCACACCGTTGTAAAATGTCTGCAATAGGAACTCCCTTGGAAGGTTGTGGTGGGGACAACTTCTCTTTAATTCTTTGAATCTCTCTTAGGCTTCATATAGATATTCCCTTCACTCTGCTGAAAATTTGTGATATCCTTTATGATCCTTGTCGTTTTAGTCAACAGAAAATATTTTGCGAGGAATGTTTAGGCTAACTACTCCCAACTAATGATCTGTCCTAAATTTAAAAAATTGTACCACGCCTTTGCTCGGTCCTTGAAAGTAAAAGAATATAGTCATAGCTTCACGGCATCGTCGGACATCCCATTAAATCAGAAGGTGTCGTAGATCTCTAAGAAATTCACAATATGGGTGTTTGGATATTCATTAGAGAGCCAATAAAATTGCACGCTATCCTACAATATATTGAGGAGTGCCGACTTGATCTTGAAATTGTTAGCTTGAATCGCTGGCCTCGCAACTCCTTGAGGAATGAATCCTGGCCTCATGAAGTCCACTCGTCTCCTATCATTTCCTCCTTGTTCTCGTTCTTTATCTATATTTCTTTCTATAATATCTCGACGCTTCACTCTTCTTAACTCTCGTTTATGACTTGTAATATCGGATAACTCTTTGTTCATGCACCTACAAAAACACAAGAAAAAGTATCAAAAACTCTTAAATCAAAGTAACCTAAACTAAATAAGATGCTAAACAAGTAATCCTCATAAACAGCGCCAAAAACTTGTTGAATGGAAAACAGTCTACTCATTTTACGTTCAAAACCGTAAATATACAGGTCATAACTTATAGTAATAAGTAGATATCAATCCCACAAGGATTGTGCTTAGGCACCACTTAATTCAGATTAATCTTTGTTTAAGAATCAACTTTTTAGTGGAAGTAAACTGAAAAAATTAAATTAAATTAAATAACTAACAAAACATAAATAACACTCCAAAATGTAGAAATTTGGAATTTAAGATTTTCACAACTAAAGATCACTTTTTCACTATCTTGTCTCCCTCCTATTTTGTTAATTGAATTATGTTTCGCCTTAGATGTCCTAATGTATTAACTACCCTCTCTTAAAGTGTAATCAATTGCCCCCAACCAAATTAAATGGAAATGATTAAGCAATCTCTCAATCTACAAAATCAATCCACCAATTCAATTAGTTATTAAGTTATCCTATGGGTAATCAATTAAATTAACCAATATCTCTCTTTCAACTAATCAATTAACTTGATGACTGTAGGTTTATAGAATGCCAATTCTTATTGTACAATTCTATACAAATAACCCAACTCAATATATTGCAAGGTTTATATATATTCAATATTCATAAAAAAAATCTATCATTCAAGTCAACAAAATAGGAGCTTAAGAAGAAGTTCAAAAGTAATCTCTACAATTAAACTAGCCACTCATGATGTCTATAACAACCCCAAAATTCAAATAATCCAGCATACAAAATGTTAGAAGAGATAAATGAAAGAAAACTAAATGAATCAAACTTCTCCTCTTCTTGGCCCGAATATGGAAAATATGGCATTAGTATGCTATTTTCTTAATTGTGAATAAAAAACCTTGAATCTCTATCTCTCCTGAAGCTCTAAAGCTACATTTTTACTTAAGGAGGCAAGTCTCACACGAAGCTCCCTCGTCTATAGGTTTTTTATCCTTATATAGTCATGAAAACCTAAAGAATAAATGAACCGGTGTGTATCTTTTGGTTAAACATCTCATGATTGTGGGAATTGGTATGAAACCCATGATCATGGGTTCTTGCATTATAATTCTTCCTTTTCTCTTCTCCTTTCTTAGTCTCAAGCTCAATCGCAAATGTGACCAACCTCCATTCCTACATTAAAATGATCAATTCTTACCCTAAATATGTAGAGTTAGCCATAGATGCATACATCACATGCATGCGTACACAGTGGAAGTGTCAGAATCAAGATTCTGACACCATGACAACCTGAAAATTGCAAGATCATACATGCATGCAAGGATTTGTAAAGAATATGAAATATAAAAACATTTTTACCTTTATTTCTCATCCTTTCTTGTTTCTTCTCCTTGTTTGGGTTATTGCAAACACCAAACCCTTCCTTGATCACCCAAGAACATGCAAAGAAAGAAGATGAAACAATATGTAAGAGTTTTAAAATACCAAACTTGATGAATTCAAGTAGATGTTCAGATGGGAGATAGATCAAGGTTATCTTGCATGCATGTTGATTTATACAACAATTGCTTGAATATAACTCAAGAACTCTTCTGACTCTCTCTAGAACACTTCTAGAACCCTTTCTCTACCACTTGAGTGTGTAAGAAGTGAAAGAAGCTTGTTTACATAAGTGAAGAACTCACTTATGTACCTATTCGTGCCCTCTATCATGATCGTGGCCTTGTTAAAATGGCCATACACACTATGCTTTCCATCTGAACTTTTGTGCATGTGACCCTTAGGTTCTCGATAATTTTAGGCACTTGAATTAACTCTTAATTCAATCAAATTATGAAGAATTTCATGATGTCAATTTGGCAGAATATAAGTGGATTAACACACGAACTCTTCGATAGTTAATTATCCAACTTATGAACCTTTCCATAGACAATTACTGTGTAATTTGTCCTTTCACCATACTATACCCCACTTGATTCGGAGTATGGGCTATGTGTCAACTCCAACTAGACCGATTACATCATATCTAGTCTAAGTGATTTTAGTTCTTGTCCTAGGATGTCATTACTCTTATGTGTCATTGAAGACTCTCTTCATGACACATAATTGCTTTGGCTAGAGATTCCCGAGTAATGACACTGACAAGAGGCCGTGGGTATCATCTCCTTCTATCAAGAGAGGTGAATCCTTTATTGGCTACCCAGTTACCTTCGAATACGGATAGCTGTACCCAATCACCACCTTAAGAACGACCTCGTATTGAGGTAACAAGGAATGATGTCAAAGCACAGGATTCGTATCCAAGATATCCTTAAGTACCTCAAGTCTAAGGATATTTACACCATTGCTATAATGAGATTAATCATTGGCATTCGATAGATCATCCATATGATAATCTCATAGTGGGTCATCAGATGTACTTACTACCCCTATTAAACATCCACATATTAACTCTAAATAACTCATGCTTACAGTTTGTGAGATCCACTACTTGATTAAATCAAGGAGTATAACATGTGCTAGTTTGTCTAGATTAATAATGTCTGTCTTATTAATCCTATGACTAGGGATTATTTAGATACTAACATAATTACACATGATAGGAATCTCATTATCATGATTTCCTTCATGCTATGTTTTGTATCACGAACTTCATTAATTCGATTTAAGATCAATATCAATTCATATATTAACGAATATCAAATTAATGAAAAATGCCTTTCGTTTTATTAATCAAGATAAAGTTTGTACAAAAGTGTTAAAGGTGATTACCTTTAGAGCATTACTCTAACAATCTCCCATTTGCACTAAAGCTAATCGCCTTTGTATATAATACCATAGGCGAGTACACAACAATCAAATTTTTCCTGAGGAAGTGGCTTAGTCAAAGGATCAGTGATGTTCTAATCTATAGTCACTCTCTCTATCTTCACATCACCTCTATCAATTATCTCCCTGATTAGGTGATGTCTCTTGATTACGTGCTTGGAATTCTAATGAGAGCTTAGTTCCTTGGCTTGAGTAGCCCCATGTTGTCATAGTACAACAGTCTTGGGTACTATGCTAAGAACCACTCCAGGTTCCATGACAAACTTCTTAATCCAAACAGCTTATTTTGTCACTTCCACAGCTGCAATGTACTTTGACTCGATCGTCGAATCTTCAATCGTCTCTTATTTGGAACTTTTCAAACTAACTGCTCCAACATTCAGTGTGAAAATATAACCTGACTAGGATTTGGAGTCATCCTGGTCAGATTGAAAACTGGCATCTATAAGTCCGCTCAATACGAGATCTTCATTTTCATAAATCAAGAATACATCCTTAGTCCTTCTCAAGTACTTTAGGATATTCTTGACAGCCACCCAGTAACCCTCACTAGGATTCGATTGATATATGCTCATAACACTTAAAGCATACAATATATCGGGTCTTGTATATAACATAGCATACATGATTGATCATACTACCGAAGCATACGGGATCATACTCATGTGAGTCCTCTTATCTTGTGTCTTAGGACACATAGATTTTGAGAGTTTTATCCCATGAGTTATGGGAAGAACCCTCTCTTAGACTGCTCCATGCTAAACCTTTTTAGCACTTTGTCTATGTATGTTGACTATGAAATACCTAGCAACTTCCTTGATCTATCTTTATAGATCTTTATTCCTAATATATAAGTTTCTTCTCCAAGGTCTTTCATGGAAACATTACGAGACAACCAAAATTTGACTGATTGCAAACTTGAGACATCATTTCCTATTAGTAATATGTTATCCACATATAACACAAGGAATATGATAGCACTCCCACTAACCTTCTTGTACACACAAGGTTAATTAGGATTTTATGAAAAACCAAACTCTTTGATTGTTTCATCAAATCAAATGTTCCAACTCCTAGATGCTTGCTTCAATCCATAAATGGATTTTTGAAGCTTGCATACCGTTCTGCCATCTCTAGATACGAAGTTCTCAGGTTGTATCATATATACATCCTTAACTAGGTTTCCATTTAGGAAATTCTTCTTCACATCCATCTACCATATTTCATAATCATAATGAGCAACGATGACTAAGAGTATTCTAATGGATTTAAACATAGCTATGGGGATAAATGTCTCATCATAGTCAACTCCTTGTCTTTGGGGATAACCTTTAGCGACTTGCCTTGCTTTATATGTAATCACATTACCTTCCATGTCGATTTTCTTCTTGAAAATCCATTTACATGTTATAGGTTTTAAGGTGGCTCAACCAAAGTACAGACTTGGTTTTCATACATGGAATCCATTTCAGACTTCATGGCTTGAAGCCATTTTTCAGATTATGAACTCTTTACAGCCTCTTCATAGGCTGTAAGCTCATCGTCCTCTATGAGTAATGTCATTTTGTTCACTTACGAGAAATCCATATCTCTCTGGAACATTGCATATCCTACTTGACCTATGAACATTTTGTGTGTTAGAAGGTTTAACTGTTGTCTCATCTCTATGAAGAACAATTTCTGGTTCAGGCAATTGATTTACATCTATTTGAGCATCATAAACTTCATCAAGTTCAATTTTGCTCCCAATGTTTTCTCTTAGAAGAAACTCTTTCTCTAAAAAGACAACATGCTTTGAGACAAACAGATTTTCCACTAAATCATTACAAAACTAATATCCAATTGTTTCCTTAGGATATCCTATAAACAGACATTTATCATATTTCGCTTCAAGCTTGTCTGGTTGAATCCACTTCACGTAAGCTGGACAACCCCAAACTTTCATATGATAAAGATAGGGCCTTTTTTTAGTCCATATCTCATATGGAGTAACTTCAACTGCCTTTGAAGGGACTCTGTTTGTCACATAAACAACAGTCTTGAGTGCATAACCCTAAAAGGATTTCGGTACATCTACTAAGCCCATCATTGACCTTATCATGTCTAACAAGGTTTGCTTTCTCCTTTCAACCACACCATTATGTTGTGGTGTGTAAGGTGGAGTCCACTGGGATACTATCCCATTATATTTGAGATAAGTTAGAAATTTCTCATTTAAGTATTCATGACCTCGATCTGATCGAAGTGTCTTAATACTTCTACCGAGTTGTTTCTCTACTTTACGTCTAAATTGTTTGAACATTTCAAATGCTTCAGACTTGTATCTCATTAGATACACATACCCATATCGTGAATAATCATCGATAAAACTAATGAAGTACACAAAACCACCTCTGGCATGAATGGACATCAGACCACATACATCAGAATGTATTAGGTCTAATAACCCATTCATTTGTTCACCCTTTCTTTAAAAGGTAATTTATTCAACTTACCTAACAAGCAAGATTCACATGTTTCATATGATTCATAATCAAATGACCTTAGGCTACCATTCTTGTGTAGCTTAATCATGCATTTCTCACTTATATGGCCAAATCGACAATGTCATAAGTAAGATGATTTTAAGTTATCTTTTTTTTGTCTTTTATTATCATTGATATTTAAAATTGGATTGGAGATATCTAATATGTAAATTCCATTGCATAATGTAGCAGTACCATACAACATTTCATTCAACTTAATTAAACAACCATTGCTTGAAAAAGTTAAGTGAAATCCCGTTTTATTAAGACATGAAACAGATACAATATTTTTAGTCACAACGAGTACATAATAGTAATTTTCCAAAACTAACTTTAGCCCACTAGGAAGATACAAATCATATGTCCCTACAGCTAATGTAGCAACTCTTGCTCCATTTCCCACTCGTAGGTCCATCTCTCCCTTCTTGAGCGGTCTACTATCCCTAAGACCCTGCATATCATCACATATATGTGAGCCACATCCGGTATCTAATACCCAAATGTTATGATCAGAAATAGTATTTTTCAGACCCCGCTTTCCGGAGTCTAACTCTTACTTGCTCTGATACCACATCTGTCAGACCCTGTTTCCGAAGTCTAAAACTTACTTGCTCTGATACCAACTCTGTTGGACCCCGTTATCGGAGTCTAACTCTCATGCAGAATATCTTAATACGCGAGTTATCTCCCAAAGAGAACGCCTTGACCCTAATCTGATTTTTTTCTCAAACTCCCCTTTTCTAGTCTCAGATCATATCTTAGAATAGTCGACTAATCCATTCCTACCTTTCAACCTGAATCCCTCAATGATCAGCATGGGTGAGTCCTCACTTTACACATATACTTACTTCGGGGCTATT
>JAOQMS010000006.1:19972583-19989694 GCA_027563885.1 Erythroxylum longipes
TAATAATAATAATAATAATAATTATTATTATTATTATTATTATTATTATTATTATTATTATTATTATTATTATTATTGTTTGTATTATTATTAGTATTATTGTTATAATTTTCATTTTGATTTTTATTATTGTTATAATTATTAATATTTTTATTATAATGTTTGTTATTATTATCAAATTTTGTTAATGTTATTATTGTTGTTGTTGTTGTTGTTGTTGTTGTTGTTGTTGTTGTTGTTGTTGTTGTTGTTAGTATTATTATTAGTATTATTATTATCATTTTAATTGCCCATTATTTTTATTGTTATTTTGGTTATTAATTTAATTTTTATTATTGTTTTTATTGTAATTGTTATTAACCAATTCCATGCCCATACTATTTTACAGATTCGGTCTTCATCTTTTTGCTTATTCCATACAAGTACTATACATCTTCAGGAATGCAAATTTTTAGTATCCTTCATTATTTTATATATCAATTGCCGATTTATTTTGTTTTATATTATTTACTTAATTGCTGCTTATGAACTGGAACAATGTTGTTTACTGCATGTAAAATTAAACAAATGTTTTTTAAAGCTAACATAAAACTGAAAATGCATGTTATAACTTTGTTATCGTCTTGTATTGTCTAGCTACGAAAATGGTCAACTGAATACATAGAAGGAGTTAAGAGTTTCATGCAATTTATTAAGGATCAAATGGGTGAAGGTTGTAGTATTCGTTGTCCATGCATTGATTGCTTAAACATGGACTTCCAAAGTCAAGATGTGGTATATAATCACTTGCTTATCTAAGGTATAGACAAATTCTATAGTTTATGGCTTTATCATAACAATGACGGTACTTTGCTAGAATATATTAGTGATGAAGAATCAAACGAACATCTACTTAATGATGATGATTTTCTGTCACTTGATGATGATGATTGAATGTAAGTTTCATTGTTTGTATTGTTTCAAATATTAATAACATAATTATAGGTCTTATGTTGTTGATGTTGTAGTTATGTTTATTTACGATGACTAAAAGAATATTTTTAATGTTTCAGTTCATTTTTTGCAGTAGTTAATGATTTTCTGTATTTGTTGTTTATTTTCTGATATTGTTGATGTTGTTGATTTTTACACAAGTTGATTACAATGGCACCTAGTCGTAACAAAGGAAAGAGGGTGGTTACAGGCGATGAAGTTTCTCCAACAGAACAACCAGCAATTGCATCATCGCGTGAGAAAAGTCAGCAACAACAACCTTTACCAACATCATCTGGTGGCCATGAGGGATCTTTACGTTTGTTAATGATAACCAATCATATATACATTTATTCTCTCATTACATGTTTAATGTATTTTAATCATTATGTTGTTTTTTCAGGTTTCAATATTGGCCTCAGAAAACGAGGTAGAGGAAAGACAAAAGGCGTTGAGTTGCAACAGATGAATGTTGCAATGGATTCCAAGTTGTCTGTGACTATTGACCCGACACAAGGGCACCTAGTTGATAAGATCCAAGCAGCAAAATTGGCTAGTAAGTTGGGACGTTGTTGTTCGGTATGAGCATTGCCTTCAACATGTCATACAGTTGAAAGAAGAAAACTTGATGCAAAATGCTTTGGATAAATTTTTGATATTATTTCAATTCATTTTATTATAAGTATTGCAATTTTACTTAAATAAATTAATAACTTATCTAATACGTGTTTTTACAGTTGAAGCTTAATATTATAGATATCGAGCAGCCAAAGTTTCAAGCAGTGTTGGTTCACTGCTGAAACAAAGGGTGAAGGATCACCGCTATCTACTGCATAAATATTATCAATCTTTTCCTTCCGATAAAGAGGCCAGGAGACATGTGCTGAAAAGGGAGACTGAAGAAAATTGGAATAAATTGTGTGATTGGCTTCACTGTAGTTTAAGGTTTGTTTTCTTCTCTTCATATTTTCCTTCCATTAATTGTATTTATACATTTTATTACTAATTCTCATAATTTAGGAAAAGTGTCAGAAAGCCAAGGTCAATAGAGCAAAAATGACGACTCCGTATGACACTTGCTCCAGATCATTTGTCGTTGTCCGACAAGAATTATTAAGTGTAATGTGTTCAATTTATTATTCTATTTTTAATACAATAAATTCTAATTGTAAATTTTATTTTAATTATTGTAGAGTCAAACACAACTCCAAGGGCAACAGTGTGATCAGATCACGCTGTACAAGCATATACACTATAAGGAAGGGCAAGCTAGACGTCTAAAGAGACACAAAGTAATTATGTAAGTACAAATTAATTTATATGACAATTTATTTTCTATATAATATTAACTAATAATAAATGTTTGGCAAGACATATTCCTTTCATATGCTGCCAAGATAACACTTATCATCTCAGTTCTTAGCAGTCAGCATTTACATTAGACATCATATATTGCTTTGCCAATGAAGGTTATAAAAGAGATAGAATAGTGAAAACATTCCTATGGACAGGCAAAATTGAAATTTCCAAAATTGCAATGATAAAATGGAGTGAAGTCACCATCCCAAAGAAACAAGGTGGACCTAAGATTATCTCAATCACCTCAAAAACTTGTACAAGAGATTTTTTTAGATCTTCAATTAGTTAGTGGAGATGAGAGACACGTTTACCCCTATATTAAACATAAGCTTGGAAATGGAGAAAAAACCCGGTTTTGGTTTGACAATTTGTTACATTTAAGCCCCTTTATACAAAGACCAGATATCAATCACTTGAGGAGTAAAATCCTCTTGAACCTCAGAGTATCCTCTCTAATTTGGAATGGTGAATGGAGTGGAAATTTTAGAGGTTTTCTAAACTAGTTGATCACTTCCCTCAGCTGAATGATGTGAATAATGAAGATCTCATCATATGGATCCCTAATTCAAGTGGTAAATGCACAAATTAATCCTGCCACAAAATACTCATAAACAGATCAATGGATGCTCCTCAATATAATCTTCTATGGAGACATACTTTAAATCCTAAAGCCTCTCTAATCATTGAGCTAGTGATTAGAAATAGGATTAAGACCAAAAGTCGATGGTATGGCATAAATGAATCCACTTGTGTATTATGTAAGGAGGAAGTAGAAGATGGAGATCATTTCTTTGCAGATTTTCGAAGGCTCTTTAGAGCAAGATCTTACACATGATTGCAGGGAACCATTATACATATAAATGGAAACAACATTGAACTATTTCATCAACCACTCTAAACAAGGAATGCCTAATGGAATACTACTCAAAGCTACTTTCACCATTACCATCTACTCTATTTGGAAAGAAAGAAATAGCAAACTGTTTAAGAATATGGAAGAAGATAAATACTAGTTACCTGAGAAGATAATCAACTGGATTAGATCAAACTAAATTTACAAGCCTTAAATTCCTGCTAGCCATATGTTAGAAAAATAATAGTAAACAGAGGAATAGTAAACAGAGGAGGATTGTTTTTTATGGTATGAATTTTCCTTTTAGGATATATTGTTAATTCATATATATATATATATATATATATAAGGATATATCAGAACTTTTACTGTCCCAATACCACTTTTTTCCCACAAACAATTTTTAATCTCCTAAAAAGCATATCAAATAAAGCCATGAGTCCCAAATCAACAATTTAAATTCCTTCTCTATTAGTTGCTCAAACTCCTTCATCACACCTGAATTGCTTCACGTAAAAATTAAAGCATCCACATAAAAGAAAACAAACATAATATCTCCTTTTAAGTTACTTTTTATATATAAAGCATGCTCATAAGGACATTTACTGAAGTCATTTTGTTGAAAATAAGTATCAATTCTAGAATTTCATGCCCATTAAGCTTGCTTAAGTAGGTAAAGAGCTTTTTTTAACTTGTACACTTTATCTTCTTGTCCTTTAACAACAAATCTTTGTCCTCATTCTACGTAGACTTCTTCAAGGTTTTCATTTAAGAATTCTAATTTTACATCCATTTAATAAATCTTTCACTTCTTTTGGGCTACTGGCCTTTCATTACTAGCCATACCTTGTGTTTTTCCACCTCTCCAGTTGCATTTCTTTTAGTCTTGAACACTCATTAAACTCTAATGGCCTTATGTCCTTAAGGAATTGTAGTGAGTTTCCCATTATCATTCTTGTTGATGGTATGAATCTTATCTTACATGGCTTTCCTCCATTTAGGTTTAAGGCATGCTCCTTCAAAAGCTAAAGGATCATAACCTGCAAAAAGGACATAAGAAATTGAATTCATTATTTTCAAGTTCGATCCTTTTGTGTGACATTATAGATATCTTGGATGCTTCTTATCTTCTTTGGTAGTGTGCTAGAGTTGCCAGTTTTAGAAGATGATAATTCCAATCTTTCTTCGTTACCGTTTTCATTTAACTCCTCTTCTTGAATTATGACAAGTCTTTGTTGGTCATTCACTTCCCAATCCTTATGTGCTTCATCAAATTTTACATCTGTTGATATTAATTTTTTTTATAATAGGATTGTAGAGTTTCTAACTAGTTGTAGAGTTTGTAGCTAGCCCAATTTTTTTAAAACCCCAACAGAACACACTTTTAACTCTTATTTTTTAGCTTTATCCTCTTTTCTTTAGGAATTTTTCATGAGTAATACTTCCAAAAATTCCCAGATGATCAACTTAAGGCTTTTGAGAGCTCCAGGCTTGATTGAGTGTAACATTCCCAGTTCTTTTTGAAGGAAACCTATTCAATAAGTACATAGCAGTAACAACAACCTCTTCCCAAAATTCCTTAGGAACTCTTTTTTCATTCAACATACATCTAATAATAGTTTTATTATTTCTTTCTGAAAGACCACATTGTTGTAGGGTTTGCAACATTATGAGTTTATAAATAATCTCATTTTCTTTACAAAATTTTTCAAACTCAATTGAAGGATACTCTTCCCCCTATTAGTTCTCAAATATTTTAAATGATAGCCACTTTGTTTTTCAGCTAAAAATTTAAGTTCTTCAAATTTACTCACAACTTCTCTTTTTTCATTCAATAAATACACCCATGTTTTTCCATTGTAATTATCTATAACAGTTAAGAATTACCTCTTTCCACCAATTGATAAAGACTTTAGACCGCAAACATTTGAATGCACCAAGTCAAGTTGTTATGTCAGCCTTTTTGATCTCCTTCCTTTGAATGCCTTTGTTTAATACTTTCCAATGACACAAACTTCACATAGGTTCTTTGGTCCATCAATCTTTTGCAAGCCTTTACCATTTTCTTCTTCTCAAAAAGCTTCAAAGCTTCAAAGTTCAAGTGTCCATATCGAACAAAAGAGTTAAGTCATCATCAATTGAAGCTTGAAAACAATTTGATCTTTTCACACACAAGCTCAAGGGAAACATCCTATTCTTCATCATCTATGCTCAAGTAATCAAAACATCATTCTTATCATGAACAAGTAGCTCCATGTTTTTTATCTCCATATCATAGCCCTTTTCAAGCAATTGGTCTAAGCTCAAAATATTATTTTTCATGTCATAAACATAATAAACTTCTGTGATAAGCTTCTTCTCACCACTCTTGAGATTAATAAGAATTTTACCTTTTTCTTGCTCAGATCTTTGAGACAAATCCCCAAAAGTAACATTGCCATAGTGTTTATCCTCAAACTCCACAAAAACCTCTTTTCTTTTACACATATAGTTTAATGCACTGGTATCTAAATCTTATATATTGGTGTTGCAAAGATTATTATTGTCATAAACAAGCAACAGGACTAGTTCTTCTACACTCTTTCTTTTTTAAAAAAATCGCCTTCTCCTCATTTTTATTTTTGTTAAAGTAGCATTCAAAAGCATAATGGTCAAAACTTTTGCAATAAAAACATTGAATATGCAATCTCTCATATCTCCAAATACTCTTTCCACGTCCTTGTCTATGTCTACTACCTCAACCTCTACTATGACCTCCTTCTCTTTGAAGAGTTGAACCAGTATTATTAGTAAAATTTATTAATCGTCGTCTGCCTCCTCTTGCTCTTCTTCCAAAGGTTATACTTTTAGTAAAACTTCCTTTTCCTACCTAAATGTTCACGTTTATGTGTTATGCACAATTTTGTTTGTAAAGCTTGCTCTACAGATTTGTCTTCTCCCATGTATGTTAACCTTGTTGATGAACTTGGATAGATCCTATAAGCTCCTCTACTGTCATGTCTTCCAAGTAATTAGCTTCTCCAATTACAATTGTAGCAAATTTTAACTTGAAATTCGATGATTGTATAATTTTTTCAATCTCACAAACACTATCAATTTCTTCCACAATTCTTTTCAATTGATTAACAATCATTATACCCTTGAAAAATAATCTGATTTGACTTCCTCAAATCCTTGAAACATTTCTTCAAAGTCTCCTCTTAAATACTATAACTGTAACCTTTTTACTTTGTCAATTTCATTGAAGTGCTTTTGAAGAATTTTCTAAGCTTCCTTTGTTGTTGGTGATGACCAATTCCAATGTGTATTCATCAAGTGCTTGGTGTATCAACACCAAAACTCTTTTATCTTTTTTCTTCAATTCCTTTAGCTTCCACTTCTATTCTTTGCCCAACTTTATTTCATCTTCTGGTTTTTCATAGTCATCTTCTACAAGCTCAAAACATCTAATGAGCTCAAAAGAGCTCTCACATGGATGCACTATAAATCATATTTATCTTTTCTTAAATTGGGAACTTGTGGTTAGATACTGAAAGCATATTTGAAGGCTAGCTCTGATAGCACCTTTTGTTGACAAAATAACGGTAAATAGAGGAATTCCTCTATTTTTTAATAAACTGAATTTTCTTTCTAGGATATTGATCGCAGGTTTACGTATGCTAAGTTTTATTATTTTAACCTCGATAATACCGTAAGTGTACAGGTCGTTTGCATAGTACCTAAGGTATCGATACCACGAGGAGGGTTAATCTAGTCCTAAAATCTAAGGTCAAAACTAAATCGCAAAAATCTAAAATAAACAATCAATGCAAAAAATTAATCAATCAACAATCAATTATGAGAATTAAATTTCAAAAATATTTAAAAAAATAGCCAATCACACAGCCCAATCCAAAATCAACCTAGAAACTACCAATTGACAGAAAGGAGATTTTAATCTGATGTTAATGAAAATCTAATCAATTATGCAATTATTGAATTATTAGGTTTAGACGATTCTAGAGTGAATTACTTTCTCTCGAGTTATAATCTTTAACCCTAATTTATAATCCCTAATTTAAATTATAGAATTGTGATCTCTCGATTCACAATTTACCCAAAACCTAAATTAGTTCTAAAATTGTCTAATAACCTACTGGAAACCTATGCTCGATCTCTTTTTACACGATTTCACCAGTTTGATTTAATTCTTATCTATCAAATTACCTAACTCTCGTTAACCCAATTTCATGATATTCACTCGGCTCACCCTCTCAGTTTATTTTCGAATTATTAAGAACAAATATTGAATCACAAATAACTCAAATAAAACATAATAAATCAAACTTTATTAATCTCAAGAATCAAAATCCCGCAGGTGGGTTTAGACAAAAATCGACATTCAACAAAACCTATTCTCCACAATTATCTTAATTTCATACACAATAAAACTAAAATAAATTAGAAAATACGCTCGAAATGGATCAATGGAGGCAGCGACAGAAAGAAACCACCTGTTCCGAGAAGTAATTCGCGTCAAGCTTCGTCTCCGTGTCTCTCTTCCTTCATCTCCTTCCTCAAATCACTCAATAACTTTCTACGGTTCTGAATTTTGGCTAATGTGAAAGCCTAACAAAATCTCCTTCATCTGTCTCTTAATGAGGTATTTATACTTTGGAAGCCCTAGGGTTGATTCTGGGTCGAAAAAGTCCAAAAAGTCTTACAAAACTTGAGTTTTTGTGTCAACCTAACGCAGGCCACAATCATAGCCCTGCCTGCCACGATCGTGGCTAGTGCCTAACCCTTTTTGTGATGACCGTGGCCTGGGTCCTGTCAACTCGTCTTTTTCTCTCACGATTATGGCCTGTTGTGCCACGATCGTGGGCCATGTTTTTGTCCCAAAACTCTTCGAAACTTCTCCGTTCTTTGCCATTTACCCTGAAACACTAACAAACACATCAAGGTAATTCAACTTGCATCGTAATTGCATTGAAAGCTCATTTATGAAAAAATGTGTCTATTGCTTCACAGTATCGTGGTAAATCTGACCAAAAAGCTCACAGTTCAACTGTGCAGCCTTTACCTGAGCTGAGGATGATGCCTTTCTGTTGTTTAGTTGTCACGTCAGGTTGTCGATCTTTGCTTACATCTCTGTCATTTGATCGACCGCGACAATTCCCTTCTGCTTTTTAAAAGGAGCTAGTTACCTTCCTCGCTCATTCATCCATAGGCAGCTGTTGCCTGCCATCTCCTCAATTAAGCCCTCTGCCTCATCAAAAGTTTTTCACATCAAGAATCCTCCTGACGCTATGTCGATCATGCCTCTTGTCTATGGGTTAACTTCATTGTAAAAAGTTTGCAAAAGGAATTCCTTAGGTAAGTTGTGGTGTGGGCACTTCCTTTGTAGGTCTTTATATCTTTCCCACGCTTTATAGATGGACTCCCCGTCACCTTGTTGGAAATTGGTGATTTCCTTTATAATCTTCGTTGTCTTAGTCAGCGGGAAGCACTTGTCCAAGAAGGCACACATAAGCTGATCCTATGTCGTGATGTTGGTTGGGCTCAGTGAATGATACCAAGCCTTTGCTCTATCTCTAAGTGTAAAAGGGAACAACCTAATTCTAACTGCATCCTCTAACATCTGATGATACCGGAAGGTATCACAGATCTCGAGGAAGTAATGATGTGCATGTTGGGATCCTCGTTCACCAATCCATAGAATTGCACGTTCTGTTGAAGTATATTGAGGAGGGCAGGTTTTATCTCGAACGAGGTTGCTTGAACTGGCGGCCTAACCACTCTTTGGTTTAACGGGTTAAACCCTGGCCTCTTGAAGTCCATTAGGGTCCTCTGTTGCCATCCTTGGTTCGCTTCTTGATCCATATTCTGTTGAAATTCCTCAGTCATTGATAATTTTCCTATCTCTTCTTCTTCTTCTCGTCGATCTTTCCTAAAGGTTCGTTCTAATCTTGTAATATCTAAATTTAATGGCTCCGCTACAAGTCTCGAACCTCTCGTGACTCTAATGTTCATGCAAGAACACGAATTCTCAAATGAAACGAAAGAAATGAAAACAAAAATGAAAAACTAATCCAACACCTTAAACTATAGAACTAAACTATCGACTCCCCGACAACGGCGCCAAAAACTTGATTGCAGGTTTACGCATGCTAAGTTTTACTATTTTAACCTCGATAATACTACAAGAACAGTTCGCATAGTACCTAAGGTATCGATCCCACAAGGAGGGTTAATCTAGTCCTAAAATCTAAGGTCAAAACTAAATCATAACAATCTAAAATAAACAATCAATGCGAAAAATTAATCAATCAACAATCAATTATGAGAATTAAATTTCAGAAATATAAAAAAAAATAGCCAATCACACAACCCAATCCAAAATCAACCTAGAAACTATCAATTGAGAGAAATGGAGTTTTGATCTGAAGTTAATGAAAATCTAATCAATTATGCAATTATTGAATTATTGGGTCTAGACAATCCTAGGGTGGATTACTCTCTCTCGAGTTATAATCTTTAATCCTAATTTATAATCCCTGATTTAAATTATGGAATTGTGATCTCTCGATTCACAATTTACCTAAAACCTAAATTAATTCTAAAATTGTCTAATAACCTACTAGAAACCTATGCTCAATCTCTCGTTACATGATTTCACCGATTTGATTTAATTCTTATTTATCAAATTACCTAACTCTTGTTGGCCCAATTTAATGATATTCACTTGGCTCACCATCTCAGTTTATTGTTGAATTATTAAGAACAGATATTGAATCACAAATAACTAAAATAAAATACAATAAATCAAACTTTATTAATCTCAAGAATCAAAATCCTAACGGTGAGTTTAGACGAAAATCGACATTCAACAAAACATATTCTCGACAATTATCTCAATTTTATACATCAGTAAAACTGAAATAAATTAGAAAATACGCTCGAAACGAATCAATGGAGGTAATGACAGCAAGAAACCACCTATTCCGGAAAGTACTTTGCGTCAAGCTTCGTCTCTGTGTCTCTCTTCCTTCGTCTACTTCCTCAAATCACTCAATACCTCTCTAGGGTTTCTAAATTTTGGCTTATGTGAAAGCTCTGCAAAAGTTCCTTCATCTGTTCCTTAATGAGGTATTTATACTTTGGAAGCCTTAAGGTTGATTTGGGGTCGAAACGATCTGAAAAGTCTTGCAAAACTCGAGTTTTTATATCAAACCGACGCAGGCCACAATCGTGGCCCGTGGCCAGCGGTTTCTACCACGATCGTAGCCCAAAGTGCACGATCGTGGCCTGGGTCCTGTCAACTTGTCTCTTTCTGTCACGATCGTGGGCCATGTCCTAAAACTCTTCGAAAATTCTCCGTTATTCGCCGTTTACCTTGAAACACCAACAAACATATTAAGGTATCTCAAAAATATAACATTTAAGCTCAAAGACTCATACTAACCCATAAAAATAATTAAACACATAAATTAACACAATTGAAACTTAAATACACACTAAACATCCAAATTAACACTAAATACCTAGCAAATTGAACCCTAAAATATCATGCAAATCACAACTATCAGATATATTACTAATTCATTCAATCATACACATATATATTTATATATAAGGATACAACAGAATTATTAGAGTCCCCTATACCACTTTATTTTCCACAAACAATTTTTAGTCTCTAAAAACATCTGTTATTTAAAGCAATAAAGCACATTTAAACTAGTTTAATTCGTAATACCGCGATGGTTAACGTGATCAAACACTGTTTAAATTGCATTGAAATTCAACTTGCATCGTAATTGCATTGAAAGCTCATTTATGACAAAATGTGTCTGTTGTAAAACTAACTTGTAGGGTCATCCAAGGTAAACTAACAGAGAGAAGGTGGTGGAAATGGTCGACCCTGCCCTGCAAGTCCAATATTCCAAGGACTTCTATTCAGGTTGCCTCAGTAACTATACGTTACCAGTATCGTGTGCACTATTAGTTGAGTAGAAGTAACTCATTGTCTAGTATGTTATACAAGTAGCTGTCGTTGCATCAATGTGTTTGCAGCCAAAAGCAGATTATAGACTCCTAATGACAGATGTTGTGCAATCATTGATCCCTTTGGTCAATAACCTCTTTTCTATACCTTCCTCAAATTCATCTAGATTCCCAAATCAAGCACCGAGGCCAAGATTCTGAGATTAATTCTTGAAATAAAAAGATGTCAATTTCGTTCTGTTAGGAGCAAAAACATAAAAAGAAAACAACATGCTACGTTGTCAATCTGAAGAACAAGTGGCTGGCTGGAACTAAATGGCAATCATGTCAATTTTCAGGTTAATCATTTTTAACCTCAGGCAACTGAAGACCAGTATGCTTCCCTCGTTGTAATTGTTAAATCCTTTTAAAACCTTCTTCGATCTATTCGTGCTATTAAACATCAATTTCGTAAATAAATGTGGCATTGAAAACTAGTGCTATATTTGATTAGACGTAAAGTTTTTAATGGAATATAATACAATAGAATAGAATAGAATAGAATAGTTTATAATGGAATGAAACGTAAATAGATATAATATTAGAAATTTGTCATTTAAGAGAGATGAAAGGTTTCGTAATGTAATATGATGAAATATTGTTTGAATGAATAGTTTATAATGTAATATAGTATAAAATTGTTTATCATTTTATATTCCATCTTAGACCCCGCAAATTAGAAGTTTTTATTTTTACTATTTAGGATGGAATGGGATGCAATATGAAATTCTTCTCTTCCATCTCATTCTATTATATTTCATTATAAAACCTCCTTTCAAACGATAAAATAATATTATATTTCATTCTATTCTATTATAAAAACCTCCAACTAAACATAGCCTAAAAGGATATAAACAATGGAACAAATTGCCATAGAGCTCAAGGGGCAGTTGGTTCGTATAAAGGAATGGTAATAGGAATCGGAATAAATATAGTGAGGAATGGAAATGGATATTATCATTATAATTATGATGGTTGGTTAAGAGGAAGGAATGATTACCATTACCATTGATAGTGGTTGGTTTGTAAAAAGTATTGAGAAATAAAAACTTATTATATTTTAACTAATTAATTAATTAAAATTAGTTACAATATAATTAATTAAAATTAATTGCAATATTTTAATTAATTATATTTTAGTTAATTATATTATAATTAATTAATTACAATATTTTAATTAATGAATAAGTATATTTTAATTAGTTATATTTTAATTAATTAATTATAATGTAATTAATTAATTAATAATTATATTCTAATTAATTATATTGTAATTAATTATATTTTAGTTAATTAATTAATTATAATATTTTAATTAATAAATTGATTATATTTTGATTAATTATATTGTAATTAATTAATTAATTATATTTTAATTGATTAATTAATTATAATATTTTATTTAATGAATGAATTATATTTTGATTAATTATATTGTAATTAATTAATTATAATTTTATTATTACTATTATTATTTTTAGTTAATTATATTGTAATTAATTATATTTAACTAATTAGTATTAAAAATATTTTTTTAAAAATAACTATTAAGTTATTTATAATGGAACACTTTACAAAGCAATGACACTCATTCCTCTAGATTATGTGAGGAATGAAATATTACCCAAAAATAGGTAATTCAAATAATAACCCTATGATCATACTCCCTTATCAAACTCAATTTTTTATTCCATACCTATTTCGCTTTTTTCATACCCACTAAACAAGCACACCCTCAATCTCATTAATAAGAAATGCAGCTTATGTAAGCGAAAATAAGAGAATATTGATTACATTGTATCTAAAACTTTTCATTTACGACTAACTTTGTAATGATACAATCTTTCAAAATTTACATCAAATGTGCTGACTGTAGATAATAGCCCTAATGCAACTTAATCCAATAATAAGCTAACTACTCTTTTTGGCCCTTCAAAAATATTTAATCACCAGTAGAAGGGCACTGGTTTTGTAGATTAGAACGAAAAGTTACGTTTACAGTCCTATAGTCACCCACTGGCCTCATAATAAAGATTAGGATATAACTCCCAACTGGTAAAAGCATCAACTTTCAGCGCCTCCACTGCGTTTCATATTTTTAGATTCAATTTCCACAAAAAGAACTTGTTTCACCTTCCTTCTCTCTTCCTGATTTATTGTTCCTGCCACATTTTTCAGCATATTTTGCAAATGCAACAGATAGGGCCGATTTGACTGTAAGTTCTGAGTCTTGCTTCATAGGTTTGTTTTGATTGTTTGCTTCCTTCTTTATCTCCAAGGCTTTGTTTCCCGAGGGAGCTTCATTGCCTTCCTCGAATGGAGTTTCTGGAACAACAGGGTGGCTGGAATTTACCCGTTTGAATGGTTCATGAAAAGTATCATACAAGCGATTGACCTGATGCATCACAAAAAGAAACTTGAGAAACATGTATAAGAATTCAGCTAAAACTGGCTGCAAAGTTAATAAAAGATTAAAATGTATATGCACTATAAAGTCTGCACATTTATCAGGATCATATATAGTTTGAAACCCCAAAGGACCTTGCGCTCTCCAATTCCAGGGCAGCGAGCTAGATCTTCCATAGATGCATCCAATATATTAGAAAGTGACTGCAAAACAAATGGAAAAGTTCAAAAGAAACTACTTAAAAATGAAAAACATAAGAACATGGATGATTTCAAATTGTCCAAGGGAAGAAAAGTTGGCAAGTACCCCGAAAGTAGAACCCAACGTGACAACATCAGTCTTGTTAACATGTCGAACAGTTGTGAGGGCATGATTTAGCTACATTAATTTAGAAAAAAAAGAGCATAACTAAACAATTAGCTCAAGCATATGAACATCAACCAACTTTAGCAAATTATATGGAACACGTTTTCCAAGACCTACACAAAACATACATCTACCGATTGATCAGAGAAGAGATCAAAAATAGCTATACCCGTGATAAGTAGTCTGTATCCATTTGTCCCTGAATAAGATCTGCTGGTTTGTTTTCATACATCTTTATTGTCTCTAAATAGCGAGCACATTCCTCCAAGCTACAACCAAAACAACAAGAACTAAGGCTCAAAAATACAGTACCTATAAGAATGTTCAGCATTCAAAAGGAAATCATTTTATCATTAACAAACTATACCTCCAAGCACACAATAGTGTACAATCATGAAGAAGAGCTGTTTTAGTGACTTCAAGTAGAGGCTTAACTACATCCTCCTGAAAACAATGGAAATAATGAGCCAGGTGACATTATCACACAGGTAGCAAACTGGCACATCTAACACCTCTCCTCCTGGGTCATTATTCACCATGCAAAATCATTGTAGTTATGACATACAAGGAAAGAATTGATAATAGCTTTGTCGCTTACCACATCAACATGGCACAGAACAACCCGAAGCTTATAGTTCTTTTGTATTTCTCTTATACGATAGTATAGGTAGTCAGGATGAAGAAGATGATAGCGCAGACTGCATCAAATGGAAATTTGTAAATGTTGGCATGTAATAGGCATTGTAGTCAAGATGCATATATACTAAACATACAGTTGTTGCCTTGATCTGCAACTCATCAAACAGAAAATGAAAGAAAGAAAATAGTAATGATCTGTTCAAAAAGGACAGAACAACGTGCCTTTGCCAATGGGCATGCCAATATGTTTCAGATTCAAGCACATGGATCAACCGCAAATAACCAAAGAATTTGCACTCACTAATATAAGACGAAAACAATTACAGAAATGTGGAACTCAAAACCTTAAATACAAAGCACATGCGTTTTGGCCAAGCAAGTAGTCACAAATCACATCTGCAAAAGCCCATCTCACATTCCGGATAAACTTAAGCACCGGGTTGCCCTTCTGCAAAAAGCATGAACAAAGCCACGGAATTTCGGGATCAAACCAAAAATGTCGCTACAAGTGAGCTTAGTCATGGAACAAAACACTCGGACACGCAAACACAAATGACAGAGTAAAGAAACCATTAGATGAAGAATCAAACGTGAACACAAAACCCAAAAAATTGGGCAATGACAAAACTATGCAAAAAATTGGGCTCATGAAGATCACCCAACGGTCTATCAAAATGTAGCAGGACGTCCAACTTCTGATGTAATGCATCATCAATTCAAGGTAAGATAAATAACTATATGATGGATAAAGCCCATTTCCAAGCTTTATCAACCTAAATCTCCTATCCATTACACACGAGTTGACGGCAAGAGCAGGAACATCTAAAACAAAACATGGGTCACAACCTAACCTGTCTGTGGCTAACAAGAATCGCATGACGACTCTGAGAAGACTGCGGTGTAGGCGAAGCAACAGCAGCGGTACTGTTTACATCAATATAGAAAATTTCAATGAAGAAAACATACACCACATACAAAAGAGTAAGGCGAAAAGACAGTACCTTGAGGTTGTGTTTGGTAAAATTTGGGAAGAAGAAGAAGAAGGCGGAGGAGAGTAGAATTCGGAACTTTTAATGAAAGAAAAGGCTTGAGAGAAAGACTGAGATGGATTGAACAGAAACTGGCTTTGGGCCTGCGTTGGATTTGATAGCGAGCTTTCTATGACTTTGTTGTATGATGGTATTTCTATCACTATCTTTTTCTTGCTTTTTAATTCTTCTTCGTTTTCCATCGTTGGGAGGAAGAAGAAGCAGAAGAAAAAGAAGAAGATGAAGTTTTATTGATTGGTAGCAACAGATTCGGGTTTGGCTAGGCCTTGAGAGTTGCAAGCCCTAAGTCAGCCTACTATGCTGGAGCACAGTTTTGTCGACTTTTATTCTTTTGCAAGGACGACGTCGGCCATTTAATGTGCCCGACCAGACACGATTACCTTATAAATCGTAACATAATCATTTATAATATTTTATAAAATTATACAAAAATATTTATATAAAATAAAAAAAATACACGAACTAATTTATATTTATTAAAAATATATAACAATGATAATGTTATCATAATTATTCTTAGTAAACAAGTCAATTTAAATTTTTTATTTTATTTTTCATATTTACATAACATATACATTATGCATATATATATATATATATTTATATTTATATTAATTTTAAAAATGAATTAATCACTTTATTAATCCTAATGTATCAATTCCAAAATAGTATATAAGTAATTCAGTAATAAAAACAAATAAGTACAGCATATTACATATATGTATTTATATTTTTTGATTTGTTTTTATAAATTATTTATTTCATTAAGTCAAAAATAGTTTTTTTACTTTGTTTCTAAAATCATTATATTCTAATTAATCTAAATTTATATAAATTTCATTCATAATTTTTTTCTCCTATCTAAATTCTAATGTTAGAAGATTCATTTATACTTAAGTCACTCTAATTAAAAGTTTGTTATGAGTAATTTCTTATATCCTTAATGGAAACTTTGATATAAGATATAGGTATTACTTTAAATCTTTCTCATCCTTGGAGTGCAATAAGCATGTCATATATTCATATTTCACAAAATTAATAAAATTTTCACCTTTTTTTCTTTTTAATATATGTATTATGCGACAATTTTAAATTTTAACAACATATAATTAATTAATTATGATATAATTAAGTTATTGAGATGTATGTAATGGTAAGATTAATTAAGACATTTAATTTAATCAGTTAGAAATTTATATGAAAAGTTAATAAGTTCATAAGTTAATAGTTATAGTTAAATTTTTAATTTACTTAAATTATTTATTAATTATTATAAGAGGGAATTGATAAAATCAAATTCATGTTTCATAAAATTAATAAAATTTTCATCTTTTTTCTTTTTAATATATGTATTATGTGACAATTTTAAATTATAACAACATATAATTAATTAATTATGATATAATTAAGTTATTGAGATGTATGTAATGGTATGATTAAT
>JAOQMS010000006.1:20037289-20048018 GCA_027563885.1 Erythroxylum longipes
ATGAATGTGCCAAGCAATATGTAAGTCACAAATAACTTATGTCTACCGTTCATTTATCTTAAGTCATATAAGTGTCTTATAAATAATTGTTCTAGCCGTATAAGTAATGGGATGTTACAGCTAAACCTAATTAAAGAGCTTGTTTTAATCAGATACAACATAAGAGAAAATTTGGATTAACAAAGCCTGTTGTTGATCTATAGTTAATAGTTTCAAAAAGAGGTACAAGAACAATTTAACAATTGATTGTGCACATTTATGTGAAAATCGAGATTGAACCATGAACTAGATTTAAAACTTATCGATTAATCCTAATAATTTTGTACTGTTTGATTTGATTTGTTTTTAATATTTTAGTTTTACTTTATTTTCTTAATCGAATTCTACCAAATTGCTCCCCCTAATCCTAAACACTAGTTTATTCATTAAAAAAGCTAAAAACACACTTTTTGTTGATATGATCCTTGCTTACTAGTACTAAAAATTTTTAGTTGTGCAAAGTTAGGTTTTAGTTTTAGTTTTCGTTTTTTATATTAATTGGTGTTTTGTATATATATTTGTTTATAATTGTTTTTTTATAGTTATTTCTTGATTTTTTTTATGTTTGTGAGTATTTATGTATGGTAACATCGAGATCTTCTTATCATAACCCTATATAATCTGATCCTAAGATCCAAAGGATACTACAAAAGTTGCATAGGAAAATTAGAAGAAATATTCGAGGAATAGAATACTTATTCCATTTAATTAAACATGCATTAAAGCGAAGTTAGACTTTTTATTATACTAATTCATTCTGAAATTTTTTTACTATGAATATATTTACATCTCGTCCTGCCAAATTGACAGTTCATTCCGGGACTAAACTGGACATTAAGTGGAGACCCACCATGCTTACGCGGCGGATAATTTATGCACCGAAACTTGGATTCATTGTAGAGAACAACAGCTCTAACCACCAGTCTTCCCTCCATTTGAGGTCTATCAAACATAAACTACCAAACTCCAATATTTTTTCTGCTCTAAACCTCGAATTTCACTTCTCATCTCCCTGCAATCTCTGAACCCTACATAGTTTTGAATGCCAAGTTTAGGTACCGACATCCGGACATGGCGTCCCATGAAACCATACCTCTTGTCTTGCCACTCCAAGACGATTCATCGTCGTCATTTCTTAGTACTGACACTATAATTGCGCTTTGTGTTTTCTTCACTCTCCTCTGTGCTTGTATAATCGTAGGTCATCTCCTCGAAGAGAACCGTTGGGCTAATGAATCCATCACTGCACTTCTTTTGGTATGTAAATTGTAATGGAGTCTCTTTCTTCAATCGTGGAATGAAAACATTGAGTTACTGTTTGTTGTGCCTTAATTCTATCGGACTGAATTTCTGTAGGGATTGTGTGCTGGTGCTGTGGTTTTGCTTGTTAGTAAAGGCCACAGTTCGCGAATATTAGTGTTTAACGAGGATTTGTTCTTCCTTTATTTGCTCCCTCCAATCATTTTCAATGCTGGGTATGATCGCTCTTTCCCTACTTCCTCCAGAACTCTTTTTTTTTTCCTTCTTTTTTTAAGTACGATATTCATGGAAACTTTGCCTCCGACCTTCTCAGATTTTATGTTCCTTCTCATTGCAGTGTTTTTTACCATTGATTTGGAGCTTCCTGATGTAAATCCATATAGCAACAGTAGAATAAGTTCGAACATTACTACATGAAAAGATATACTGATCATTTATACCAGAGTTTCAAGAATGAATTCTGATCTCTTTCATAGTGAAACTTCTCTCTGTGTGTTCCACATCTTGTATCTTCGGAAATTTTACAGTCCTATCTCATCGGTTTTTGTCTGTGGTGCTCTTTCCCTTTCTGTAGTTTTAGGTGCTTCCTATTGTCAATTGAATCGTTTTTTGGCCACGCCACATTAATTTCAGATTTTTGTTCCAGATTTCAGGTCAAGAAAAAGCAATTTTTCAAGAATTTCACCACAATATTGTTGTTTGGCATATTTGGCACAGTGATTTCCTTCTGCCTCATATCACTATGTAAGATCCAAGAAAATTTCACCAATAAGCTGCTTCTTTACAGCTCAAAAACCTTCATATATACAGAAGAGTTTTACTTTTTGTTACTTTTATGATGATCTTCTAGGTGTATATGGACTTTTCAAGCGACTTGGGGTTACAGCCCTGACAATAAAAGATTATCTAGGTGACTTGTCACTACTCTGCGATTCCTTTATTCAAATATATAGCCAAAGAGTTCTCATAGACCTTAGTATAGCTTCCATTACTTGCAGCTATTGGTGCCATATTGTCAGCAACGGACTCAGTTTGTACGTTGCAGGTACTTTAAAACTTAGCACAGCTACAAGGTCAAGAATTTTATTTGCTTATTGTATTAATCGTGATTTGTTTCTCATGTCAAAGGTTCTCAATCAAGACGAAACGCCCTTTCTTTACAGTGTAGTATTTGGAGAAGGAGTAGTCAATGATGCTACTTCTATTGTTCTTTTCAATTCTGTCCAATCGATAGATTTCAGCAATGTGGATGCCACAACGGCCTTAAAGTTGTTGGGAACCTTTCTTTACCTCTTCTTCACCAGTACTGCTCTAGGTCTAGTAGTAAGTAGACCCACATGTTCTTCCATGTATGTAAAGAATAGAGTCAAGTTCTTATCCATCTAAAGATGCATTATATTGTCTCCCTTCCATTTGTTGGTATTGTATCTTCCCTGTGGTTCATTTTCCTTCCTATCTATAAGTTTAAGGATCTCTGTTCATGGGTTTGCACACTTCATATATCTCTCTTCACTCTATGTATGTATGTATGCGTATGTTTGGTTGAATTGCTGCTTTAACTAACTTGCTATAACAACTGCAGGTGGGCCTTTTAAGTGCATACATCATAAAAACACTTTATTTTGGAAGGTACACTGGATTGCTCATCTTATTCTCTCTCGGTTTAATGCTGCCTGAAATTAGTTATCTCTATGTAGAAAAGGTTATATCTTGCTGAAATTTCAATGTCGAAGTTTAACTAATCGATCATATCCAAATCTATACTTGTATGTTCACTTACATGAAAGAATGAAAATGGTGAACTTGTGATAGATGAAAGCAAAAGAAAATGGAGGGTGAGGATGATCTTTATCTTATGTTCAATCATTAGAGTGGTTAACAGATGTATTATGAATGTTACCTTCTTCCTTCATAAGAAGTTTAATGCTTCAAACATTTAAATTAATTACAGAGGAGAGTCTATAAAATTCACCATGCTCTCTGTTAACAAGTTAGACACTAACCATAGTAGCACATCAAGAATAACACTTAAGCATATCCATTTTGTCCATCCCCAAGGAATCAGCTGATAAGGTGTAAAATTTAACAAAAGTAAGGCAGCAGAGAACATATCCATTTTGTCCATCCTCAGGGAATCAGCTGATAAGGTATAAAATTTAACATAATAGAAGGCAGCATAGAACATATTCATTAATTCCAAGAGCTGTTCCCATCTAGAATTAACAAGTCCGAGGAGGTTACTTCAGTCATGAATTGTATATGCTGCAATTGCGCTGATTTATTTGTTTTGAACAGGCATTCCACAGATCGTGAAGTTGCACTTATGATGCTTATGGCGTATTTATCATACATGCTCGCGGAGGTAGTACTTTCCCTACATATGTATAAACATACAAATTTATATCAATGTTGAACTGAATAAGCTATGCCAGTAGATTTCTCAGCAAAACCATGATTGATTTATCAACTGAGTGGACAATTGGGATCTAAGGTTGTACTATATTCTTTCTTTCTGTCATTTATAACCACCAGAGTATGGTTTTGCTGCTATGATTTTATATGGTTCAATTGACAACTGAAATAGGATTATGTGCTGGAGATAAAGAGGCCCTTATACAGAATGCAGAAACATAAAATTGACCTCACTCTAATAACTAAAACTTTCACTGAAGCATCATGCACACTGAGATGCTATTATCTTTTACTTCCTGCAGCTTTTAAGTCTCAGCGGAATTTTGACAGTTTTTTTCTGTGGTATTGTAATGTCGCACTACACATGGCACAACGTTACTGAAAGCTCAAGGATAACAACCAAGTGAGTCTCTCAGGATTCTCTTTGTTGCCTACTATTTTTGCTATTGTTCATTGTTTTCCACATTTTCCCCAGGATATGTAGGCTTTATAAGATGCAGGAATGACTAAAATGAAAGACAGGGAAAATGGTCATTTTAGATTGCTTTTATCTTTCTAATTCAGTGAGAAGTGCTCTTGCTCATTAAAGGCTCATTTGTTCCACGAAAACCAGACTTGGGAATCTTATGATTCACGCTGTCAAAAGAGAACACAGATTCAGAAGTATCATGGTGCATTTGGTATCAAAGTATCGAAGATCATGTTATAGGGCAGTGGTAAACAAAGAAGCTGAAGTAGAAAGACAAGCAATTATGTAGTTAACTAGTTTCTTACAATTTTGTAGGACCCTGTGAATAAGCCTAGTTGACTAAATCTAATCCGGTGACTGTTGATTATTTCAGGCACGCTTTTGCAACAATTTCGTTTATTGCGGAGACTTTTATATTTCTATATGTTGGCATGGATGCCTTGGACATCGACAAATGGAGAGACAGCAATTCAAGGTAATTTAACACAAGTTGCCAAGCATGTCTCTCGGGAGCAATTTTTGACCAAATCCCTGATTTGTTTTTGAAAATATGATTCAGTGCAGGAACTTCAATTGCTGTAAGTTCAACCCTGTTTGCTTTGGTGTTAGTTGGCAGGGCAGCATTTGTGTTCCCCATTGCAAATATCCTAAACTGTGTTCAGAAGAGGGAGAGTACAAAAATTCAATTTAAACAACAGGTGATAAATACAGGAAATAGTTTGTTTTTATATTATCCTACCTACCAACGACTTGGCTAACCATTCAAAAATCTCAGTTTATTATGTGGTGGGCAGGGCTAATGAGAGGGGCAGTTACTATTGCTTTGTCTTATAATCAGGTATGTAATTAACTGTCAACTGGCACACCAGCTAAGATCAAACAGATATTTGACTAATAGTCAGTCTGCAACGACAGTTTTCTAAAACGGAGAAGACAAATTCAGATTCTGCACTAATGATCACCTGTACCATAATTGTTGTTCTCTTCAGTACAATTGTAAGTCCACAGTGGATTGAATCCCTTGTTACATGGTAAAACATAAACGTGACGGTTGGGTTTTCAAACAGGTTTTTGGGTCCATAACAAAACCTCTAATAGAAGCAGTGCTGCTAAGAAATAGAAAACAGATGGATTCAGATGCAACTGATTTTCCAAGTCTGGAAGACATAAGGCAGCTTTTCCTTGAGGATAATGATGGTCCAAGCGACGATGGAAGCAGTCAACGAGCTAATAAGGCTAGCAGTTTAAGGCTGCTAATAAGTCATCCCACTACAACTGTTCACTACTGGTGGAGAAAATTTGATGACAGATTCATGAGACCAATGTTCGGTGGGCGTGGATTTGTTCCATATATACCTGGTTCACCCACAGTGGAACCAACTTCACCCAGAAGTTAAAAAACATAGGCTCCTAAATTTTTTGTATTGTTTCACTTGTTTCCAATAAAATATCTTCTTCTGTACGGCGTATGCATATAGAATTTCTTAGCTTCTCTTAGGACTTGATAAGAAACTACTTTCTCCTTGTGTAACATATTTATATATTGGCCAATTTGCCCTTCTGTTTTGTCCATTTCACTCCTAGTCCAATTTGCCCTTCTGTTTTAACCAAGAAATGATATTCTGTATCTAACAACCTTCAAAGATAAGGGGATTGGACTAGGAGTTGTTGCACACGAATTAGTTGATTAGAAATATATGTATAACTTGAGTTATCTTTGAACATCTGGAATCATTTGGACGAACTCTCGGATGAACAGTAAAATTCCTCAGAACATTAACTTTGCAGAAGATATTTTAGTGGGCTCGAAGCTTTCTTCAGGTAACTTTCTACTTTAGGAAGTTCCATGTTACTTTCCCTTAGAAACAATGCTGAACCAATTTCCTACGATACAAGAATTATTAGTTGTAAACAATGCGAGGGATCAGTCCAAGCAAAATGTTGAAAACTAGAGTGGTGTTGAGAAGGATGTTTCTGCTGAACCTTCCATAGCTAAGCCTAAATACTTTTCTTCCACTTTAATTGATGGTGTAGTTTCTCCCCTAAGTGAGCTTCTTCAAGAAGGAGCTAAGATCTGGAATACTACATTAGTTGGTTTTTTTTTTTTTTATAACAAGAGACCAGCTTACCCTTTCATGCAAATTTGGGCTTAAACAAGACAAGGTAGTAAGGGGTTAGAGAGGATTCTACTCACTGACGAAGATACATTTCTTTTCAAGTTTGTGGATGATGATAGCACGGGTAAAATTTTGGAAGTTGGCCCTTGGCATGTGAGTGGACAACTCATGTTTATCCAGAAATGGGTACTAGGTTTGAAATTTGTTAAAAATAGTATTGAATCCATTCTAGTGTGGATCAATTTCCACAACATTCCTCTAGAGTATTGGTCAATGGCTGGCTTAAGCTTTTTAGTTAGTGCAGTGCGAACATTAGTGGCATTCAACTCAGCCATTGCTAAGCTTGAGAAGGTATGTTTATGCTCGAGTTTGTGTGGAGATAAATTACAAGAATCCACTTCCTGAAGTCTTGTCAATTATGAAACTTAATGCTGCAAATGAGCTAGTAAAAATCTGAAATTCAGTTATCCTACAATTGGAAACCTCAAATGGGACAACAAATATGGAAGCCAACCAGGGCCGGTCCTGAAATTTTGTAGGCCTGGGACGAAAGAAAAAATATGGGCCCTTGATATTAATTAAAAATAAATTAATTTTTTTTAGTAAACTATATTTTTTACATGTACTTTTCTAAAAAATAAAAGTGGGCCCTGGGCAGTGGCCCACCTCGCCCCTGCCCAGGGCCGGGGCTGAAGCCAACTGGGAAAAGGTTTACTAAAGGTGACTACAAAAAGTTAATGGGGATAGTGGGAGAATCAATCTCTAAAGAGTAGAATGTTATTGTAGTGATACAAATTGAAAATCATGATATTACTCCAGCTAGTGACAAAGGAAGGGATAGAGGAAGGACAATTTCTGAAGAGCATATTGCTAATATAGAGGTGCAGAGTGAAGATCATGATATTACTTCAGCTACTAACAAGGGAAAAGCCAATATGGAACAAACGGAAGATGAGCATGAAAAAGAGACTTCCCAGTAGGATTTCCCTAAAGAATTACAATTGTTGAAGGAACAATTCACCCCTATCTGTAATAAAAGATCAGGGATAAACAGAAGAAAACCCAAAGGGGGTTAGTGAAATACCTCTTTTTGTGTAAATATATATGATTTTTTTGGAACATTAGAGGCCTTAATGAGCCTTTTAAAGGTAAGTTGTTAAAGATTTTTTGATAGAAAGAAAACCAGTTTTCCTTTGACTTCTGGAAACAAAAATAAAAACTCATAATCTCTCCACAAGGCTATGAAATTTCTGGGTAAAAGTTGGAAGTACGAATCAAATCATGAATTCCACTATAATGGTAGGATCTTGTTAGCCTATAATACTCAGAAATTGTAGATTTGTGTGATTAAAACATCACACCTATGGATTCACCTCAAATGCAAACTTTTTGAAACAAGAAATGAGATGGAGATTACTATCATATATGTTGCTAATTTCGAATTTTAGAAAGTAAAGATATGGAAGGGATTTTTCTCCATTCGTTCATTTATGAATATTCTATGGTTAATTGCAGATGATTTGAATTGTGTATTACACCCCTCTGAAGCACAAGGTGATAGGATCAATGCTTCAAATCCTAGTAGAGAGTTGAAGCGTGTTGTTACTAAACTGTAAGTGACTAATCTTAGATTTTCTAGATGTTTCTACACATGGGTAACGAATAACAAGGAAGATGCGTTATTAGAAAGAATTTGGACAGAATATTGGTGAATCGCTTATGGATAATCCAATTCCCCACCTCTTATGCCAACTTTAGAGTCTTTTTATGTTCAGATAACTCCGCCAAAGAGGTACCTCACACCTCCAACTGCCTTCAATTCTCCATTCAAATTCTTTAACTTTCTAACTGACAAAGATGGATTTATATGATGTCTGGAATCTTAGGACTAACAGTTGTAAAACATTTCAACTAATGAGAAAGCTCAACATTCTTAGAAATAAATTGAAGAGCTTCTATAAAACAAATAAGTCAACTTCTGATATGAAGCTGCAAGCAGAGAACATGAGGATTGTTATAAACAACCACACAATACGACACTAAAAACACACCAAAACTATTAAGCTGGAGAAGTTCAATGAAGCTCTTCAAGAACATAATTCATTACTTATGTAAAAGACAAGAATTAATCGAATGAGGGAAAGGGATTTCAATACTAAATTTTATCACAATTCAGTATTGGCAAGGAGAAGGCTTCATAAGATAACTTGTCTCTTGGATTCTAATAACCATATGGTTACTAATAGAGATTCCATAAAGAGTATTATATTCAACTATTTTTATTCCCTACTTGGTGATACAATTGCACCTGGTTTTAGGGATGACAATTTTTGACTCATAAGCCTCAATTTAATTGTTTTCAATGGGTCGACCTATGGCCCAGGCCCAAATTGACTCGAGACCCAATTATTCTAAGCAAAACAACATCGTTTTACTTAAAAGAGTTAGGCTTCGGGCAAGCCTGGGCCTGGGCAGCACAGACTAGAATACAATTGAAAAAATAAGTTATTCTATATTTTTAATTAAAAAAAATATTTTAAAAAATTTGGTGAAGGCTAGCCCATGGGCTAGCCCAATGCCATCCCTGCAATTGGTCTTGTTGGTAAATCTTATTAGTTCTCCTTCAACTCAGGAGATTTTAATGAGGATTTGGCAACCTTTTACTATGTAGGATTAAAGTAGTCCTTTTCAATTTAAATCCTATGAAATGAAAGCACCATACCTTGATGGCTTCAATGCCTATTTTTTAGAAAAGTTGGCACATTATAGGTCAGCTTCTTGTGGAAATTGTTATGGAGTTTTTGAATTTAGGAAACTTATTAAGAGAAATCAATGCTACTCATAAGTTATTGATTCTTAAACTTCCCAATGCAAGTTGTCTCAATGATTTTCGACCAATCTCCTATTGCAACACCATCTAGAAGGTGATTTCAAAGCTTCTTACAAACAGACTTAAGGAGATTTTGAAACTATTCATACATGAATCTCAAGGAACATTCATACCTAGCAGAAATATTTATGATAATATTCTATTAGTGCAATAATTGATGAGAATTACAACTTAGGACTAAAGCTTTTGATATACTTTAATGGAATTTCGTACTTATATGTTTGGAAGGGTTTAGATTCCCCAACTTTTATATCAAATGGATTTATTCCTACATATTAACACCTTCATACAATATCCTCATTAATGGAGCCCCTACTAAGTAATTCAAAGGTTCAAATGGAATAAGACAAGGAGATCCTCTTTCTCCTCATCTTTTTGTCATTGCTATGAAAGTACCAAACAAGATTATTTTCAACAACATATCTGGAATACTTAAGTTCAAGGTTCATTACAAATGCACGGAATTGTCTCTTTCCAATATTTGTTTTGCAGATGATCTACTATTGTTTTGTGGAACTCATCAAGAATCCATTTCAAGTTTACACCAATCCCTCATGATCTTTTGTAGGATTTTAGGATTAAAAGTCAATCAAGGCAAGAACATAATATACATCTCTTCCAATCTAACCAATATTTAGAGACTACAATAGATCTTTAATCTAAACATCCAAAGTATGCCTTTCACCTATTTGGTGGGTTCCCATTTCAATAAAAAAAGTTGAAATATTTGCATTGCTTGAAGATACTGGAGAAATATATTAAAATCGTCAATTGTTGGTAGAGTAAAGCTTTGTCTCAGGATAGTATAGTGCAACCAGTCATCTTTATTTTGAACAATCTCCATTCCCATTGGAGTTCTCATCTCCTACTCACTAATGGATTACTAAGGAGATTGAAAAATGAATTAAGAATTTCCTTTGGTATTGTAAGGTTAACAATCATAGAGGTGTTAAAATCAAATGGGGCCAGCTATGTTGGCAAAAAGAGGAAGGGGGACCTAGCTTCATAGCTATTCATACTTTTTAATCTATGCAAATAGTGAAAAGAACTTGGAAACTATTTAATGATAAAGAATCTATTTTGAGTAAATGGATTAATGAGTTCTATCTTAAGGAAACCAGCCTATGGAAATTTTTTGAAAGGAATCAATTCTCCTGACCCTTTATTCAGATTATGAGAAACAGACTTAGTTTCTATCCTTTCATCAAATTTCAAGTAAGGAATGGTGAAGGAAAATGGTTTTGGTATGACAAGGACTTCTCTTAGCCTTTTATGGCTAAGAGAAGATATCTCTTCTTTTCACTCCAGAATCCCTTCTCAAGTAAGAGTCAGTAATGTAACTGTGAACAACTCGTGGCACTTTCAAGGTAGGGGTTCTAAAAATGTTGGGCCCCGAAAATTTTTTTCGTTAAATTAAGCATAATAGTTTATGGAATAAATGCATAAGAATGAATTGAGGGCATTTTTATAAGGAAGGGTAAAGTGGACTTTTGGGACTCATTAAGGGTACATTGGGAAAAAGAAATTGTAGTCTTGTTATCT
>JAOQMS010000006.1:20083663-20124208 GCA_027563885.1 Erythroxylum longipes
TATAGTTAGTAAATTGGAATTAATTGATACCATTAGAGAATTGAGGTATTTAAATGTATATTTGGACAAGGAAAATTTTCAAGTGGCAAGTTAGGTTGGTACATAATAAATAAAATGATTAAGCCTATGAGTTATGACATGTGGCATAGCTAATGCATTGACATTTGGCATCATTCATTGTGTGACAAATGACAGCATGATAAGAAGTCAAATGGAAATTAATGTGTGGATTAGTAGCAGCCTAATCCATTGATACATGGCATTACGTGCAAAGTGACACATGTTTAAGGAATTTGAATACACCTAGCACTTTGGCTAAGCAAAGTTTCAGTTGTGTTTCTCTTTTTTCTCTTCACCGAAACTACCCTTTTCTCTCAAACTTTTGGAATTTCTACTGGGCTTTGGATTGTCATCACCTGAAGTTTTGGTAAGCTACTGAATCTATAAAAATTTTACGTACTATTGTATTATTAATGTTGAAATTTGCACATTAAACCTAGATATGTGTTGATTGCTTGGAAGGGTTGGTTTGACTTGATCTTTGAAATAATTTGGAGTTGTTTTTTGAATTGCGAAGAGGTAAGGGAGTACTAAACTTGGTATCATGATAGAACATGTCTTGATTGATGTTTTAAGTGGATATAATATGTTCAGAATTAACGAAGAATTGTGGTTAGGAGCTTGGTAGGTGCTGGGTACTCATTAGGAGGTGTGTTTCCACTAAATAGCCATCGGTTTTTCAGCCATATCTTGACATGTAGACATCAAAATAGGATTATTTTAGATTCATATTAAACTACATACATTTATCTACAACGCTCATGAGAAGTCAAATTTAAATGCCATCATGAAAGGTTTTGAAATTTAGCTTGAATTTGAGTTCTGGCTTTGGCTGCAGTACTGAAACTTGTGTCATGTTTTTCAACAATTAAAACGTACTGATTTAGGCAAAATTAGATAAAGATTCCTTAATAAAAGTTGTAGCTTATTCTTTTATCTTTCTAACGACATAAAGTTTGAAATTTTTAGACATCATGCTTGAAAGATATGATTCTTTTAAATTGGTATATGCAGTAGGGGTGCAAGATCGTGAAATCCCCTTAAAAGCACGATCGTGAAATCCCCTTATTTAAAGGGATTTCATGATTGTGCACATTCACAATCATTCTTCCCTGTGTCCACAGCCATGCATTTACAAAATGCATGGCCGTGCATTTGTGGTGCACACCCGTGCACTTTCATGTGCACCAAACCGTCACACGGTTTTGTATAGTCTTCAGTCTTTTGAACATAACTCATGCAATACTAAACCAAATTGAATGATTTTTGATGCATTTGAAACTTAATACATAGAGGAACATTTGTTTAGAAGAACTTATTATCTATAAAGGTCAGTTTCTATGTTAAGATGACCATATACATTCGACTCAAAACTATCCTAAGAAAATCTGGAAAACAATGCTAAACTTGATTGTGTAAATGTTGACATATATAAGGATAGGACTTTCAACAATGGTTAAATTTAACTTAATTGAGATGATATTGTAAAGGATGTATGGTTTACAATGTTGAATTTCTTGGTGTGATCACAAATGAATGAATTCCAAAGACTTATGTATTATGATTTGGACATGGATGTTTGTGAATTGGGAATTTCTGCTATAATATTGTGATAATTCTGGACCATCAGTTGTCTGAGGAGTTTGATAGTTGGGATTGTGTTGGAAGTGCTTTCTATGTGTGTGAATATATGTAATTGCTGAAACGAACTTGTTTTGTTTTAAAACTATTAAAGTCCTAGTCGTGGGTAAATAGGCATGCCTAAAAGGGTTTGCAGCTGCTCCTGGACACATTTAAGGTGTCGACACTTCGTTGTCTCCTAATAATAATACTTCAGTATCTGAGACATACGTCTCTCCTGATATTGACACTTCGGTGTCTCCTGATACTGAGACATAAGTCTCTCTTGTTTTGTGATACCGATCACGGTATCTCCTGTATTAGTCCCATTACCCACTTCTGTATAACGGATTAGTAATGTAACTTGTTTTGTATTCTGATACATGTTTAGTTTTGATATAAACAAAATTTTGATTTGATATTTACATTTGATATAAGATAAATTTTGAATTGATACAAAACAAAGTCTGCTTTGATACAAATCTTATTCTGATCTGAAGGGTTTATACCCTATTCTAATAATCAGTTCTGACATCTGTGCAATTTGTTCTGATACTTAAATGATTGGCATTAACATGAGAAAGGTTCTCTAATGATAGATTTAATCTTATTCTAAAACCATTATGTTTGGATTGTTCTTTAAGATGAACCTTCAATGATTGCTTATGATATAATTTGATTCGGTATATGTGGATGTTAAGTGACTGTTAAACAATTGTTAGTTTATGTATGATTTAATTATTCCCCACTAAGCTTTATGCTTAGCACAGTAGTTTTGACCCGTGTAGGTTCATATAGGCAGGTTTGAAGACTGGGACAATAACAACCGCAATGGCCAACAAGGAATGTGTTTTGTTTTGGGAATATGTTTGGGTTGTATGAATAATATGAGACATGATGTATTTTGTTAAACGTTTGTAAGTATTGGAATGCAAAGTGTATTTGAACTTAAATTATGTACTGTTTTGTTTAAGGGTTTGTAATGTAATAACCTTAATTCAGGATAACTTGACACATGTATTCGAATGAATTCAGTGTACTGATTAAATTATGATTAAAGTCGAATATAAATGGAAAAACAATGACTGGTTGTTTGAGTTCGAGCAACGTTTTGTATTATTTTGATATGTTTTAAATCCTGTCTTAGGTAATATCTGCATATCCTTCTAGGGGGTCTGTGGGTGTTACACCAAAGGGGACAATGCCAATAACGTTAAAAGCTTAAGGTTTACATATTTCTAAGAACGAGATAAAGGACAATAGTCAACTAAAGTTTGGAAACCCGAACTTGAAAGAAAATAAAAGTGAGAAAGTCGGAAGGAAAGAGCTAAAAGGAAGATAGCTCTAAAAACAATCTAAGAAGAAATTATGAAGGGATATTAGCTGGAGAAAGGAGCGAGACATAAGTATGGTTTTAGCTAGATTGCCAAAAAGGAGGGAGAAGGAAATGAAAGGTAGGAATTGAAGTAAACAAGTAACGTAAGGCAAGAACTTATATCTTAATATAAGAAGAAGGAGAGAAATTATGAAGAACCAACGAGTTATACACACTGGAAGGAGAAGGAAGATCACTAGCTAGCATACAGACCATACATTAGAATAGAGAGAATTTCGAATGGATTTTTTCACTTAATTTTATATTAATTTACTTAATTTAGTTTTTATTAAAAAATTGTAAAAAAATTATTATTTTATTTTTAAAAAGTTTATGATTTTCTTGACAACAACAATAACAATAACATCCCGATAGAAGTTCAGATGAGATGCAAAGTTTGGGAAAGTTCAAAAGTACACAATCTTTCCTCTAACTAATAGAGATGATATTTATGATAGACCCACAAAAGGTTAAAAACAAAAGAAAAGAGGACAAAAAGACAAAAATAAATAAGTTTTTATAATTGTTGGTAGAAAAAAATCAAACTGCAATAAAAAGATGATAATAATAATAATAATAATAATAATAATAATAATAATAATAATAATGTAATTACATATAATTAAATACTTAAAATAAAAATATAAAAATAATGAAATAAAAGTTATAATATAGATAGAACGATATAAGATAAAATAAAATTAGAAATAAAGAATATTAATAATAATACTAATGAAAGTAATGATAAAGATAATAATAAAAATAGAGGATAATAATAATAATAATAATAATAATAATAATAAATTATTATTAATAAATACAAACAGATATAAGTATAAAAATATGTAATAACATAAATACTACAATAAATATAGAACAAAGTGAATAATAAAAATAAAAGATAAAAAAGTAAACAAATACATAAACAAGAAAAAAGAGAAATAAATAAATCGAATAAACAAGTTAACGTAAGAGTGTGATTATATTAGTTAAGGAAATAGTTAAGCTAAATAACTATGAAAAAAGAACTACAAAATAAGAGTTTATGATAAATAATTATGAAAAAAAAGAAAGACCTTCTATGTGAAATCTTATACCTATATCCTAATATTCTAAAGTTTTTTATTAATGGTTATATCCTCAATAAGTTATAGCAAAATGATATAATCACCTCCTTCTACTTCTTCTTATATTTTCTCACTAAAGTATTGTGATGTTTTCTCTTAATATGTTCGAACCAATTAGACCTTGTCTCTATTAATATTCCATCAATATTAGTCACCCTTAATTTGTTTTTTACTATTACATTTCTGACTTTATCTCTTCTCGTAAGGTTACATATCTAATAAAGCATCATCATCTCTACTACCACTATTAACTTATGATTATGCACACTAGTTTCTTTACAAATGATTTATTATTTTGTTTATTTATCTAAGAACGTAGATAATAGTTATGAAAATATTAATTGAATTTAAGTCATAAAGGAAATTGATAATATTGTCCGAAATCACAAGTAATGCTATAGATGTCATTTTAAAAACACATTATAGTATTTTAAATGCATGGAAAAGTTGTCATTAAATTTTAGAGAAAAGCAAGATTTAGTAAATATGAAAAACAAGATGCATTTAGGAACACTTAACTATAAAGTACCATGATTTGTTGTTTATTTAAATTTCACATAATTTTTTATGCTAAGATATAAATTAATTTTAGTGTGTCACAATTATATTTTATATTATTATTAAAAGCTTTAAATTTGAAAATTTTGTAATATATTAAGCTTGAATTAATTATATTAGGTCCTTTTCATAAGTCGAGCTAAACATGGATGTAAGAATCTAAAAAATTGAATAAAAGATACCATAGATTCATCAATTCCACCAAAATCTCAATCCCGTAGAAAATCTTCATGTTTTATTAAAAGTTTGAATTAGTCCCAAGTCTTACCGCTAGCCATGACATTCTTTGGATACATTACATAAACATATTGATTTATTGATCTTATCAATTTATTATATTTACGTATCATTACTTATATTAAAATATAATAATATCTAATATTTATTAATTTAATATGGTATAAGTCAAGACTTTCATTATAGTTTTATTTATTATGTAACAATATTAAAATATAAAATGATCAATTTCTTATTTTTATTTAATTTAATTTGATTATTTTTTATTAATATATTTGATCATCTTACTTTTTTAATATTATTAAATAAAAATAAAATTTAAGAAAATTTATTTTACTAAATTAATAAATATAAAAATAAAATATGTAAATGTGATAAAAATAAATCAATATATTTGATATATATTATAAAAGGAATTTCCATGATTGTTTCTAAAATAAATGACATCACATGTGACCCTTTTATCCTTAATAGTAAGCGTGGACAAGCTAAGGGCATGTACAGGTCTGGTGTAAGCCGACGTCAATATTAGCTTAAACCCTTCCGCCACCTAAACCCTTCTACGGTAAACCATTTACTGCTTAAGACTATATGATCGTCGGTAATGGCGATTCTTGTTAGAAGATTAGAAGCCCTTCGAGCTCTTAAGGCAACCATAGTGGCTCGCAACTCTTCGTTTCTGTGAGTACTAAATCTATCTCTTCATTGGGCTGTTTAGTTTTTCCGTTAAATTTCCTGTTTTGAATGTAAAGCATCAAACTTTTGTTTATGGACAACTTAAATTTGTCTGTTAAGAATATTTTTGGTCGCTGCAGTCAGAGCTCAAGAACTTAATTTGGACTATAACGTTATCGTCCTTCTTTGATCAGTTGAGAATTAATGCGAAACATTTCTAGTTGTTTTGTAAAAAGCCAAACATGACTTGAGTACAAATGACGAATTGCCAATATAATGAAAATCTTAATTCCTGCCAAAAGAACTTAATATTTTGTATTATTTTGTAACCATTTGACTAGCTACTTATTTTGAAAGTCGTTTAGATTAAAAGTTCCCTCTTTCTCTACTTCAGGTTTGACAGCTCAAGAAGCTTACTTCATACTTTTTCAAATGGTAAATTGTTTATTGAAGCATTTATTCGTTTGGCCTTTAGTATTATAGTCAGGTTTTATTTTAATATTCAATATTTAACTGAGAACATTTTGTTGTCATAAAATATGCTGATTTCTATGTCAATAGGGCTTGAACTTGACTCCCAGGAATTTTCTTCTTGCTTATGTAAGGAACAGCATTTTTTTCCTTGGACTCATGGCCGTACAATGACCCTTTGTTCTACAATGGTAAATCTTGGAAAAACAGGCCTTCCATTCATGATTGCATCCATCCATTAGTTTGGTAGATTGGTGTCCACGGTTCAAATTTGAAGTTATTTCGGGTACTCTTCTTCAATTTCTTAAAATGTTTATGTTTCAATATCAGGGCATTGAGTTGTCAGTTTACTTCAATAACAAGAGGTTTGTGACAACTCATACAAGAGCCCCACCACAAGCACGGATCATGGTATGCTACCTTTACTCCTCTGTTACCTTGTACTTTACTGTTTGAATAGAATAAGCTTCTTTACTTTTTGGTTATTGATGTTGATAATGAAAAGTAATAGTGCACTGTGTGGTTGAAGCATGGGACGAGGGCAGAGAATTGATGAGCCTTATAATTTTTGTTTGCAATGAAGATTGGCAGATCATAAGTTATACCTTTCAAATATTCTTTCTGAATCCAAGGACGATTTGTGATTCCTAAGAATAGACTTACAAATCTAGAGGGAAAAGAAAGACTTAGTCATAGGAGTTTAGTTTTGTAGTTCTCATATAAATCAATTCCCGGTATAATGTTACTTCGCTTATGACAGTTTCCATACCTTGAGTGTATCCCCCTTTTTCCGAAAATCTTTAATTCAAAGAGCTTAAGCATATATGGTATGTCCACTATAAAACATGTGGGAAAGAATTTTCATATATTCTCATATATTGAATAGGAAGTATACAACCATATATAGGACATTACAGGTAGGAATTTAAATCTGGAAAGTTATTTAAAGCTATCTAATGTAATCCCTTAATTTAAGGGATTTCAAACTTATTCTATCTTATCTATTTACAGCCTATCTATATCTTAGTATAATCTATTTACAGCTGTTTAGTATCTCAACACTCCCCCTCAAGCTGAGGAATAGATGTCTTCCATTCCCAGCTTGTGTACAAGATCGTGAAAACTTGAACTGTTCAGCTCCTTCGTTAAAACATCAGCTACTTGACGTTCTAATGGAACATAGGACATCTTCCAATTTTTCTTTAATGAAATGTCTATCAATCTTAGTATGCTTTGTCCTATCGTGTTGTATAAGATTATGAGCAATATTGATGGCTGACTTATTGTCACAATAGAGCTTCATAGGGCTGTCCCATTTGACTCTCGAATCATCTAGAATAATCTTCGGCCAAAGTAGTTGACACAATCCTTGAGCAATGGCCCTAAATTTTGATTTTGCAGATGACCTTGCCACCACATTCTGCTTCGTGCTCCTCCACGTTTCCAAATTTCCTCCAAGAAACGTACAGTACGCTATAGTTGATCTTCTATCCACTATGGAACCTGCATAGTTAGCATCAGTGTAAGCTTCTAGAGCAAGAGGACTATTTTTCTTGAACAAAATTCTTTTTCTCGGATTGCCTTTCAAGTAATATAGCACTCTATAAGCAGCTTGAAGATGAGGCTCTCTTGGATCGTACATGAATTGACTGATCATGCTTATCGAGTATGCTATGTCTGGCCGAGTGTGAGCAAGATATATGAGACTACCAACCAGTCTTTGATACATCCTTTTATCAACAGTTGGTTCTTCTTTAGCTTCTCCTAACTTATGTTTTGGATCCATTAGTGTTGAGATTGGCTTACACCCAATCTTTCCTGTTTCTACCAATAAATCAGTCACATACTTCTGTTGAGATATAAAAATCCCTTGTGTGAAATATGCCACCTCAATACTGAGGAAGTACCTTAGTTTCCCAAGTTCTTTTTATCTCAAACCCTTTTACTAGTCTCTGCTTCAATTCATGCTTCTCTGTCTCATCATTTCCAGTCACAATGATGTCATCCACATAGACTAGAAGTGCAGTAACTCCCCCTGCAGCCGAATGTTTAATGAAAAGAATGTGATCACCTTGGCTTGTTTGTACCCAAACTCCCTCATGACTTTTGCAAATCTCCCAAACCTAGCTCTACGAGATTGTTTTAACCCATAAAGGGCCTTCCTCAGCTTGCAAACTTTGTTACTTGTGTCTCCCTCAAATCCTGGTGGGATGTTCATATAGATTTCTTCATCTAAGTCTCCATGGAGAAATGCATTCTTAACATCATATTGTAGGAGCTGCCAATTAAAGTGGGCAGCCAATGATAACAGAATTCTCAGTGTTCTTCTTTGCAACTGGGGCAAAAGTCTCTTGATAATCAATATCATAGGTTTGAGTGTACCCTTTGGCCACCAATTTAGCTTTATATCTCTCAAGAGATCCATCAGCCTTATATTTGGGTGTGAAAATCCACTTACAGTCAACAATGTTTTTCCCTTTCGGTTTATCAATAATCTCCCATGTTTTATTCTTTTCCAATGCATTCATCTCCTCACTCATAGCATCCCTCCATTCCCTTTTTGGCAATGCCTCAGAAATAGTGTTAGGGATAGTAATGGTAGTTTTGGTAGGTTGGTGACAGGCGCTTAAGAGAAACATAGTGAGATAGAGGATAAAGTGGTCGTTTAGTGCATTCTCTAGTTCCTTTCCTAACAGCATTAGGTTCAAAAAATTGTGTATGTAAAGGTGAGTCAGATCTTACCATGATTTTAGTTCCAGAGTCTGAGTTGGATTCTTAGACCTATGTCAGTTCTGGAATGATCCTTCTCCTTGAATACACTTGAGTAACGCTGGTTGGGACATGTGATGACACAGGCTCAGTAGTAGAATTGGGGAACTCAAATGTATTTGGTTTAGAGGGCTCGGTTGTTTCAACACTACGAGCTGGAGCAGGAGGAAGGTGAAGGGTTTTAAGTGGTTTGAAGGACTCATAAGTGCTATCTTCCATCATTGAAATCTCCCCTTAAAGAGAGGACTTGGAGAAAAAAGGTTTATTTTTTGTGAAGGTGACATTTGAAGAGATATAAAATTTACTAGATGATGGATTGTAACACTTGTATCCCTTTTGAGTAGTTAAGTAACCGAGAAAGACACATTTGATGGCTCAGGGGTCTAGTTTGTCTCTATGTTGGTTATGAACATAAACAAAGCCGGTGCATCCAAATACCCTAGGTGTGAGGCCATTTGAGATTCTGAGGTGTGGGTAGAAGCTATTAAGAATTTCTATGGGACTTTTGTTGTCTAACACATGTGATGGAAGTCTATTTATCATGTATGTGGCTATGAGAATTGCCTCTCCCCAATAAGATTTAGGGACATTCCCTTGAAAGAGTAAGGCACAGGTGGTGTTGAGTAAGTGCCCATTTTTCCTTTCCGCTATCCCGTTTTGTTGAGGTGTGTTAACACTTGATGAGTCATGGATAATGCCCTGTGATTGAAAGAAAGGTGGCAGTTTGGTTGAAGTATTCTTTGGCATTGTCTGTCCGTAAGATTTTTATTTTAACCCCAAATTGGTTTTGAATCATAGAGTGAAAATTAGGTACAACAAGGCGAACATCTGATTTTTGTTTAAGAAGAAAGAGCCATATTACCCGAGAGCAATCATCAATAAAGGATACAAACTAACGAGCTCTAGAAACATAGGGTATAGTAGAGGGACCCCATATGTCACTATGAATCAAATGAAAAGGATGAGAGCTTCTTTTATTGCTAATAGGAAAAGATACTCGAGTATGTTTTGCAAATTCACAAACAACACAATGAAATTCAAAAATATCTAATCCTTGAAACAAATAAGAAAACATGACATTTAAAACTTTAACAGATGGATGACCTAAGCATAGATGATATAGCCAAATGGTATCTTTATTTGAGGAACTGAGAAATGACAAAGATAGGTTGCCCCTAACTCTTTGAGGCAATTCAAGTAAGTAGAGGCCACACCTTTCCTTAGCAAGTTCAATCATCCTCCCCGAGACCTGATCCAGAAAAACACAGTGAGAAGGAAAGAAAGTAGCATAACATTTAAGATCATGAGTAAGCTTTTGAATAGAAAGTAGGCTAGCTGACAGTTTTGGAATATGGAGAACCCTTTTCAGAATAAGGATAGGTGTGATGTGTATATCTCCGAAACCTGCAATAGTAACTAGAGAGTCATTGGCCACTGTAATCTTTTTGTTACTTAGGCATATGGTATAAGTGTGAAAGAGTTGCGATGTGGGTGTCATATGGTCTATGGCACTCGAGTCTATTATCCAAGAATTGGTATGAAGATTTTTTTAGGCATTCACGCAAATAGGGAGTAAAGGTTTACCTAAAAGAGTCGAAGAACAAGTCTTAGAAGGTTTTTCAATAGTCCCCAACAAGCTTCTCAGATTCTCAATTTCTTCACTATTTAATTCTATTGTTCCTAAATTTTCCTCAACTTTGGGTTGATCTACCATATGTGCTTGGGACCTCTGTTGTCTCCCACGGTTTCCCCATTCTCGGCTTAGTGGTTTACTATGTATTTTCTGACATGTTTCCTTTGTGTGCCTTGGTTTCTTGCAGTGGGTGCACTAGAGGTTGTCCTTATTCTCCTTCCCTTGGTTTTCTCTGCTAGAATGCTTAGATAGATCACTTTTTCCTTTGTCCTGATGATCAGTTTTTGCTAATAAGGCTGACCCGTCCATGGTTTGTGGTTCAAGCATAACAGTCCTTTGACTTTCTTCTGCTCAAATCAATGAGATTGTCTCTTCCAAAGACGGAGTGTCCTCTTTTCCAAGGATTTGGATCCTGACCTAATCAAATTCAGCATTCAATCCAGCCAAAAAATCATACACGCAGTCTTTTTCAATGAAGTTCTTCAAGATGACAACATCCTCAGGGCATTTAATCTCAAAAACTCGATAATGATCGAGTTCTTGTCACAGATTCTGCAGCAAGTTTGCATATTTTGTGACAGATTTATCTCCTTGCTCAAGAGCTACAGTTTTGATCTTGATCTTGTACACTTTAGTAGCATCACGAGCCTTCAAGTATGTGCGACGAATGTAGTTCCAAATCTCCTTTGCAGTGACAAAAAACATGCATGTGTCATTGATCATGGGATCCATAGAATCCCATAGCCAGGACATTATCATGGAATCGTCCTCATCCCATGCTTCAAACATTGGGTTATCCTTAGTCGATCCTGTTCCAAGAAGGTGACTAAGTCTCCCTTTGCCTTTGAGGTATGTACGGACAAATTGAGACCATTTGAGATAGTTCTTCCCATTAAGCCTATAGGAAGTCCGAATATTTTGTAAATCTCCAATTTTCTGAATGGTGTCGAATTCTTCTGGAGGGTTAGATTTGGCGGAGACAGAGGTTTGAGAGGTTGACATGATTAAGAAGAAGATACTGTTGTGAAGAAGATACTGAAGCAATTAAGGCTACCCTAATGAGAATCACACAAGAGAGGTAAGGAGGAATACAGTGATGAAGGCTGGAACACACAAGAGAAGAACCAAAAAATAGGGTCTCGGTAGTGCAACAATGAAGGCTGCTTAAAGGACAAATCCCAGAAAAAGAAGCCCTATGGCTCTGATGTAGGAAAATTCCGGTACGTGCATCATATACATGCAGTGCAGAAAACAAAAAAAAAAATTGTTCCGGGACTTTCCGGAAGTCCAAGATCTATATGCCTATACAAGGAAATACCATTAAACCTAGCTGAAAATTCCCAATTCACATACATGTTCATAGCATATATATATATATATATATAGGAATTCATGGCATTTACACAAATCAATCATTCATATAATAACTATGTACCTTGTGTGTAGTCTCCTTCGTTCTTCGATCTTCTACTCGTCGGCTTGTCGCAATCCACAATGACCAAAATAGACCATCTCCAACGGTATCCACGCAGAGATCGAAGAAACTAACTGAATCAAACTCTTTGATCCGGAAATGGTTAGAACAGAGACAAGAGTGTTAGCTCTCTTCTTTGTTCTATGGAGAGCAAAACCGTAAAAGAGAATGAAGAGGAAGAAGATGAGAAAGATGAGATGATTTTTTGGTGAGAATCGTGAGGATTGCTTACTTAACCATTTTCACGATTATCATCATCTTACTTGCTTTTTGTTTTTTGTCTTTTATTGTTTTTGTCTTTTACCATTTAAAGACAATAAATGCATAATCTTAAAGAAGCCTCTCTCATCTTCCACGTTGCACATATCTTACATATATATATATATATATATATACTGAGGTGGTCTTGTCATACTAAGGTCGATTCTATCGGGTCCTGGGTGTGGAAAAAAACACCAAAGACCTGTTTCAGCAATACCGACGTCGTGATCTCATCGGGACATATCCCGATCTCATCGGGATCCATTTAGTTCTATTGCTTTTCATATGGTGGATCTCTATCTAAAATCATTTAATGAATCCTCCGAGTCACTCTTATGCGTGTGAACCGTTAGGTTCTCGGTTATATTGGCCACTTGGATTAATACTTGATCGAAGCAAGTTATGAGTGGCGTCTAGCAACACATCATGACCCCCGATTGATTGGAAAGTAAGTGGTTTGACGAACGAACCTGTGCTCTTCACGAATCATCTCATGAACCATCCTATAGACAATTGCTGTGCAATTCATCCTGCTATACCTCACTTGGTTATGAGTATAGGCAAAGTGTCAACTCTTACTAGACTGACTACGTCAAATCTAGCCTAAGTGATATCAGTTCTCGCCTTTGGACTCATTGCTCTATATGTCAATGAAGACATTCTTCATGACACATGTATTCCGGCCAGAGATTTCCAAGTAATGACCTCGACAAGAGATTGTGGGTATCATCTTCTGCTATCACAAAAGTGGTGAATCCTCTATTGGCTACTCAATTACCTTCGAATACCTCAACCTGTACCCAATCACCAACCTGTGAGCGACCTCTGCAAGGCAACAAGGAATGGAGTCAAAGCACAAAATCAGTATCTAAGATATCCTTGAGTACCTTAAGTTTAAGGATACTTGCACCATTGCTATGATGAGACTATCACTGACATTAGAATAGGACATCTATGTGATGATCTCATGGTAGGTCATTCAATGTACTTACTACCTCTAGCAAGCATCCACATCTCAACTCTAAATATATCATGTTTACAATTTCTGAGATCTACTACTTGATCAAATCAAGGAGTTTGACATGTGCTAGTCTATCTAGATTAATGATGTTCAGCTCATTAATCCTATGACTATGGATAATTTAGATATTGATATAATTGCACATGATAGGAATCTCGGTAGTATGATCACATCATAATTTTCTTCATGCTATGTCATATATCATGGACTTCATTAATTTGCTTATAGATCAATATCAATTCATAAATAATGAACACCAAATTAATGAAATATGCTTTTTTATTATTGAAAATAAAGTCTGTACACAACTTTATACAAAACGCACTAAAGGCGATTACCTTTAGAGCATTACTCTAACATCTGATACCATATGTGAATGAATTTTCATATATTCTCATATATTGAATAGGAAGTATACAGCCATAAATAGGACATTACAAGTAGGAATTTAAATATGGAAAATTATATAAAACTATTTAATGTAATCCCTTAATTTAAGGGATTTCAAACTTATTCTATCTTATCTATTTACAGCCTATCTATATCTTAGCATAATTTATTTATAGCTGTTTAGTATCTGTTAGTACTCCTACTACTAGTGATCAACAGGTTAGTGATCAGCCACATGTTAGTGATCAGCCCTTAGAAATTCAGCAACAACCTAAGCCTTTACAGACTTATGTGCATAGGGGTAAGATGGGAAAAGGGGTTATTTCCACATAGGCAGGTTGTTAGGAGTTGGTTATGGAGAGAGATTGTAATGTACAGCTATAGGGAGGAATCTAGGAAGAGGGGGGGAATTATGATTGAGATATACGAATTGTATTGGCCTGGAATACTCTTCTAGGAGGAATCCTATTGCTGTAACCCTATCATATACGTAAATACTACAATCTCTATATTATTCCCTATCAGCATCTCAACAAAACAGGCGCCAACTTTGAACATCTTCCCGTCGGAAATGCCTTGGTGGAGTAGAAATGCTTTGCACACTATAGTTTAAGTTAGTTATATTTTCTTTTCTTTGAAGATCTCCATGTGCCAAATCATAAAGCTCCATGGTCTAAGGACCTTATCCACACTTTGCATGCGGCAAATGTCTCGGGCTTAATTCTCCCTCTCTCTCTTGTTAATTGTGATTCTCCAATATCTCTTCATCAGGATATCCTTTGTGTTTGCCTTCGTGGAGATAGAACATGCATTGCAAATTGTACTTTAATTTAGGTATATTTTCTCTTCTTTGAAGTTCTCCACTTGCCAAATCATAAACATCCATGGACTATGGACATTACCATGCTTGTATGAGTCAAATCTATAGGGCTCAACTCTTTTTTTTTTTTTTCCTACTATGATTCTCCAATTTCTCTTCATTAGAGTATCTTCTTTGTTGTCTTTTACTTTGTTAAAAATACTCTTTGCACTTATCCCTAGAATATGATTGAAAATTGAGAATACTATGTCTTTCTAAACCTTTTGAAACGTTCCTTCTTTCTTCCACCCCCCCCTCTTGTTTAGAAATTTTAGTTTTGGCCATTATTTTATCATGTTAGACATTGTTTTCATCTTGTATCAGGATCTAAAGCTGTTCAAAGACACTAAGACTGAAGTATTACTTGATCTTATGCTTGTTGAATCTTTTTGCAGGGGGCTGCTAAAGTTTCCATTTCTAGTCCTGGATTCATTTATGAACCTTATTCACCTCGCGAACGAATTCCATTTTGGAAGAGGTTAGATTTAGAGTTTTGGTGTCTTCCCTAGGCCTGTTGTCTTATGATAATCACGGCAGCTGTTCTAGATAATTTAATTAATTCAACTTATTTGATTCCTTAAGGTTAGTATGCAGAGCTTTCCTTTAGTAGTCCTCAAGGAGCTATCTTCAAAGGAATTTGGGGGATGACAAAGAAATATTGCTCCAAGACCCTTTTCTTGTTGCAAAAGTTGTATTAAATATTGCTTCATTTGGGTCTTGAATAAAAGAACTGAAGCGCATTTTTAATATATACATATGTTTCACAAATCTGATGGATTGCTCCGGCTTTCCGTGTTTTCAAATTTCATCTTCATCTACAATTTTCTTCTATTGTCAAACAACCATTTTTAAATGGATATTCCATGTTAGGTTAACAATTTATTCAGGAAGGCAAACAATTCTACCTAGAGGAAATGAAGATTGGTGCTAGACATTCACTTTTGAATTAAACTCCATTCTTAGACTATCTAGAATGGATTTGTCAAGATGATTTGTGCCCTGGGAGGAAGGTTCTTAACTTACTCCCCAATAAGGATTCCGTTTACTGGTTATGTTACATATATCATGTGTAGGGTAATGAGCTTTAATGATCTATGATTGTGCTTTTTGCTCGCCATTGATCTAAAGTTTGACCTTTTGAGGTAGTGTGAATTTTTTAATAGATTGTAATTGCACTCTCTGCTACTCCTATAAGCAATTTAAACAGTATTTCTATGCTTTTATTGACTTATCAGATGGTTCACCAAGAATGGGTGGAAGAGAACAAAAGAAGATATTATTCTAGAGGTGACAGTCTTCTTTATCATTGTGTTAGGATTTATTTATCCTAATTAATCTACTAATTGGATGTCATGTCAATACTCTAGCCAGATATGGTTGCTGTTCTTTTTTATGTATCTCAATGTCAAAATGATATAATGTCTGTTATTTGTTCAGATGAAAAGTGCTTATGCCATTGCTAAGTTAAGAAAAACTGGGTACTCAAAACATCAATTCTACCAAGAAGCTATTGAGTTATATAAGGAGGTGTGCTGTTCCTTGTTTTGATTAAATGTGGTAACTGTATTCATTAATGTAATTGCTTAGTATTATACTTACATCTGTCCCTAATTCTTTAGCTTTGTTTCCAGATAAACACACTAGTGGCGAACGGTGACAAAACAGCAATAAGGAAAGCAGTGACAGAGAAAATGTTTTCTGTATTTTCTCTTTGTTTTATTTGTTGTCTCTGTTATCCTTCTACTTGGGATAATTACATTATTAGATTCGAATCTGCTACATTTTCTCTTGATTCATCCTTTAGTGATCCGATTGGCAGGAACTGAAGAATGAAATTAAGCAAAGAGAGTCAATGTGGCATAAAGTTTATTGGGCAATGCTAGAACCTGTTGTTAAAATTCGAACTTTACGGGCTCGACTAGTAAGTATTATGCACAACTTTGATATACAACATGGAAGAATTATGTATTAGGCTTTGGAGACAGTTACCACATTATACATTTTGCTTTTACTTTAACTTTCAAGAGTTGGAAGGGTTTTTGATACCCAAAGCTCATGTCTTTAACTTCTGACGGCAACTTGTTATATACTTTTTCTTTTCTTTTGTCGTTTTAGATTGGTGTTGATCGAAATGACCTAAGTAAAGTTTTCATACAGTTAACACTCGAGTTCCTAACAAAACAGGTAAGGCCACTTTGAAGATAGTTGTAAAGGTTTTATTTGCCATCTGGTCTTGTTACTGAGATGCTGCTTTAATCTAGAGAATGCTTTGATAATAACCGGTTCACTTTATGGATGATTTATTCTTTATCAGAAGTTTGAAGCATATGATACTAAAGGCATTGTTGTTGCTGGAGATAAAAATAAGGAGGTAAGATCAGTTAGCATACCTTTTCTGGATTGTGCAATCAAATTTTGTGTTGCCATGCATGTACTTAGACTTGTCCTCCTAAGGGATGTCGTTACAAATAACATAAGAAAGTTTTCAACCATGCATTGCCTTTCTTCTTTGTATTTTGTGCAGGTGTTGGGTTTTAGATGTAACTCTTATCTGATATTTGGTGAAAAATAAAACTTGAGAGTCACGCAGAACTCTTGGAGGATGTTATACCTTCCTCCATTTCGTTGTAGTTATGAATCAAGTCTTTCAACTTATATGCGATGCACAATTATCTTGATCTTAAGAAATAATATATTATAACTTCCTTTAAATTTTGCCTTTTCCAGCATATGATGTGTATATAACTTCACCAACTTGACGTTTACCAAGTGCTTCAAATTATATCTTAATCTCTATCAAAACTCTCCAGGTCCTTGTCCGTGACATCTGGGTATTTGAGAAATCCCTGTTTCAAGCTGGGGCTTTCTGGCGCCTCTGTGGGCGAATTCCTGTGTAATTGTTAATCACCAATAAGAATGAATTTTGCCATGTTATTGTTGGTTGATCATTCTTAATACGATTTTGTAAGCTAAAGAAGATTTCAGGTGTATCCCGTTAATTGACAGATGTAGTTCATTTGTCTGTTAATGGACCATAACCAATGAAATGATGTTTCAGTGGACTTATCATTACATGACAGAAGTTGCGGAATGTTGGATAAGCTTATGGGTTCATCTTGTCATTTTTGCATTTAATTTGTCAATGAAGTAGTAGGGTTGCGCCTTGCAGCATTTAACTTGTCTTTTTTTACTGTGTTATAGAACGCTCGAGCTTTTCATATTTTTTATGGAGGAGATCAGATCTCTCGTTTCGATTATGATATTCTTATCATGTTTTATTAAATTTTATTTACAGATTTACATGGACTCTATACAAATGTACGAATGAAACTTAACAGAACATGATTAGAATACAGTGAGAATTTGATGTGTTCATGGTGTCATTTACTTCAAAACAGAATCATTATTACTTGCCGGGAAACGTATGTTTTGGAGTTGGTAAAAAGAAAAGAATTTCTTCCCGAAAGCAACAACTTTTTTCCATTTTGCCTCAACTTGCAAGAAAAGCAACTTCTCTAGCGGCTTGCCATAAGTTGGTATTTTAAATCAGTAAGGATCACGAAATGGACCATATGGAGCACCAAAACCAATCCTTGAGCATTTGCAATAGGTTTTACAACTTCATAGCCAGAAGCCTATCGACACGTGCTCTCAAGATAGTAACTTTAGGCCATCCTGTGCGTCATATACCGCATGATGCTAAACCAAAATGGCCCTCCGAAGAACCTTTTGCCTCTCTTAGTTCTGTTAGCAAAGATCACGACAATATTTGTGACAGCCTCTCCGCAGTGGAAGGCACGGATATCAAGATCCATGGTAAGGAAGGAAATGTGTCAATTGCAGCTCAATCAAGAACCTTAAAGAAAGCTGTTAGCATCAATGGTAGTGTAGAGAAGATAGATATAGGGAGGAAGAAGGTGAAAGGGAAGAAATCGTGGGAAAAATTCACCTCATTTGAACAAGAAGACGAGCCAAAACCATTAAGATCAATTCTCAAGGTGGGTTCTAACTTGGGTGGAAAATCAAATTCCTTCGTTAACTTATTAGGGATGGACGAATCTAGTCCATAGAGGCCCATTTCCTTGTTCTTCAAGGTACCTTGTTAAACTGATCCTTGATGTCTTCTGCTAACACGTTAATTTTCTCACCAAATACTTGTGTCATTCATTCTTCAATCCAAAAATCATCATGTTCAGGTACCATATACACAGAAACAACTAAACCTGAGATTCCAAAATTTTAATCGTTTGAACGTCAAATTAAAAGGCACATACCATTGGAGTGAGAAAGGATAAGCAAAATTCAATGGAATCATTAACTTATTTATGTTTTTTTTCTAATAATATCTTATATTAACAATATAGTACTTTCATTTCAAATAGAAATTAATATTGTCATCAATATAAGTTAAAATAATAGTTTATGTCTGAAATACCTTAACCGTGAAAACTTATTTAGCAAGATTAGGGAAAATCAACATCAAGTACGGCTTATACAATTGTTTTTAAGAATATGTGCATTTATCCAATACCCAAACTTAACACTCTTTATCTTTTTTTTTTTCTCAACATTAGAATTTATATTGTTATTATTCTAATAAATATTAATAATGTATAAATTAGTTATTCCAAGTAACCATTTGGAAGTTTATACTCTAAGAATCTATTAAGAGTCTGAAGAAATTCTTACAGCTCAAGAATTAAATGACCTAAGTAATTGGAGAATTTTAAGAAGCTCATTTGAACCGCAATATCTGTTCCGATATAACCGATTTATTTATTGTCAACATCAATCAGCAGCGAAGGCAATACGAGGGCAATGAACTCTCGTTATGCTATAAAAATCCTATCGATCAATCCTTAATTATTTATGACTTATATTGTCAAAGTTAAATTAGTCATAAACCTAAATGTGATAGAAGCTACAGGATTCCATATATAGCAATTTAAAGAAAAACATACAATCTTTATTTATTTATTTTTTGTAATTTTATTCTCTTAATGTTTTGCTAAAAATAACTGCAAAATATAATATACGTTATATTATATTGATAACAAATATAAACTAATCAAATGTTATGATATAACTATTTAACTCAGTTTTCAAGCTCAACTCATACCAATTAACTTGACTTAAACTAATAATTTAAGATAATTATTGTATTTAATTAGTCCTTAAGGTGATTATAAAACTTTAAAAAAATATTATTAAATTTTATGACACAATAAATATAAATAGAATCATCATGTAAAATAAAAAATACCTTAAACTTTTCATAATGAAAATTACAAAATAACTCACTTTTGGTACGAGTTTATGTTCTAAATATAAAAAATCATTAATTGTTATTCCATTACATCATCATATTGGTTAAAATTAAATTAATAAATATTAAGATAATCTACTTGTACCTATTAAAATTATAAAAATAATATGGCACTTAAATGATTTTAGTATTGTTATGAGAAATTCTACCTCCAAAAATACATTAACTTCTCTTCGATTAATCAAACACAATTGACGTTCAAAGAATTTTAGTTGCAGAATTACTTGTCATTCTTTTTTTTAAAAAATTTTGAAAAGGGACGCATTACAATGAGAGATTTTTTGTTTTCAAATTTAGGATTTTTTTTTTCAGAAATTAGAATTTTTAAAAATTAAAGATTATTATGATAAAAAACTTATTTAGGTTAATATTTTACATTTATTAGTGTTAATTATGAATTAAAAATATAATTAATATTAAAAATAAAATAAAATAATTATCTTCTGTTACATATTATAATAAATTCATTTTACAGTTGTAGAATTAATTCTATTCAAATTTTTATCCATTTAAAATATATTTTGAATATTTTACAAGTGTTATAGTACAAACTATTAAGATTTAGTTTGCATTTTAATAAATAAATTTAGGGTCTTTCTTCTATGCAACTTTTTAGCTATTAATTTTGGTACAAACTTTTGAAACTAAAACCTAACTTTTAAATATTGGTGCTTTTTGTTGTATCATCTTTTTAATGAAACTTTCGGAGAACTTAATTTGTGTAGTGGACTGTGGATGGACTGGTTTTGGTTAGAAGTCCGAGCTCTAAATCTGATCAACTCAACCCTAACTCGTTCACTTCAAATCTGACTAAGGCGAACCTGATCAGCCCGATCCCTTTTGCCACGAGGGAAGGAACGGTAGATTAAAGCTTACGTTTCTTTACATCAATTTAGCAGTTTAATTATGTAACAGTTGTGGGGTGGCTTTATAAGGTTAAAATGTTAACGTTGTTTAATAATATAATATAATATAATAATTAGGAGAAGAAAATGATCTGCCATCTATCTTAAACCTGATAAAATGGCTCTTTTGACGCCGGCCGTAGCTTTCCTTTTCTCAAATGGGAGCTGCCTATTCTTATTCTCTCTCCGGTTTTCCCACCACAACCACTACTCACTCTCTGTATCTTAGCAAATCAAGCAAAAACCCAAAATCCACTAGCCACTTCTGGGGAACAATTCAACCCCAGCTGTTATTCGATTGTTCATATTCTTCTTCTTCTTCTTCAGCTTTGAAAATTGTAGCTTTCAACTCTAGAAAGGTGGTTGAGATAGAGAACCACGCAGATTCTGCCAAAACGATGATTGATTTTCATAGCATCGATGAAGAATTGTTAGAAAAGATGGTCTATGATGCTCTAGTATGGAGCTCTCTCCATGGCCTTGTTGTTGGTGACAAAACTGTTCAGGTATGTGTCTAAAAATTGCAACTTTTTAATCTCTCACCAAGCAACTCACTTCTTCTATAAACACAATTGATTGTATATTCTGCTATTAGATTGGAATAGTTGTGACTGCTGTGAACTGTTTGGTCGGGGTCTCGCTCGTACGCTACCTTAGGTTGTCATAATTGCTTGTATGACCATTAATTTTGTTTGCCTTCTACTCATTGAATGGATCAATATTATTCTGACAAGTACATAAAGTTCAAAACTGGTTTTTCCCTTCATATTTGGTCTCATTCCAATGTCATATTGGTTTGTAGGATAAATATCTGAATAATGGTTTTAATCTAATTGATAGAGATCAGGAAAGGTACCTGGTGTTGGCATGGTACACGCCCCGTTTGCCTTGCTGCCTGTGGCCTTTCCAGAAGTTCAATGGAAGCTAGCATGTGAAGTGGCTCCCATTTTCAATGAACTTGTTGATCGGGTCAGTATGGATTCGGAATTTTTACAAGATTCGTTATCCAGGTATCGTCAATTACATACACCTAGAGGAATATGTTTCAATAGTTCAACGTACTAGGATATGAACCTTATAACAGGGGCTGCCTTCAGCAGTTCAGATGTATGCAGTATTAGTTCTTGGAACTAAATTTTCTGTCTGAAACAGATAAGAATGTGGCCTAATCTGCATGAATGTGTTGTACTGTGATAGGATCTTTACATGAGACACACACACGAGCATGTTCCAGCACTTGGTTATTCATCCCATTCTTGTTCAACAACTACATGAATTTACTCAAATGTCTTATCATATCTCTGTCTATTCAATAGCTACTATGTTGTTTTGTCCTATTCCCCTACTCTTTGACTTGAGTATTTCCATTATGGATTATATTGATGGAAATTTTTTGCAATTAAATGGGGAGTAAAGTTAATGTTTCTTTTAATCTTGACATTGCAGGACAAAGAGAGTGGATGATTTTACGTCAAGACTTCTAGAAATTCATTCCAAGACACTAGAAATTAACAAAAAGGAGGTATCGTTTCTCAATTGAGTCTTAGACTCCCTAGATAATCGATTGGGTGGGTTCAATTCATTAACTACTTTTTTCGAGGTGAAATGGACTAATTTTCTTCTTTCTTGGAGTATGCTAATACTTTTGAATATAAACCAGGAAATTCACTTGGGTTTACATCGCTCAGATTATATGCTTGATGAACAAACTAAATTACTACTCCAAATAGAGTTGAACACAATTGCATCTTCATTTCCTGGTCTCAGTTGTCTGGTCAGTGAGCTTCACAGGTTAAGATACTTTAGAACTCTGAAATTTGGCTGCCCTTATTATCATCTTGTTTCAATAGCTTTATGTGTTTGGAAACTTATTTGGATGTTGAGCTTTACTTTTGTTATTGTACTGTTGGGTTTGTACCTGTAGAATAGTAATGGAACAAAAATGTGTTATTATTCAATTCCTTACTTGATTGGAAGCAATTAACTATCTGCTATCCTCCTAACCAAGTACCTTCCATCATTAAATGCCATATGATAGCCATTTACATTTATGACTTCCATATTTGACCTCCTAGGAATGTAATTCTTAGGTTAGAGGAAAGAAAATTTTCATGTGTATTGATTCATCGAAGAAGTTGAACTACGTAATCTTGTAAACATGGCTACTTATTTTTATAGGAGCTTGTTGAAGAATTATGGAGAACTCCTTGGATTGGATCTCAAACGGGTACCTGAGAATTCTGCTGTTAGCAAGTTTGCAGAAGCATTAGCTTTGGCATGGACTGAGTATAATAACCCAAGGTTATATATATCCTAGTTAAAAGTCCTTCATTGTCTTCATTCCTGTTGTTGAGGTGATACGGTTAATAATCATGAATATTTTGTGCAGTGCCGTGGTTATGGTTGTTATTCAGCCTGAAGAGCGCAACATTTATGATCAACATTGGCTTTTTGCTACACTAAAGGAAAAATATCCTTTCATTATCCAAATAAGTATTCCATTTTGGGTTGTAGCAAAAATTTTAGAATATCGTTAAGCTTAGATATATTTGCCAAGTGATCAATGTCAATTGATGAATCTATACGTTTGAAGGTGGTGACTCTGACCTACATTAGCATGAGATTATACTGTGTTTTGAACGTAATTCTTAAAGATTAGTTAACAACATTTCATATTGTGTTAATAAGCTTATTGGTATTTGCTAGAGATTTTCCTTGACTTTATGACACATATAACATTGCAACTATTCGAAAAACACTAACAGAAATTGATAAAGATGGGGAGCTTTTACCAGATGGAACCCTTCTTATGTGCGTACTTTCTTCCAATGAAGTTAATATTTCTTATTTAGATATGCATACCTATTATGCTATGTTTTGGTTTTAATAGCTAAAACATTTCGTGTGCAGGAGTGGCCAAGCAATTGCAATTATTTATTTTAGAGCTGGTTATGCACCAACAGATTATCCATCAGAAGTAGTATGTTTATATTTCTCTCCCTTTATTTTGGTTACAAGTATGTAGGTGTTTCTTATTGCTTCATAGTGCTTGCAAGCTCAATTTCTATTTCTTTTAAGTACAAGTGTTATGTTAAATATAAGTATAGTCTAGTCTTTATTCATGTAACTAGTAGCATTGTGTATATTAATGTAATATATGGTGAATTAGCGTTAAAAATACTACTTCACTCACTTTTGCATGATATTAGAGTAGAAAAACTAGTGATGACTTGCGCCATATAGGGCTCGAGATTGAGCCTAATTTTTTTATTGGCCTGAGCCCAACCTCAATCCTAATTGAAGCTCGAGTTCTAATTGGATTTTAGGTAAAGTTTAGGTTTAGGTTTAGGTTGGGTCGGGTTGGGTCGGGTCCCTTTGAGTTTGAAGCTCGAAAATGTTTTTTACAAGGACTACTGCAACAAAAACAACAATAACACTTAGTGAGAGTCCCGCTGTTAAATTAGTCTTTTTCTGTTGACTTTGGGCTAAATCCAAATGATTCAAAAGAGCTTAAAAGTTTATAAGCAAAATAAAAGAGGACAAGTTAGTCAACCACAAGCTTTAATTTGGTGGAATGAAGAACGAGAATTGAAGTGGCATCAAGGATAATAAGGGCCGAAAGTTACATTATACTAATTTTTTCTTGTTAGATAGGGAATATAATAATAAGTTAGATATATTGTCCTAATTTGTTTAGAACTTAAGCTTATTTAAAAATAAAGAATATTTATTAGAATAGGATTCAATTTTGAATATTTTAGAATCCTTATGTACTAGAATAAAGGTTTTAAGAACTTCTGTAAATATGTGTGTACTCAACCCTTCAAGAATAAGCTATCCTAATTTTTTCTATAATTTGAGTTTTTAGTTAGAAGGTATGATGCTTTATTCTAAGAAAGATTCTTAGAGCCTAGGAGTAACTTTTAGTTTCCTACCTCCCATTGTTTTTGTTCCTCACTAAATTCCAGCAACCAAAACCCTAAATTTTAGTCATATCAAACCTAAATTCGTTTCACAATAAACCTAGAAATCTTAAACTAAATTTCTAGCATTCAAACTCTGAATGATGGACCCCCTTTTTGGGGCAAAAAGTAGGTCAAGATCTTCATGGGCTTTGATACCATATTAGAATTTTTAATATGGGTAGAGTTTAGAGTCATTAACAAGAATTAGGCTTAGGTCCAACTATTGCCAAAATGACTAGAACTAGCCATTTAGTTCGTTGGCCCTTACTAGTTATTAACCCTTTAACATTTTTATTTTTAATCAAATGTGGGATACTCTAACAGGGAGGGTCTCAAGAATTTTTTCTTGCTTGACCTGCCATCTCTCTCTAAGTTTATGTCTGAACATATATCTCAAATTCAACAAAAAGGACAGATTTTTCCGTTGAAGATGTGAGATTTGGCAAGGGGTATTCAAGGAATAAGACAATTATCCTCGACTCTATGTAAGTCTAAGGCATCAACCTAAATCCTAAGAATGGGGTAACAATTTATGAACCCCTTTTGCATGGTGAAACCGAATCTCAATTGAACAGTAATGATCAAGATCTTCCAGTCATTATTAGAAAAGGAACTAGGGAATGTACCAAATGACCATTATAGCCTTTTGCTCATTTTCTTTCTTTTAAATTTATTTTATCATCTCATAAAGCGTTCCTTGTTAATCTAAACACCATTCTCATCCCCAAAATCCTATCTGAGGCTTTAACCAGTGAGAAATGGAAACAAGCTAAGAATGTGGAAATGGAGGCATTGGAAAAAAAATAAAGCTTAGGAGTTGATGAAGTTGTTAGCGGGAAAGAAACATATGGACTGTTAGAGTATTCCATATTGACTAAATATGAAAATGTTAAAGGGTTTATAAGTGGTAAGGGTCAACTATCCAAATGACTAGTTCTACTCATTTTGGCAGTGATTGACCCAAGCTCAATTCTTGTTAATAAGCTCTACACACTACTCATATTAAAAATTCCAATATGTTATCAAAGCAGGTCTGTTCCGAATTATTAATTTCTCAGTTGTCTGTCTAGATGTCCAGTCCTAGCGGCCCAGTCTAGTTACCGCTGTGTTTAGTTCAATTGACAATTGGATGTCTAGTCCCGGTTGTACTTGAGGGAGAGTGTTAGAGTATTCCATATTGACTAAATATGAAACTGTTAAAGGGTATATAAGTGGTAAGGGTCAACTATCTAAATGACTAATTCTAGTCATTTTGGCAATGGTTGACCCAAGCTCAATTATTGTTAATAGGCTCTACACTCTCATATTAAAAATTCTAATATGGATTGTAATTGGTCTAACATAGTGAAGTATAAGGCAGATGGATAGATTGAAAAGTATAAAGCAAGTTTGGTGGCCAAAGACTATACCTAAACTTTTGAAATTAACCAAACGACTTTGCTCCAGTTGCAAAGATGAATAACGTTAGAGTTCTCGCATCTTTAGCAACTAACTATGGTTGGGCATTGTAACAATTTGATATCAAGAATGCATTTTTGAATAGAGAAATCGAGGAAGAAATCTACGTAGAAGTGCCACTAAGTTATAGGAATCATTTGGCTACTCAAATTGTTTGTAAGTTAAAAAAACCAGTTACCACAGGCATGGTTTGGGATATTTACAAGAGTAATGATAGCTATGAGGTATAGACAGAATCAAAGGGATCATACATTGTTCATTAAACAGTTACTTTAGGTGAAATCGCAGTACTTATAGATGATGTAATAGTGACAATGGATGATAACAAGGAAACACAATTGTCTCCAAGTCAATGTTTGGCCAAGAAGTTTGAGATTAACGAGTTAGAAAGGTTGAAATATTTCCTTGGCATTGAAGTAGCTCACTATTGCGAGTATATTTTTATCTCTTGACAAAAGTATGTTACTGATCTCCTAAGAGAAATAGACAATACCACTTCCAATAAGTACTCTGATAAACCCGAATGTTAAACTTGGAAAGGAAGAGGCATGTTGTAGTAGATAGGGAAATATATCAACATAGGTAGGGTCATTTATTTATTTCATACACCACAACATATAGCATATACAGTGAGTATGATAAGTCAATTCATGCATATCCCAAATGAAGTTAACTTGTAAGCAACTTGCCAAGTAATATACATGTTGAGAATACCCAAATGTGAGTGCCCCACATTGAAGAAAAAAGAGGGGAAAGAAGACTAACATATAAAACCTAGTGGGCTACTCCATCCATTGCCAATTGATTTTAGAATGGAACCTCACTTAGGCTTGTGTGTGGTCTAACTTTTCACCTTGTATAGGCTAGTTGGCCCGTTGCAAATTTGACATTCTATCAGAGCAGGTCTAGTCTGGATTTTTAATTTTCCGGTTGTTTATCTGAATGTCCAGTTCCAGCGGCCCGGTTTGGTTACCGCTGCATTTATTTCAAGTGACAACTGGATGTCTAGTTCTAGTTGCACTTAAGGGGAAGTGTTAGAATATCCCACATTGATTAAAAAAGAAAATGTTAAAAGGTTAATAAATCGTAAGGGCTAACCAACTAAATAGTTAGTTCTAGTCATTTTGGTAATGGTTAGACCCAAGCTCAATTCTTGTTAATGGGTTCTACACTCTACCCATATTAAAAATTCTAATATTCCCCATCCTTGTATTCTATTGTTGAATTCTGCCTTTGAAAATAAGGACTGATGAAATAAAACTTGTGTTCTTTGAAAGTAACATTTGTTAAGACATAAAACCTTTTCAACAGAGGGTGGTAACATTTGTACCCCTTTTGAGTCAAATTAATTAATAAACACACATTTCAAAGCCCTTGAATCTAACTTTTTGCAATTTTGGCTGTGAACATGGAAAAATGAACACCCTAATACTCTTAAGAATGAGGTAATTTGTAGTTTGCAAATCAAAATAGAATGTTGAGAGGATTTCCATTAGACTTTTGAATCATAAGACTCTTGAAAGCAAACGGTTATAGTAATGCTTCCCCGAAAAAGGATTTAGGGATAAATTTTTATAAAGGAAGGCTCAGGTTGATTCAAGGCGGTATCCATTTTTCCATTTTTTGTACTTTATTTTGTTGTGGGATTTCAACGTAGGATGACTAATACAATTCCTTCTTTTTGGAAGTATCGAATTAGGACTTGATTGAAATATTCTCTAGCATGATCAAACCTAAACCTTTCGATGTTGATTCCAAAATGATTTTTAATCATGGAACAAAGCTTTGGGAGGACAATACTGACATTAGATTTGTGTTTGAATAAAGATATCCAACTGACGGGAGTACAATCATCAATGAAGAAAACAAATCATTTTTCCCTAGAAATATTAGGGATAGGAGAAGGATCCCAAATGTCACTATGACTGAGATAAAAAAGAATAGAACTTCTTTGATACAGGTTTGTGTTTGGCACACTGACACACTTCACAACGAAAATCATTAACATATAGACCTTTAAACAAAGAGGAAGTAGAATTTTAATGACACTTAAAGATGGATGTCTAAGTTGGTGATGATGGAACCTGATTTTCTCTTTATTGAATGGAAAAGATTATGAAAGAAAGGAGTGAGATAAACCACATTTAATCTTGCCTGATAGGTTTAATTCTTCAAGGTAGTAAAGGACATCTTGTGCTCCAGTATGTCCAATCGTCCTCCTTGGATCCTTGTCCCGAAATGTACAATAATTACAATAAAAAATAGCTTAGCAACTCAAATCTCGAGTTAGTTTGTTGATAGAGACCAGGTTCTTGGATAATCGAGGAACATGAAGAACTTCCTTTAAGGTTAGTAATGGATTGATCTTTACATCCCTTATGCTTGATATGGTGGTCAATGAATTATTAATTGTAGCTATTTTCCTACTACTTGGACATGTGGAATATATTTGAAAAAAAGGGTTTGGTGAGTGGGTCATATGGTTAATAGCTCCTAAATCCATAATCCGAAAGTTGGCAAAAGTTGTTCATGAGACATTTAGTGTAATAGAGAGTGGAAACTCGCCTGAATATACCGAAGAACAAGTACCTGAAGGTTTGTCGAGGTTGCCAATAATAGATATTACCTTCTAGACCTCTTCTTGGTTAAGACTACCTAACTCTTGAGGTGTTCCTTCATTTTGTTGGACTTTAGCAACTTGGGCTTGACCAAGTTTTCTTGATTAATCTCCTCTCAGTCCCCACCCTTGGCTTGGAGGTTTTCTATAAAGTTTCCAACACTTTTCACGGGTATGTCGTGCCTTCTTATGGCAAGTTCACCATAAGTTATCACGGTTCTAGGCTTTTCACAATATGTTGCTGAATTATTGCCACAATTAGCCACCATGACAGAGTTGTTTGTGTTGAGTGGTTCGAGCATTAGCTGTCTTCTCCTTTCTTCTCCCCAAACTAAGGCCACAACCTCATTAAAACATGGAACTTCATGTTCATCAAGAATCTGGATTCTGACTTGTTCAAATTCCAGATTAAGTCAAACCAAGAAAGACTATCTTGCTCAATGAGGCCTTTTAAAATAGCTGCCTATTGAGGTCATTTAGTTTTTAAAACCTTGTAGTGGTCAAGCTCTTGCCACAAGATTTCAACTGATTAGAATATTTGGTAACCATCTAACTCCCTTGTTTTGCATTCATAGTCTTTATCTTGGCTCATTCACTTGGTTTGCTTCCCTAGCCTTGTAATACAGTTGTTGGAGTGCATCTCAGTTGTCCTTGGTTGTAGCCAGGAGCATACATGTGTCAATATCACACTATAATCATCGAATCTTTATCCCATACTTCAAATTGAGGACCTTTAGTTTTAGCTTCGCACCTGTGAGATGATTGATCTTCCCTTTCCCTTTTAGTATGTTGCAAACGAGTTAAGACCATTTAAGTTAATGTTTTCTATTCAGCTTGTATGCTGCCTGGATGTTTTGCAATCCACTGAGAATATTGAAAATTCTCCTTTGATTGTGTTGTATTGGTTAGTTCTACTCTACTTTTTCACATGTCCGCAGAAAAGAAAAACGATCTCTAGTCAATTAAGGCTGATTGCTTAAAGAAAAAAAATTTACCAGCAATGAAGGTTGTTTAGAATCTCAATACTGTCAGACAATGAAAGATGATCAGATTGATTTTTCCTAGGAATTCAAGACCTTACAGCTCTAATACCATGACATAATTTGAGGTTTGAGAGAATATTTTCTGCATTGCTTGCTTAGAAATGTATAAGAGGATCAATTATGTACATACTATCTTAACAACTAAAACAGAAACAAAAATAATGAGATCTCATGATCATAAGATGTTCTAATTAAATAGGAAATATTAAAAAGATATGAAAATCCTAAAATAAATTTGTTTTCCCACAATTACAGTCACTTGTCTAACACCTAACATTTGTGATGCGTGGAAAGATTGAAGGTGGAAAGCAGCATTAACACTTGGGGAAATTGTTGATATGCATGAAGGAAAGAATATGCATGACAATGAAACTTGGTAAATTGTTGATAAAATATGCTTCAATTCGAGGAAGAGTATAGGGCAATTTAACAAATAACTTTGCATCTTTGGTATATATTAACATGATATATGGTGATTAGGTTTAACACAACCTATTCTCACTCTTAGACGTTAGATAATAACATAGGTCTAAGATTAAGTTTACCTTTGATGCAAATATTTTGCATCAAAAGAAGACTTTTCCCAAGTATATGAGTGTTATATGTTTCCTACTCATATTCATTGGCAGGAATGGAGAGCTAGGCTACTTTTAGAGCAATCATCAGCCATCAAATGTCCATCCATATCTTATCATTTAGCAGGGACCAAGAAGATTCAACAAGAGCTTGCTAGACCAAATGTTCTTGAGAGGTGGTGAATATTTTCAGAATTGTTTCTTAAAACTGTCAGCTTCATATATTCTAGGGACTACAGCTTGCTCCTAATAATTGTCAACTTCATACTTTTCAATTTCTTGGTTACATTTCCAAGTGATGTTTATTGGCATCCTAAATGTAGTTCACTGTTAGTGACTTAAATAATGCACTTTTGGGGCTATTAACTGCTTTTGTGACTTACCTGGCAGAACGCCACTATCACTTTTTGCTATAGAATATTTTTAGATTTTTCAGAGAAATGAAAATACAATTGTCTCCTGAAAGTCCAAACCTGGATGAGAAAAGTCCATGATTCTAATTGCTTGTTCATGTGCTTGGTTATGACAGAATCCTTTAATCGTAATGAGCAAGCAGTTGTTAAGAAAGTCCTTTTCTTATAGGTTTCTTGAGAACAAAGAGGAAATAGCAAAGCTGAGGAAGTGCTTTGCAGGCTTGTGGAGTTTGGATAATTCAGAGATTGTTACAACAGCTATTGAGAAACCTGAACATTTTGTTATGAAGCCTCAAAGAGAGGGCGGAGGTCCTGAATTTGTCAAAATTGATAATCTTTTGTCATAGCCTGTTTTTTCTCAACTGTTGATTTTCTTCTTCAGGTAACAATATCTATGGTCAACATGTGAAGGAAAAGCTTCTTAGACTGCAAAAGGAAGGAACTGAAGATAATGCAGCTTACATCCTCATGCAAAGGATTTTTCCATCAGTTTCTCCCGCCTTCTTAGTACGTGATGGCATTTGTCATAAAGAGCATGCCATATCAGAACTTGGAGTATATAGTGCTTATTTGAGGTAAATAAAACTTCTGCATTTAAGGATATGAATTTCAGTGTTATGTTCAATTCCTTACAAAATGAACTTCTGCATTTAAGGATATGAATTTCAATGTTATGTTCAATTCCTTACAAAATGAAGTTAAGGGGGTGTGCTGGGAAAGAATGGTTTGCTTCATTTGATTTTTGATGTGTAAAAAAGAAGGGAAGAGACCTTGGGCATCCCAAAGAGCAGTGCTTGAAACATCACTTTGTCAGATATAATTCAGCTTGAAACAACATTAAATTATGCAGGAGCAAGGATAAGGTTATTATTAATGACCAATGTGGATACTTGATGCGGACAAAGGTATTTTCATCAGATGAAGGAGGAGTTGCAGCTGGATTTGCCGTCTTGGATAGCATATACTTGACCTGATGGAGCAGGTTCATAATTGTCTCCAACTGGCTTCGCTGCTTTGACCCAAAGTGTTTATCTTTGGTTTACTTTCTCACCTTAGTTAAACTTGATTGATATCTGCAGATTTTGACATGGAATAATGTATCCACTTCCCATTGAAAGTTGCGGGTTCAGTCTCATTGGAATTCATTTCTCAGAGTGGAATACTGAATCATTGTAAGTAGGATTATCATTGGTGATCAACGTGTGCACATTAGGATCGTAAACATAAATTATATGTTGGAAAAGTTTCGACCAGTCCACACTGAGATCTCAATTGCAAAATTACTCGTTCGCTCTATTTTGAGCAACCCCCTTGGCACCATAAATAGATCTTACCTTCAGAAGCACTAGCACACTCTGCGTCACCGAATGTTTGTCTGAAAAATTGACAGAGACATGGAGCTTCTCTCTATTTATATTTTCGTGGTGATGTCTTGATATGAACTGCCTTAACTGCTTTTTGCAATGTTCACGTCTTTGCCATATTCGTATTCTAGCAGCATCAGTTATAAACTATTACGTGCCACAAGTTTTCTTGCATATCAATCCTTCTCTCCTTGACGCTTTGTAAACTTTCTGGTATGGTTAATCCCAGCAGAAAAAAGAACGGCAGCAGCTAGTTAGCAGTGATATAAAGAATGCATATTTTGATTCACATGACACGTATGGATATAATTTTAGCTATTTTTGACCATTGCTCCTCTCAAACAACAGATTGATGATAGGGGGACGGTCATACCTGTTTCAAGGAATCGTCACCAATTCAAATGGCTAGTTGGGAAAATACCAATAAAAAAATCAAGAGCTTTTCTTTTTTTGGATAAGGGTCATCTAATGAAATTCCGGTTGTTACAGCACAGTACAAAATAGGGAAATAAGATTCCATGGAATTTTTATATCAATAAAGCCAGATTTTGCCAAATCTCTGAGCTTTACATTCCATTTGATCTGCAGCAGCAGGCTGAAATTTTCCAAGAGATGATCAATCCCTCGTCTTCTCCTCAATTGTCTTGCAATGCGTAAACCATACTTTGGGCATGTGTTTTGGCTGATGGCTGATGGCTGATGGCTGATGGCTGACGTCTGGCTTCACAATACAATCCGAGTTAATGATGCAACAGGCTCAACCAAGGATTATCTTTACCATTCCCAACTAGAACCATCAAATTCTAACCTGAATACTCTCTGCAGTTGCAGCAAAAGAAACCACTAACTACTACTGGCTTGCATATCATGCATACTCACTGGAGTTTCCCTTGATTCAACATGCTTCGCTACCTGAAGCTCTTAAATGTTTATGGTTGAGAGATACTATCATTTCTTTGCCACAAGTGTTCCCTGATAGCCGATCAATCTCTCTCTCTCTCTTTTTTTGGGTCCCTAGTTCACTGATTTATCTTTGTAATCAAACGAAAAACAGAAATCAAGAAAAGACTATATACTTAAAAGACCATTATGATACAAGAACCTCGAATATGATATCGTGAGCAAATTACACTTATGACAATGAATTGAAAGAATTGCAGTTCCAGGTTATGGGTAGCCTATTCACATACTGGAAGAATCATTATCTTTGACCTCGCTTTCATTATCTCCGTCCTTTAGATGATCAAAAAATGCATCAAGGTACCAAGGACAACTTTCATTCCATTGACCCTTTTTGGCATTTGCCCGCCACTTCTGATCAGCAATCATTTCAGGCGATAGACCCCATTCTTGCATTTCTTCCTCCGTATGATGAATCGCTAAACTGTAATCTCCCCCTTGGCCCAACTGCATCACTCGAATCTCACAGTTCCCCGGATTATTCAGGTGCTCAAATTGTTCAACTGTCCACTTGAACCACTTCATGAGGAACACGCGACAAGTTAGCCCATGCGATATGATAATCAGATTCACATCATGGGTAGGGTCCTGATGAAGCCTGTTCATATCTATGTCCCTCCAAAGAGATTCCAGAAAATCTGCCAAAGCACAGCTCTTATCAAGCACAGCTCCAAAGAGATTCATTTAGTTATGAAGCTACTCTTCAGAGATGTAGTTCATGGCATTTTTCTGTAGAACATCTTAATGTATGTCCGTTACAGCAATAACCACAACCAAATACTGCAAATTGATTCATTGTACCATAGACTCTGCATCTTCCTTCACCATTACAAAGCAAAAGGAAGAATTTCAACACAAGTCCAATATCAAAGGATTGGTTGAGACTCGTATCCTGCGAGTTCACCTTTCACTTGGGAAAACAAGAAAGTCTAGTGACTATAAGAGTGACTTGGATACATTGTCAACCAAATTCCATACAATGTAAAATAGAGATCCTAATCAAGAAAAGCAACAAGAAGCAATGGAGCACCATACAACAAGGACTCATCCAGAATACCAGTGAGCTACTTCCCTTTTGACAACTCATACCAACATCAGTCTCATCAATCATTTGTATCCACATCAAGTACTAAGGGGAACAATTTTAAGCAGAAATGTTTGTTCACAAGCAATGTGAGAGGAAAGAATTTCGACTCCAAAATGAGCAACATACATCTACTATTGAATTGCAGTGCAACACATTATAAACAAGAGTAGATTTTAATCCAAATGCTAATCACTTGCATAAAACCACAAATTCCAGTTTCAAAATCATATAGAAAGACCCCAAATTGCTAACATCACTAAAGTTCTTTTGCTCAGAGCTACTTTACTTCCAGATAGTATGTCAATATAAAATTGTCAGAGTTGGGCTGAAAACAACATAGAACACGGTAGGGATGTTTGAATGTGGTTAGGCTTTAAAACAAAACATATAAGAACAGATTTGGAAGCATGCATAATGAAACAAAATTTAATCTTTTCAAGTTCATTTTTTGTTTGAGACTTTCGCAACCCTAAAAATCACGACTTTCTAAATGGTTCCATTTCATGGTACCTTGCACATCAAGTTCTAGAAAGACAAGTGGCATAACATTTCAAAAGCACTGATTACTTCATCTACAAGCGCTCTGTAAAATATGCCCGGGAAGCTTTTAAGAGCTCAATTCATTGAAGTCCTGATGCTAAAATAATTTTGCAAGGAAAAAGGACTAGGAGGACTTATGCTTAAAATTTTGAGTTCTATTGTTAATTTACACGCACAATATCAACATGTCCAAAGTTACCATTGCTACTTTGAAGCAAAGAGCTAATTTGGATAGTTTATTTTATGTTCTTGCTAAATGATACATTATCACAAATTCCATACAAGGAAAAATAAGAGATCCTAATCAACAAAAGAAACAAGGAGCAATAGAGCACCACACAGTTCATAGATTCATCCAGGAGGTGAGTTCTCGTGGAAACAAATATTCCTACCAGTGAGCTGCTTCTCATCAAATGTCTCTTTTGACACATCATAACATAAGTTTCATCAATCGCTTGTAACCAGACCAAGTATTGAGGCATATTATGCAGAAACAATATTAAGTAGAAATGATTGTTCAGGATCTCATAAATAGACAAGAGCAATAGAAAAGGAAAGAATTTTAATTCCAATTTGAGCAACACACATCTACTATTGAATTGTAGTGATATACAGTCAAATTTGTCAAAAACTGGGCCTAAATAAAAGTAGAACACGGTGGGGATGTTTAAATGTGGTTAGGCTTCCAAAAAACTATATTTATATCATATAAAAACAGACTTGGGAGCATAAAGAATGAATCTTTACAAGATCATTTTGTTGAGACTTTCTCAACCCAAAAGTCACTTCTAAACTTGCACATTAAAGTCTAGAAAGAACTAGGAGGACTTTTTAAGTCGAGTACACAACCTGGATGTTTGAGTTCTATTGTTATTTTGCACAAACAACATCAACAGATATCCCAACGGTTGATACTTTAAAACAAAAAACTAATTGGATAATTTATTTTACGCTTTAGCTAACTATACAACTTCAGAAACACCATTCAACGATATTGTAACTGAATCAATTTCTGTCTTATCTACCGGAATCCAACATACAAAACAATTATAAGAAGCCAAAAAGACTGAAGTATAACAGAATGAAGTACTTTCAAAGCCCAATAAGGAAAGAAGAAAAGAACTAACAATCCCTAAGAAGAAACGAATAACGTCAATTTACAATCTTTAGGTTTTCATAAGATCCCATTTCCATTTCTTTCTTGTCTTTAGCTCCAATCACTTCACTGATTCAACTTTTAACCGTAGGAAACAAGAAATACACAAAAGAAAAAGGATGGAAATAGAAACGTACTTGAAACGCGATCAAATACATCTGCAGCAGATTCACCTTCAGGGAACCGATAGAAGAACCTTCCAAACCTCTCTCTGGTCCTTTTGATGACCCTCATGCGCTCTTCAACCTGGAAGTTGCCGAAATCCTGTTCTCGTACCCTGCATTCCTCTCTAACCCCAACGATCCTCTCCCTCTCAAAAGACCGACCGATCTCTCTAAGCGTGGATCGGGTGCGTTCGTAAGGCGACACGTAAAAGTACACTCGCCAGTTCTTGGCACATGTTCCATTTTCAGAGGCAAGGTTGAGCAACTGGGCCCCTGCTTCACGAGCCTGAGCTAAACCGAGTGGGGTTAGCGGGATTTTGTTGTCAGGGATGGTGGTGTATGCGGCGGTGTCAAGGTTTCCCTGAGACTCACCGTGGCGGACAAGGATTATACGCTTGGGAAGAAACCGGTGAAGGTGGTGATTAATGGGGGGATGGTGGTTGTTTTGATGGAAATGGTTAGTATGGTGGTGGCTGTTGTTGTGATGGTCTTCTTGCATCTTCTCTCTCGATTCCAACTATGTTATCGTTTTTGCTGATGTTGCTTTGGCGATTTTTGGGTGATCTTCCTCTCTGCGGCTATAGGGATAAATAGTTGTGTTGTTTCTGCTACAAGTTGAGTGAGAAAATGTGCTAAAATAAATGTTGATGAGTTTCAGGGCTGCGTCTTCAATGCTATGCTTTGTAGGCAGGCAGGCAGGTTTGCGGGGTCACAGGCATATTACTTCTTCTCTTACACTGTTTTCTTATTATGAAGTTTAATACATAACATTCCTATCATTATAGGAACTTCTTTCTATTGTCAAAAGTAAAGATTTAACTGAAATTTATACCTTATTTTTAGATATTTAATTATGTATTGTGAGAGTTTGTTCATTCATTCTTTCTACAATACCTGCAAGATATGCTTCTTTGACCGTAACATTGCGTGTGGACAGTTGTGAAGCTTTCACATTTCAATCACCTTTGCGTATGAGACTTGGCCGTTTGCTTGGTGCCAGCCTTTCTAAGACGTGTTGTCCACCTTTGCACGGCCTCTATAGTATTTTGTATTTTTATATATTATAACAGTATTTTTTTATATTTACTAATATTTTTAAAAGATTAAAATTTATGATATTTTAAAATATTAATATTCATAATAGATTTATGATTAGTAATATTTTAATCATTTTTATTTACTTATTGTTAATAGCTTAAAATAAATTAGCTCAATAAATGTTTAACCAGAGAATTCATAGAAGAAGAAAAATAAGGAATGTGAGAAGAAATGTGTTGAATTTGTAGAAATCTAGAATATGGAAAAAAAAATGGTGGAACACAATTAGCAAAAATATTGCTAAGTGGACTGAAAGTTAGGAAATTACTTGAGGCAGAAGTCTAGAACGTGGACGTCAAGTAGTTACAAGAAGTCTAAAACATGGAAGTTTAAGAAATAGTGGCTGATAATTAGCTAAAATATAGAGAAATGTGCAATTATAATGAAAAATTGTTTAAGGATGAAAGGATTATAAATTTACCAGCACCATGAGAATGGAGAGGACAATTCCAATACCAACACAATCACAATAAACAAAAATCACACTATGAGAAATCAATCAACTTATTTCTAGCACATTTTGTTATTTTTCTAACTTACTTTACTTTGGGAATTCAACTTTGTTACATAGCTTATGATTCTTTTTTACAATAATTAATTACTTCCTTTGCTTCAAATTTCATTTCAACATATTTTAGTATTTTGGTAGGTTAGAATTTTATTTTATATGTTTTCTTAAGCCTATTTATATCGTTGATAAGAAGTCAGGTAAAAGTTCTTGGAGAATTCCTCCTTGACACACCCAAATTCCATATTAGCACCAAATAATTTGGCACACCTAAGGAAAGAAGATGTTTAGAATGCGAAATGGGAAAGAAATCGTTTTACCTCTAGTTCTAGAAGGAGAAGTCTGTACAGCCATAAGGAATGACAACTTTGTATCTCAAATGGTAGAGAATCTTGGGAAGACAACCTTACCCTCAGCTAACTTTTCTGCTGGTGAGAATCCAAAATCGTTGCAACGAAATAATATTATTTTCACAAACAAAATTATTGAATTTAAATCTAACATTGTAGTATCCCGTTTTCTCATATAAAGGGTTAGAACCCTAGAATAACTGTACATGAGAAATAATAATGAGAAATTAGGAAGTACACTTCATGCTAATGCATAATAGTAGCATATACATACATGTGAATATTAATTTTTGTACACATTACAACGATTGTACATGCATTCATTTGATATTTTCCGGGTATAAATGATTTTTAATGTGATTATGATGTGAATAGTGATTATTTTGTCTTGAAAATTGTTTTGGTGAGTATAATTAGTGATCTAGAATTTTTGGTGAAGTTTGAGAAATTTATAAGATTTTGGGTATTTGTGGACTAGGAAAAATGTCAAGTAGCAAGGCAATTGATAAATGGTAGTAGAAATAAGTGATAATTGACAGTAGAAATAATTGATAAGTGACCTTAGGATTTAATGACAAGTGTCATAGAAAATTGAGAGAGAATTGGATTATAAATTGGAGACAAATGGACTAGTTATTAAAAGGGACCCATTAGAAACCATGAAAGAAGGACATGTGGCAAGTGACAAGTGTCATGCCACTTGCCACTGGCCTCACTCTCGTTACGTTTAGTTGCAAGAACATTTTAACTTTTTTTTCACTCTTGCTTTCTTCTTCGCTTCGTGATCTTCTCCATCTCTTCTCTTCTTCATTTTCACGACGCCCACCAATCTTCATCAACGTTGAACCTTCCTCTCACCCTTCACTTGCTACTTCTATTTTTCGTTATCTTCATCATCTTATCACTAGAAAACTTAACCTACTCCACCTCCAAGATGATGATCGTGTGACATGAGGAGTTAGGGTTTCTTGGAGATTTTGAAGAAGCTTAGAGTAAATCAAGTAAATAGCATGTTAATCTTCATGGGTAGTTGAAAATGAGACAAATATGGTGATTATTTTAGGATAGGATGATCAAGATCATGGTGTTAAATATATGTGCATCGTGGGTGAAGAAATGAGAATACTGATGTCTTGTTTATGTGTATATAATGAGTAATAATTTATGATGTGTTATAGGGATGTTTTCGGGATAGATCTATAGTGTAAATGATGTATGAAAATGATAAAAAATGTTGAGGAATAAATGGACATATTCATGGCTGGTTTTGTGTTTATGATTAACAATATATTATTAGTTGTATTAAAGATGTTTTTAAGATAAAATGGGTATGGAAATAGTGTTTTAATGAGTGTTGAAAGTTGAAAAATGAAGAAATGTGATTATGTCCTATCTTGGGTTAATGATGAATGTAGGGAATTAATGAATCAATGTATGTGATTGTATTATGTTTTTGGGAGTTGAAAGTTAAGGAATGATAGATGATATGTTTTGTCTTGGTATGATTGATGAACCTTAAGGATGAGTTGCCTTAATAATGATATTGAGATATAAATGAGGTGAGAATGAAAAGGAGAATGAAGTAGAAATGATTAGCCTTGCATAAGATGTCTTGAGTAAAGTATGAAGAAAGTTAGAGTATATGTATGATAAGATTAAGTAAAAGATGATGAATCAAATGAGTAGAGTTTTGAGAGTTTAATGTAATCAATATGGTAGTTGAATTAGCATGTAATGAAGTTGCATTAGTGGATGTAAATTCTGGAAAATATGGAGAGTAAATGATGTTTTGTGTATGTTAAATTCGTGGAAGGAATGAGGAAGAAAACGCAGGGCACGATTGTGCCCCTCACCCCACAATCGTGGCTTGGCAAAATTTTGGTTTTGTCACAATCGTGGCAAAATCCCCACGATCGTGGCCAGTTCTATGAGGTTCTGTCATGATCGTAGGAGGAACCACCACGATCGTGGGAGGAACCACCATGATTGTGGGCAGACACATAAAGTAAAAAGTTGTCTTTTGAGTGATGTTTGAACCAACTAATATTAAGGTACTTCCTTATGATGTATTTAGGCTTAAATGAGGTCTAGAATGAACCTAGTTTATGATGGATTCGATGATTAAAGTAAGAAAAGTGTATCAGGTATTAAAGAATAATTGAAAGATGATGTTGAATGATTGTGAGATGTGAATTAAGGAAATATAACTGGGATTGTCATTGAGCATACATTATACTTAACACATATACATATGTGTATGAATAAATACTTATGTGATTATGCATAGTTGTAATGTGTGTAAATGTGTATTTCATGAAATAGAAGCGCAAATAAAGCGACAGCATCTAGACATTGTTGGGACATCGAGGCAATATGTAACTGGAACATACTGTGTAACACCCCACTCCCGCTGGACTCGAACCCGATATCGATGGTGATATCCGAATCCGTGCCCCGCGAGGGTGGCGTGCCACATCACTTAACAC
>JAOQMS010000006.1:20136739-20156998 GCA_027563885.1 Erythroxylum longipes
AAATCATAACAGGTCATTTCATAGTCTCAATTAACTCTTCTGCAGTAAAGACATATCAACTGATAGATATGAGATAACACAGTATAAAAAGAGTATATGAAAACTACATGTCTCAATTGCAAAAAAGAAGAAAATGTATCTCAAGTAGGGATTGCACCAATTGAAGGGTTTGAGATGTGACTTGTGAGCAAAAGGATAACCTCTTATTTATATTATTGATAGCTAGGAGATGTTGGAATTTGATCAGATAAGAGAAGCAAACCTTGAAGATATCAAATAATAATACTCAAGCACTTTTGCTAAAAAATAGATAAAAGAATGAGACTAAGTAGGGAGAATTCCAAAGTGTCAAAAGGAGGAAATCAAAAAGAGGTAGTAATAGAGAGAGCTCTAAAAAGAAATTTTCAACCATATAAATAAAATAGTATCGAATGTGCATGGTCTAAACTGCCTTTAAAAAGCTACAAGCTTTAAGGGATTTTGTATTTGTGGAGAAACATGGTCACTACTATAAAATAATAATCATTAGAAAAATGTCTAATTTAGTGAAGATAAAGGAGCTCAATGCATACGATCAAGTCATATTTTTGGATACACTTTATATTGGACAACATAAATGTCTATGCCTCCTTTGTATATAGTGCAAATATTAATTTCCAAAGAAAATTGCTCTCAAAGATCTTAAAGAGAATACAGGGGAAATGCTTGAGGTATTAAAGAGTATATGGGGATTTCAATTATATTTTGTATAGAACTAAAGTATAACGACACTACAGTATGAGACACTTCGCTAATATTTCAAGGAATATGTGGAGTGGATGGGGGTTATAGACTTGAAGAGTAACGAAAATATGTTTACCTGGATTAATAAACAAGGAAACTCTTGTTACATAAGGAAAAAGCTTAATAAGGCTTGAGTTAACTAAGAGTGGTTAATTGAATTCCATGGAAGTAAACGGCTTCATGGATTCCTAATTTTTAGATCACACACCAATTAAGATATACGAAATGTTTTAAAAGGTGAGTAGAAGAAGTCTTTTTAGATTTAATAAATATCTTGCTTCTGATAGTGGATTTCAAGGAGCATTGCAAAGAGGACTGGAAGCAAACATAATAGCTACCAAAAAATACATTTTTGTGGAAAAGTTAAAGGCTACGACGTAGGAGCTAAAGAAGTTTAATGCTAAAGGACGCTCTAGTACCATACTAGGAGTCATAATTACTAATAAGAGTCTTCAAGACATCCAACTAAGGCTATCTGTTAATACAACTAATAATGGATTGCTCATGGAGGAGAAGCATGCTTTAAAGGAGTATTTACAAGTAGTTTATGATCATTACCCTTTTTTAAGACAAAGGGTAAGAATGAATTGGTTGAACAAAGGGGATAATGCACTAAATATTTCTTTAAGACTATAGCTGCCAAAAGAAAATTTAATAGAATCTATTCAATTGCATCACCTAATGGGGTTAATTACAAAACAGGAGGATATTATAGAAAAGCAGTCATTTCTTCAAACTCTCTTTAGGATCAAACTTAGCCATAAACTCTACAGTGCAAAATTTCAAGTCATTTATAAAGTGTAGAATTAGTAATGTAGAAGCTAGGAGGTTCATAATACCAGTGGACATTATTGAGATTAAGAAAATTTTGTTTCAAATGAATGGATAAAAGGCCCCAAGGCAAGGTGTTTTGAATTACTATTTCTATCAAAAGACTTGGCCCCAGATTGGCAAATTGGTAATAGAGGCATTGTATAATTTTTTTTCTAATGGTATGTTACTAAAAGACTTAAATAAGACCTTTTTTTGTTTAGCTCTTAAGCACCAACCCTTCTAGTTATAGATAATTCATGCCAATAACTTGCTCAAACTTTCTATGTATAGTGATTTCTAAGGTATTGGCAAACATATTGAAATCAACCCTCTGCTTAGTCCTAAGTGATAATCGGGGAACATGTTTACAAGGAAGACACAATAGTGATATTGTTCTGATTACATATGAACAACTAAAAGGTTACTTAATGAAGAACTCCACTTAGTATTGCTCAATTAAGGTGGACTTCAATAACGCATTTGATAGTATAAACTGGGACTTCATGTGATAACTAGTGGAGTTTCAAGGGAGCTAGGGGACTCAGGCAAGGAGATTCTATGTCCCCATATCTCTTTATATTATGCATAGAGGTTATGACTCAATTTAAGCTCTTGATTTTCAGTTTAGCTTACTCAAAATCTGTTTTGGTATTTAATTGAAACTTTGAAGGAGCTTAAGTTCTTATCATATTAGGAAGTAAACTACAATAGAAGTCATTTCATAGGCTCTTTTAGCTAATCATTTAGCATATATAATTGTTGGTTTAACAGGTATAAAAAGGGAGCACTCTATTTTGATGTATTTGAAGGTTGCAATTTAAGGATTGCATCCCTTTAATTGAAAAAATACAGAGAAGACTAGGAATTTGGACAAATATATCTCTTCTTTTTGAAGGTAAGCTACAAATAATCAAATTTGTTATGAAAGCAATGCATATTTATTAGACCTCCTATATATTTCTATATAAAGTTCTATCAAGAAAATTGAAGTAATAATGAAGAGAAACCAAAGTGGAAGTGGAAGGCAAAAGTGAAATGAAAGGAGGTACGTAAGTCCTTTGAAAGGGGGTTTTAGGAGTAATTTTCATAAATATAAGTAATAAAATACTATTGGGAAGGAGTCATTAGAGAATATTAGAGGGCAAGGAGACACTATGTTTGAAATGGATGCATAATTATATTCTTAAAGGCAAGTGTTTATAGGTTAGTGCTAACAAAACTACTTATTTCTGATTTGTTACACAACTCTTGAAGTTGAGGGACTCTTTTAAGCCAAACATAACATACAAAATACTAGAAGGAGCTAAAGATTATATATGATATAACAACTGGAATGGATGTGGCCCTCTAATTAAAAATTAAAGGCCAATGTAAATAATACACAACATTCTTGGAGAAGCTAAAGTGAGATATGGATCAATGGAGGACAATATAGTGGTTTTCATAGAGAAATAAGTCATCTACTCCTAGATTACAACCCTAATCTAGATAAAAAGGACTATTATCTACGGAATAGTCTCCTTACAGGTCAGCTTATTGATATATTTTGTAGAAACTAGCTAGTTCTAAAAGACAATCGAGTAGGGTGGCACAAGCTGATCTGGTGCAAAAATTTACTACCTAGAACTTCATAACTATTATGGACAAAAATTAAGAAGAAAATGACCATCATGGCTAGGCTGTAATACTTAAAATATTTAAAACACTTAAACCTTATGAAAGGAAAGGGAAGAACAACTGGATCACCTATTTTATCAATATAGCTTTCCTAGTGAGATTTGGAATGAAGTCAAGAGGCTATGTCAAAGGCAGATTAGATAGGGGATACAATTTAGGGGATAATTCAATGGCCACAAAGATTTCTAAAGCTAACGTAGGTATGCTTTTGATGAGTCTAGGGACCTACTTACAAGAAATAAAGCAAGAAAGGAACAACAACAATTTCTTAAAGAAAGAAGGAAGTCATGAAGTTATAATGGAGAGGATTAAGCTAAGTATTAGGGAATAACTTACAGTAAGCAAGCAAGCTCAAGACTGTCCTAATAGTATTCAATTAAGTACCTAAGCATGAAGAATTAAGTAACTAATAGTGATAATTTAGGCATTCAATTAGATATAAAAGATGAAGAATGTGCAAACAATTCACAAGGTTATAAAGACTGACTTAATGAGAGCATCAAAAGAAGCTAAAGAATGAAAATTATAATAAAACGTGAAAATTTTGTACTTTAGCATTACAACTTATAGCACGCATCCTCTAATGTCACTATCATGCATAATTCTTCCTAATAAGCTTAATTTTTCTTCTATCTTAAAATACTTGAAACAAAATTTAATCAATTAAAACTTATATTATAATGGAAGCTTAAAACAAGATAATATTGAAATAAAAACAAAACTAACTTACAAGCCCTATGTAGCATTTCTTTACCGTCTTTAGCTTGACGTATCTCTTTTGATCAAGGTGGGTTATATAAATTGTATTGTTGTAGCCTTTATATGGGTCCCATAACCTATAGGTGCGCTACCTTCTAAAGCGTTCCACCACATTTCTCCTTTGGTTTATTCCTTTGAATTTGTGACAGTTATGATGGATCCTTATATGTAAAGTCCTGTAAAAAATCTTGACAAAACTGCTTAACCTCAATAGAATCTAGAAATTCAAAAGAATTGCTTTTAACATTGGAGATTCTAAAGATCACCTTTTTATCCCCTGCCCTTAAAGTTAACTTGCCTTTGTCAACATCTAAACTTGACTTGGTAATTACTAAGAATGGTCGCTTAAGGACTAAAGTTATTTTCAAGTCCTCCTCTATGTCAAGAATTATAAAGTCAGTTGGGAATGTGAACTTATCAACCTTAACTAGTGCATTTTTTATTATTCCCCTAGGATGTTACAATGTACTATCATCCATCTAAATGCATATCTTAGTCGGTTTAAGTTCTCTTATTCCCATTTTTTCAAATAAGGTAGAAGGCATCATATTTATGCCAGACCCTAAGTTAACGAAAGACTCATCCACGTTTAAACTACTTTTAGTACAAGGGATATAGAAATTCCTTGGGTCAATTTGCTTCTCTAGTAGTTTGATCTTCTTATTGGAATTCTCCTCGCTTAACACTTCAATCTTCAATTTCTTTGATTCCTCTTGTTTAATGATGCCTCTTCCAATAAATCTGTGCTCTTTGATTTTTGCAAAAGAGATTTAATAGAAGAGAACTCATTCCTTAGTTATTCTACAAGATCAAGGATCTTATCTAACTCTACATCTAAGGACTATCTCTTTGCTCTAATAGGATATGGAATTACAAGTCAATACTCCTTCACTCTCTTCAGGTATTTTCCACCTTTAGCTTTCAAGTGACTCTCAGTAGTCACTTCCTTCTCTTTCTTTTGAAGCTTCTTCTCAGTAGTCACTTCCTTCTCTTTCTTTTGAAGCTTCTTCTGAAGCTTCTTCTCAGTAGTCACTTCCTTCTCTTTCTTTTGAAGCTTCTTCTTAGTATTCTAGGTGATTTTCATTACTCTTTCCTTAGTATTTGTTTTAGTTGTACTTAACAAACTCCCCTTCGATCTTTCTACCACTAACTTTGTAAGTTAGTCCATTTTAATTTCTAGTTTTTGTATGGATGCATCAATTTGCTAATATTTTGTCCTTGATTCTTAAATGACTTCTATAATTAGCTCATCTATACCAGGGTTCCTTGGTTGTTATGTTTGTTGCTGAAATCCAAGGGGATGATAGTTTCTTTGTTGTCCCTAATTTCCCCATGAAAAGTAGGGGTGGTTCCTCTGTCCAAGATTATACGTATTGCTATAAGGATTATTTTGGGTTCTTGGAGCATTTCGTAAATAATCCACATGCTCAGGCTGAAGTGATTGACATTTTTACCCTTCATGATCTAACTTGCACGTTTCACACTGCATCACCCTTCCTTGTAGAGCCATAGTCAATCTATCTATCTTCTTGCTCAGGGACTCCACTTGGCTTGCCAACTGTGCCATCACATCTACTTCATAAAATCCTGCTAGCCTATTAGTTCGTGCTCTAGCTAAGCACCACTAGTAGTTGCTCATGACCATATCTTCTATCAACTCTTATGCCGCCTTTGTTGTTTTATTGTTTAGTGTCCCTCCAGCTACTGCATCTATTGACTGTCATGTGCTTTGACTTAGCCCATTATAGAAGGTTTGGATTTGCATCCATTGGGGAAGTTTGTGATGTAGGCATCATTTGAGCATCTCCTTGAATCTCTTTCATGTGTCATACACTGACTTACCTTCAACTTGGGAGTATAAGGAGATGTCATTCCTTAACTTCGCAGTCTTTTCAGGGGAAAAACATTTCAACAAAAAATTTCTGCCACTTGTTCTTATGTAGTAAGTGACGAATGTGGCATAGAATTCAATCATTACTTAGCCTTTCCTCTTAGGAAGAATGGAAATACATGCAGTCTAATGGCTTCATTATTTTTCCATTGATCTTAAATGTATCATAGATCTCTAAAAAGTTGGATACATGCACGTTAGGTCTTTGTCTAGAATCCATCAAACTAGACAGACTGTTGCGCCATGTGGATGATGCTTCACTTGATCTCGAAGTTGTTCATCTCTCACTATCCTTGATTCTGCATCAGTTAGATCTAGTCTAGTATAGTCAAACATTGTACATGGTTGATCATCCATGTTGTAAGATTCTTCCGTATCCATATAACCTTTCAGTCCTTCAATCTGATGGTCTCCTTTAAACTCTCTTAGATTAGCCCTACAAAGATTTCTTTGCATTGTTCTCTATATTTCAAGATTTGCTTCTAATAAGCCCTCAAATATACTCCTAGTTATATATTGACTAGGATTCTAATTATAAAACTAAAGAAACTAACAAACAAAATGACATAAAGTAAAAGCAAGAATAAAGTAGAATAAAAGAAAAGAAAGTAATGGCTAGATAGTTGTAATAATGTTTCTTAGATTGGTCATAACTCTCTCATTTTTTCTACAACTAGGATTATTAAAGATACTATAGAACCAATGCACAGCTTGAGGCTATTAGAGAAGTGCTCTAAAGGCAATCACCTTTAGCACTTATTGTATAAATCATTTTATGATTAATAAAGGCATTTTTCATTATTTTGATGTTCATAGTTTTATGGATTTGATATTGATCTTAAATTGATTTAATAAAGTCCATGATACAAAACATAGCATGGAGGAAATCATGATGAGATCATGATAATGAGATTCCTATCATGTGTAATTATGTTAGTATCTAAACTTTCCTTAGTAATAGGATTAATGAGATGGGATATCATTAATCTGGATAGACTAGCACATGTTATACTCCTTGATTAGATCAAGCAATAGATCTCATAAGCTGTAGACATGAGTTGTTTAGAGTTAACATGTGGATACTTACTAAGGGTAGTAAGTATATTAGATTGACCTATTATGAGACAATCATATGGATATTCTATTCCAGTGTCAATGATAGTCTTATCATAGCAATGGTGTAAGTATCTTTTAACTTGAGGTGCTCAAGGATATCTCGGATACTAATCCTATGCTTTGAATCCATTTACCGGTGCCTTTCAGGAGTTACTCATAGGGTGGTGATTGAGTACAGCTTGAGGTATTCGAGATAATTGAGTAGTCAATAAAGGATTCACTATTCTTGATAGAAGGAGATGATACCCCAAACCTCTTGTCGGGGTCATTACTCAGGAGTCTCTAGCCAGAGCAGATGTATCATGAAGAGAGTCTTCAATCATGCATAGAGCAATAAGATCCTTAGGACAAGATCTAATATCACTTGGATTAGATGTGATGTAATCAGTCTAGTGGGTGTTGACACTTTGAGCATACTCTGAACCAAATGAGGTATAGATAGTGAAAGGACAAATTACATGGCAACATTGCGTATGGAAGGGTTTGGAGTCAAACCATTGAATTTTCGGTCAATTGGAGGTTATGACATGTTAGATACCGCTCTTGACTTACTTGAATTAAGTGTTAATTTAAGTGGCCAACATAACCGGGAACCTAATGGGTCACACGCATAAGACATCCGAAGGATGAGTAACATGGTCTTGAATGGTGATTCAAGATATGAAAGAGTGTTTCGGGATTGTATCGCAATATGATTGCTGTAAAAAACGTTGCATGGAATGGATTAAAAACAAGTGTTGTTGGCTTCCATTAATGCATGCTATTTATGGTCATTAACTTCCCATAACTTCCATTAATGCATGCTATTCATGACCATTAACTCCCCATGAGTTTCCATTAGTGATGGGAGTTGTGGAAGGCCAAATGGTGCAAGAAATTGAGATGATTTTCGTGCATCTTATGTAAGACACAAAAGAAAAAAAAAGATAGGTTCTTTTTCCTTACGCACACGCCTTTTCTCTCTAACTCTCTTAAGAGTTCTTGTCTTTGCTAGCACAAAGAAAGAATTCTAGCCATTTCCTAGTGAGGTTTAATCCTTTTATCTTCGTGTGGACTTTCATTAGAGACAATCTACATTGATTGTTGTGATTTACGATAACCCAAGGTGGAGAGGATTAAAAAATGAAGGAGATCTGTAGAAAGGTATGTAAACATCTTACATTTCATATTTTTGTTTTTCTATACCTATATGCATGAGTAGATCTATTTTTTAGGTTCCGTTTCATTTCCATTGCGTATATTTGATATATATTATGTATGAAATGCATGATTGGAATCTAATAGAGGCATAGTTGCATCTCAAGTTGAGTGCATATCAAACATTAACCTTTTATAGAAACCCAAGACCATTGTTTTGTAGTTTTCGAGTATTTCATATTCTTTCGTTCCAAACTTTGAGTTAGCTGCCAAAGGGGTATAAACAACTAAACGAGTATAGAGTAGCCATTTTGAAAGAAAATGATGTTTGAAAACATCTAACAACTCGAATCTTGTATAGGAATATTGAGATCAATTATATAAATCTTTTTATTTTTCATTTCTTTTGTTTTTATTGTTACATATAGTGGTTTAAATATGATGAGTGGGTAATAATTTTTTATATCTAGATAGGGAGGAACCTTTGCATTTATCTTTATATTTATTAATTTATTTTTATTGATAAATAGGATATATTTCTTTGATTCATTTTAGTGTAAATTTAATTATACTAGTGATTAAATTTTACCTAAATTCACTAGTGAATGCCTGAAGAGAGCTTGCTTGTTACTGGAACATGACTTAGATAAAAAAAGGGGTTTGAATGGGTTTCTAGAGATGATACACGAAATAATTATTTTACAACATCTTTCTTTTACAAATATTTGTTAGCTTTCTCGTAATATGCATGTGTTTATGTCTTACGACAAGTAATCAATATACTATTATCAGTACATTAAATTAGGTCGAAATTGTTCATTTTATGTTAACTGTACTTGCAAGCTTGCCTACCTAACCAAAAATAAGATCATTTAATCCTTAAAACACAAAATATCCTCACATGTGATTTTCAAATTGAATAGTTAGTAGCAACCAATGATTTGATATTTACTTGCTAAAAAATATTTATACGTTTTTATTGCAACAAATAAATAGTAGATAAAAGACTATATTTTTTATCGAAATATATATATAAGGAAAATTTTATGAAACCCTAATCTATTAAAAAACTTTTATAAATTAAAATAAAATAGAAAAGGTTAAACAAAAACGAGATAACTCTCTTGATTCATCTATCTTTATTAATGACTTATAAATAAGGGATTTACTCGACAGCTACCTTCCTTTTTCTTTTCTTCTATCTGTGTTTTGATTTATAAATTTATTGTCTCCTCCAAACTCAAGGCTGTTTCTCTCTCTCTAAATTCTTTAAACCTTGGTTGGTTTTTCCTCCACCTCAATCAATATTTTACTACACTCTATATTCTCAAACCTTTTTTGTTTTTGCACACTCCTGCGCATTCCCTCTTTTATTCACAAACAACTATAACTTTCGTTTATTTTTCTCTTTTCTAACTTCCCACAAAGTGTACAATATTAATATTTTTCCATAACCTAGCTCACTTTTTTTTTTTTAATTCACTTCACTGTTTCACATAAAGCTGGTAAGAAGATTCAAATTCATCTTAGTACAATTCAGCTTGACTTGATTCAATTCTTTCATCCTAACATAAGTCAAAGGATTAGACTCAATCAATTTTAAGTATTAAATCAACTTAAAACCTAAACAATCGACACAAAGTTCAATCTAATAGCTTGAACGACCCACATTCTTGCTGTAAAATAATGAATTTGAACTCGTATTTAAAAAAAAAAACAAAAAGTTCAATTTTTCTTTTAATATTGGACAAAAAAGTTTAAGATATCTTTTGTCGTAATCTCTAATGCCAATTTATCCTCTAACATTTTCAAAACAGAGTAATTTACTCGTTACTCTCCCAAAATGCTAACTCCATCAAATAAATGTTATGTTCCCGTTAAATTTGGTCACATGTACATGTCACGTATGGTCAGCTTCCATATAAATAATAATTTTGAAAAAAATTAAAATTAAATTATTTTTATTTATTTTCCAAAAATTAAAATTAGTTTACATTTGTTTGCCCCTAAAACATATCTGGATTGAATCCTAAATTTTATCCTAATTTGCTTCTATTTTCCCTAACCCATCTGAATCCCTTCGTGAATGTTGTGCCTTAATCAACTAGAGTGCCTTCGTTACCATCAAATCCATACACTAGTAGTAGACTATACAGCACTTTCACGTGCTTGCCTCCAATAATTTTACTTAAAGATACGTAGTAATGACTTTGAAATGTAGTGTTAGTGTTTGACACATTTGGATTCTTCGAGAATGGTGTGTAATGAAGCCTATAGGTTTTGGTATTACTTTTACCCGACCCTATAAACAAAATCAGGTCGCAACACATTGGTGTATCTTCGTAGCGGCGAGACACTAAGCGATACGTGAACTTTTTAAGACCCAATTATGATGGGATTAACTCCAAGTTTCGACGAACTTGTCAATTCCTTCGGGTTGCTGGGTAGAGAAAATGGAGCAACCTGTAAAAAAATCAGTTATAGTTTGATTTGGAAAAGCTAAGGTTTTTGACGGTAAAATCCTAAATTTAGAATCTAAGCCATATTCAACAATATAAGGAGGACATGTCTGAGTACAATTTTGGGTGTTTCCCACCTTAAAGATCTGATATTAGATAGATCTTTATTTCAACAGGATCTTATATTCGTCTTATCTGGGCATTCTACCAAGAGACGAGGAGTGTTTTGTGAGTGACTTGAGTTGGCCAGCTCTAGACAAGGAGAGGGAGGATTGGTGTTGAAGGAAGACAAGCAAAGTATTTGAAGAGTCAAATCCTATTAATTAATTTAAAATAAAAATTAAGATTTATATACATGTCAATTGTCATGTTGCAAGTTGACTTTTACGTACACCAGTTTGGAAACGTTTGGGAGTAAACTAGTAAAAGAGATAATTGTAGGGTCATTTTAAACTTTTTGTCAAACGTTAAAAAAGGGAAATTGGACCTTTGTGGACTTCCTCTTGTATTTTCTTTCCTTCCTTTTTTTTTTATATCAATTTAAACTTAAAATTATTAATGTGTTCTCCCTGTTAGAAAATCAATGAAGATGAGAGTGATCTATAAGATATTAATCTATCACTAATATAAACTATCTAACTTCATCGAGTAACATTGATTAACTTCCTATACAAATTTATTAAAAGATATCAATATAGGTCTTATCTAACTCTAGTTCAAATAAATGGTTAAATCCACTCTAATTTTATCCTAAGAATTATTAAGTGTAAATTAAATTCTTATTTCGCGAAAAGGGCAAATTCATTTATATTTTGCCTTTTGATATTTAGATTTATAAGAAGATATTATGTAAACAAATAATTAATAGAACTATTGAACCAAACAAAGCTTGGATTAAATTATAAATTCTTAACCTAGATGAAGAGTGGAATATCTGATATTGAAAATAAAAATTGGTAATAGTAATTTATATATAAGAAAAAATAATATTGAATGCCTTAATTTTCATTTCCTATGAAGAGTCTTTAACCTAGTAATTAAAATAAAAGTTATATTATAGAAATAAAATCAAATGTATTATATAAAAAGAAGAATAGATTATGTTAAAAATTTTAATTATGTTATGAGCAATTAACTTATGACTTACATGTTATATATAATAAAGATATACCAAAGTTTTAAATTTTTTGTGCTAGCGGACCGTCAATCTCTAAACAACGGGTGAGAGATTAATGTATATAATTATTTCTGACAAAAAAACAACTTCAATTTAGGCTGGTAGCCCATTGGATTTGGACCATAAAAGTGTTTACTTGCATGAACCGAATGTGTCTGTCTTAGCTCCAATAACTTTTTGCAGCCACGGAAAGGATAAGTATCAAAATATGGATAAGCGTGTTGTCCAACCAGACCTTGAACTGACCAGGTGGAAAGTAAGAACCTTACCAGCTATCTGATGGCATTTCGATACTATTTTGATACATGGAAAAATGGGTCCAACTCCATCCATAGAAGGGTATACATGACGCAGTCATCGGAGAAGAAGAGTTCCCAGGAAGTAATAAGAAAGGCTTCGGCGGAACAATTTGCACCGTTGGCTTCAACGTTTAGGAGGAGACTGCTAGCTGGAGTTGGTTCAGCTTCTCTAGTGGCTGTTGGCGCAAACTTCGCTGGACTTACCAGCTTTTTTCTGGGGTTATCCCCAGAAAGCGCTCGAAATCTCAAACTTGATGTGCTTTACCCCATTAGAGGGTATAGCCGTTGCATTGACACAAACGAAGGATTCGGTTAGTAAGTTCGATAACATGTCCTTGAAACCAGAGTGAAGTTCTTACAAGACGCACAATTGTATATTCATTGTAGTTTTTAGGATTGTGTTTTGGACTAAAGAAGAGTTTTTGGTGCATTTTTAAGGATAGAATTCATATACCCAGCAAGCTGGGTTGGTGATCAAAGGCTACTGTATCGTGCAGCTGAGAGAGAAGAATATGATAGGTCACTTGACCCTCCTCCGATAACTGTTCAGAAACCCGATGCCCGGCGGCGAAAGAATGTAAATGAGCCAGTTGTTGCATTTGGTCCACCAGGTTCAAGTGGCGAGCTCAATGTCAGCGTCATTGTTTCACCTGTTCCTATTGATTTCTCGTGAGTAACTATGTTCGTATTGTCAAGGCACTTGAACAGGAAAAAAAAATACTTGGAAACAGAATCTTAGTCACTGGATTTTAACGGCTTGACATTGCCTTTCTAGGTTTGAAGCATTTGGAGGTGCTAGGGAAGTGGGAGAGGTCATAATTAAAACGGTCACAGGATCTGGACAACGATCTGACTTGAAAGGAACACTGATAGGAAGCAGTTCAAGGTTAGGATCAATGGGCTCTAGGCGGAATGTGAGGTATTACGAGCTAGAGTTCACAGTTGAAAGCCCCAGATTTAGACGTCATAATGTGGCAGTTTGTTGTGCTAATGGTGGTAGGCTTTACACTTTAAACGCACAATCACCAGAGTCGGCTTGGCCAAATGTCAAGTCAGACTTCCGAAGAATCGCAGATTCTTTTAGTCTCATCTCCTGATTTGCGGAGGGGAAAATTAGATGTGCCTTGGGCAGTTTGTATGCAAATCCTTCACCCAAGAGTATTGAACACATGCTTTAAAGCTGCAACCTCAGTTTACCCCAGATGGAAATGTAGAAAAGAAGATTTCCAAGACTTTTTACAAACCTGTCAAGACATCATACGAATAACTTCAAACTCGTTCGTTATTTATCATCTAATGATTTTACAATTCCTGGCAACCACCAAGTCACTGATCTTGAGAATCATACAAATATATAATTCCAAGCACTACGCTTACAAGATTAAAGAGACATGACAACCTTTTATAAAGTAGCTTTTCTATTTAGTTATATACAGTAATTCTAATTCAGGCACAAGTTATCTGTCTTCGCTTAGCAATCTTTTCCAAGTTCTCCAAATTCTCGAAAACTGCCGCAGTTAAATTATGATCCTCAAATCCGATCTCTGCACCAAGTCTGAAACATGACATATTTAATTCATTAGTCCCACCATAGAAATGCACTTGGAAAACCCGAGCAGCTAACTCCCAAGTGAAGAAGAACATTTTTACTTTTCTAATGTTTCGATTTAACCTATCATAAAGTCCTCGATCACAATCCTCTTATGTCAGTAGCCAATGAGGGAAAAGGAATGCATGGACCATAACTATCCATTACTGCCCCGCCAAGGAAAGATATAGACAGAAATTTGAGAAGTTAATATTAGCTTACTTTGGATCAAGCACCAATTTCTGGACCTCCTTAATGGCTGAACTGGCAGCGTACAGTGATATTTTCCCAACCTGTACCAAACCCAAAAAAGAAATATAAAAACCCAATCTTAAATGCATAAATAATATGACAAAGTGATAAACGAAAATGTGCAAATACAAATAATTACAAATAAACTAAGTGCTTAACATTCTTGAGCAACGATTCTTTGCCTCACCTCCAACACTTGAAGTTTTGCTTCGTGGTCATTTGGTAGACAGCGGATTTGTTCAGCTAACCGAACAGCCTCCCCAACACTTTCAGGAGATAAGAAATCAAGGCCCACCTGAACATTGGACTGCAAAATTCGACAGAAATACAAATTATACTTCCTTCTACTTCCCTTTCACCAAACTGTCCAAACTTCCATCTACATGACCAGGTCATCAAATAACACACAAAAAATTCCTGTATGGTGGAAGATAATTTTTGTCCAACAAACACTATTTATTTCTATACAGAAGTTTTATTCTCTCATGATCAAGATTTCTCCCCCGATCAAAACCAATTAAGTTCCTTTTGAGCAGAAATACACAAAAGATATTTCATTCCATTTCCTAAGAATGACTATTCGAATGCAGACAAATGAGCACAAGATAGTCATGGAGATTCTTTTCACGAGTAATCCATAAAATCTAAAAGTCAAATATTCAAGACAGATATGTTTGGCAAAGTGATCATTTAGGATCACGAATTTATCTTTTTTTTTTCCGCTGAAAAATCACTTAAGACATGTAATCTTATAGTTAACCTGATGGAAAGCAAATGAATCACCGTCAGCTTACCATAAGGTTCCTTGTTTGAAAAGGGCATCCAGCAGGGACAAACACCGCTTGCCCCAAATGTTGATCAAATGACCATGGCTCAACTCCTGAAGACAAGGAATAGGTTTCCATATCAAATCAATTTTCCATGCAGGTACTTTCTAAAGACAGCAAACTTCAAAGCACACAGCATAGGTACACTTATGCTACTCACACGAGAAGCCTAACTTCCCAACATATAAACACTATCTTGAAAAGTGAATATTTGCAAATTTTCATACCATATTCCTCCTTCAATTTTCTCTTATGGTGCCCATCAAGGAAAAATGCTGCGTCATAAAGTGGTCTTGTTGACTGGGAGCCAAGATAATAAGATCAGTGGCATTATTTTCTAAAAAAAGGGCCTATATTTTGATGCTAAACGGATAACTTACAAAATCATTAGCTAGATTGTCAGCATGCCCAAATTCCTGACAGTGTCTTTGCAAAAAAATGGCCAACTTTGGAACATCCTGCCGACGGAAGACATCCCAGTGAATTCCAGCACAGGTTTCCATAGAGGTGTCACCCCCATTATTTTGTAAATGTGGGTCCTCCAACCTATCAACCTCTTCAATGGTGTTTTGAACCCGTTGATTTTCATTTGTCTCAAACTTTTCAAGAATGGTAGTTGTTCCTGAATCCTCCAATTTTACATTCTTATCAGTAGCGATCTTCAGTCCATGCAGTATGTTATGTTTACCAAGAGAAAAGTCAGGTAACCTTCCCTCATTCAAGCTTGTCTGAGTGCCATCTGAGTCACTATCATCCTGGCCCTTTTGCTTGATTTCACAAGTGTGCACTAATAAATATACCTGCCACAGCCAATGTTACAACACAGTATTCTCTCACCAAAAAGATACATCTTTAATCTCTAATATTTTCAAATCTCAATAACTAAGAAAAGAACCTAAAAGAATTTTGATGTGAAACTTAAAAGAAATAAGTTACCATGTCATGCATTTTGAAATGAAGATTAGTCACTGAATCACCACTGCCGAGCTCCTGATAGGTCCCATAAGATAAATAGATCTTAGGTCCCACATCATTCTGCAAGGAGTAATTAGGCAACTTTGCAGCAACATTTAGAAGACCCAATCTGGAATGGATAAACTCAAGTAGAGGAAATTGGCTAATAAAATCAGGTCTCTGGTAAAACAAGAACTCCTCCGAAGCACTGGGGGAAGGCCAATCCTTCAACTTTAACATTTCTGGTAAACCATTTTCACGGATTCGTCCTTTTTTGTATCCCTTCATAAACTGGTCAAGTTTGATTTCAACCTGCTATCACAAAGATTCACATTTGTAAGAGATAGAACTCAGAATGATAAAAATAAATTTCACAGGTTCAAATACAAGGACCAGTCAGGAGCTCACCTCAGACCCATTTAAGCAATCTATAGCCTTCACTATTCTGTTCTCATCTTTCATTTTCTCATCAGATGTTTCCCGAATCCCTCTCCGTATAACCACTGGGTCCCAGCACGAAAATGATGAGGTATCAAATATCTGCTTCACAATGACAGGTTCTCCCTTGACCCAGTGCTGTCTGAAGTAACTTATTCCTTCTACCTTAATGTCTTTAGATGATGGACAATACAAGAAATTATCTTCACTGTCCTCTCTGTAAGAAAACTGGGAGAGTACAGAATCACCTAACCCTGACTTCTGTAAAGCATCAGTATCATAGACCTTACAGCCACTGACCATTTCCTCCACATTCTTCACCAGTTTAGCAACCCAATTCATCTTGAAGATGCGACTAAGATTCAATGACAATAAATTACAGCCACCATATTCCTTTGGTGGGCATGGAACACTGCCATCACTATTTGCTTTCCAGCCAGGATACTTATCTGACAGATGAAGTCTTAGTCTGGCTTTTTGCCCTAGCTCTAAAGAGGTCTTATTTTCTTGACTTCCTCCATCAGCATGATCTTCTGTCACATAACTTTTAAGACCATGTGTTGCTGACCCCCGGAGATCTTGACAGCAATGAAGGCAAAGATCATACGAGCAATTTGTGCAATGCCAATGGTAATCGATAACAGGTATTCTACAAATATTACTGTAGAAAGGGATTTCATAGTTAGTTTTCTAGAGAAAAAAACAAGCCTAAGAATGACCAAGACATCCTCACAAAGTAGCCACTTAGGAACATAAGAAATCGGCCATAAAAACAATTCAATTGAATATAAATCACCAATATATTCAAAGACACATCATTTAGGACATAAGGACCAACTGGATGGACGAGCTAACTCTTCTAATTATGGCAATACTGATTAACTACACACAGGACATGGTAAAACAGCAAGCAGTAAGCTTGTCATCATACCAGCACATCTGCTCATCTGCATTCAGCTTTATCCGAGCAAGATCAATATCACTTCCTGAAAAAAGTTCAAAAAATCAATTCAAAAAATAATTATGGGAGGATATTAATTCCTAATGTGACAGGAATATCAACAAAATCTTACCCCGGAGGCTTTTCTCCAATTCTACTTCAGAGCATTGCTCACTGTGGATCTGCTGAATTACAGGAAGGACAGAAGATAATAGGCAGTAGAGATATTGCAATTTGTCTAGGACTGGTATCTCCCGTATTCTTACCTGCAGCTCATAAAAAGTATTATGCTCAACATCTGGAATGAATCATCCTGCAAGCTATCCATGGTTTATTCAAACAATAAGTACCAATATGTAAGAGTTTACCTTTATCATATTTTCTCCTCGTAGGCACACCCTACAATTGCATATACCTCGACATGCAGGACAAATTTTCTCAATTTCTTCCAATGAAATGTCTGGATACCTAGATATAGAAACTAACAAACTGAGTATCATATGATGAAAAATTATAGGCATCTGGCCAAGTAATCTACTCTTACCATGCAGCAGCACAACTATCACAGAAACCTCTTTTATCACATCTTTGACACCAAAAAACTCTGTTTCTATCATTTCTTCGGCACTGGTGGCAAGTTTGCCCACCAGTCTCTTCAGATGAATCTGTGCTTCTATCAGAGTATTCCTGAAAATAAGTTGGACATCTCAGCACCCATAGGATCATACAGCAGAATGAGGAGCAAAAAGGAATACAATGCGCTATTGAACTAGCCAAATAAATAAAAATAGAACGCGATATTATTGTAGCTGATCTAAAACCTCGTAAAGGCTGTCAAGATATACTCACTGTCATAGCACTAGCATCATAACTTCTCTGTGATCTACTCTTGGATGAATCCACTGCAGAAAGGGGTGGCGTTCTATAAGGTTCCCAGTTCTCTTCAAATTCGACATCTCTTTGGTAATCAACATTTGTATTTAGAGAGTTGCGAACAGACAAACTCCTAACAGGAGTTTCAGGTGAATACTGAACCTGACCCTTTGACGCCTTCTCCTTGTGCTTCTTTGTTGATGCTAAGAGAGGATAGTCCTCAGATTTCTTGTTCACTAGGGGTATGTCAAATTCATCACTCTTACTCTCCAAATAAATATCACAATCACCTATTAATTTGTTTTTCTTCCTGAGACTAGCCCTCATTGCAGAATTAGCCGCCCTCTTCTTAGCTTGGATGTAATGCTTCTCACAAACTGTTTTATCCGGCATAGACATGGCAGTGCATCTCCATTGTTTCCCATCTGACCGTTTGCAACGTAAATCATCTGGAATCCCAACATTGTCCTCACCATTACCTGAGGAGGATCGCAGGCGATCCATTGAAGTCAAGTGCCAAATTTTAGACAGAGATGAGCACTCCCAAATATTTGTTACTAAGCCACCTGTTACAGGACATCAATTGCCCATGATAAGAAGAGAATTAAGACAGCAGATTTGTAGGCACCTAACCAAACAAAAACATAAAATTGCAACCAGTGACAAAATTAAAGAATTCATACTGAAAAGAAGAAACTAAGATGAAGAAATCATTTAAAGTACATGAGATTGATCAAACAGCAATTCATGAAGAATCTCTGTGAAAAAAACATCGATTAAATGAAGCTAACCAAAAAAAGAAGACTCAAATTAGAAGATCCCAAAAAGAAAGGTCCTGCCAAGCCATTCAATTTCCCCAGAAAAAAACAAATAAACTTCCCTCGATGAAATTCTGCGACTTTAACAAGAACACAACCACATGCTCGTTAAACAACAATAGAACGCCAATGGTAGAAAGATAGCATTGATCCATAACCAAACAACACACAAAAAGTCACAAAGCAGATATGATATCAAAGCTGGGAACAATTAGCTATGCTGCCACTAAGAGAGAAAACGTGCCCTTTGTGTCTTTTTATATGCATATGCATTGGAAATTGCAGTTATAAGCATTAACATGCTATTATATGCACAGACTTGTATATGTACAAAAAGAAGAAGTAGCAACACCGAAATTACCAGTAATGCTAATAGTGCCAGCCAGAAACAACGCAGTCTATCTTTGGCCTACAGCCTACCTAGGCAGTAAAGAGACAAGTACAAATCCATTCCAAGGAACTAGACACATGCAGAGAATGAAGTTAAACAATTTCCAACCAGAAGTGGTGAAAGATTAGCAAACCAATTATAATAGACTCAATTATAATAGTGTCCTTATTTAGTTTTAAAACAAACCCTTTGGTCACGTTCTAAACAACCAGAAAAAGAAACACCTAAGATCAAAGGGGAACAACAAAGCAAAAGAACGCAGGACAAGTGGGTAATACAAGTCTTGAGGCAAGGAAAGAAGGGAAATAATTGCGGTCAGAAAACCCAGATCCAAAAGAACCAATGCTAGCGAAAAAGATCAAGAAAGTATAAAAGTTGAAACGAATAAGAGAGGAAGGAAAGAAGGGGTTTTACCTGAGAATTGGAGTTTGATTGATAGAGTGGGATAGAGCTATAACTAGGTAATGCAAGGGGACAAAACTAGGTAATGCAAGGGGACAAAACTAAAAGGAAACAACAGATCATGGGATTTCTTATAATGATAATCAGCGAAATCGAAGAGCTGGTTCCGTGTATATTTTCCGAGTCCAACTCCAACTCGAAGAAGAGAGATCGCCTCTCGCTCCTCGCCGAAATCCCCTTTTCTGTGTTTCTTTGTCTTTGTTTTGGCTTTTTCCATAATTTTTCTTTTTAAGAAAAGGAGTTATTAAAGTCTCTGTTTTTTTTTTAAGGTCTTTCAGATCAGACAACAGCGGCCCGAGGAATGATGTTCCAGTTCACCCAGCAAACTCGACTCTGTTACCCTCTGCAATGTATGTACTTTTGTATTGTATGTTCTGCGTATGTACTTTGGACATACATGTAATCTATGAATGACTATACTCTCCACGACTGCGTATGCACCCGTCTCTATACACAAACCGTACACATTCTTTCAGAAAATCAATAAGAAAAAAAAGCATCTCGCTTACAACATGACAAAATGAAAACTAACCCTACGTTTGGTTGCTGTCCCCATGGGCGGGGACGGAAGACAGGGACAGAAAAATTCTGTCTCCGACCTGTTT
>JAOQMS010000006.1:20157098-20167534 GCA_027563885.1 Erythroxylum longipes
ACTGTCTCCAATTTCTGTTCTGTTTCGTCTCCAAATTTCCGTCTCGTTCCGTCTCTGCATATTGGAGACAGTAACCAAACAGACTGTAAAGGATAGTACACGTATGGATAGATTTTTTTATTTAAAAATAATAACAAATTTATAAAATAATATAAGAAGTAGTTTCCTCTGTTACGGTTAAATATTCATGTAGTCCTTGTTCGATAACAAAATAAGTGGCTAACTAAATCATATATCTTGTAAAATAGAAATGACACAACATCATTAATATATTAAAGACTAACCATAAAAATTATAACAAAGTGAAATCTTATACAAGTAAAATTTTACATTAAAATGGAATATTATCCTTTTTAGGAGATAAAAACATTTAACATTGAATAGAATATAATTTAAATTTTAAAACTATCCAAAAGAATGTTAAAATTGTTAGTTTATGCCCTTGCAGCCAATCGATTGCGTTCAATTTCATGCATGACGTTATTATTCAATTAATAAAAAGGCATTCTTTATTTTTTGTATTAGTTTAATTACATTTGATGTCATAATACTAAAGGTAAAATCCCTAAAATAATTAGTATATAATTAAAATTATGATGAGATCATAATTGTAAAATTCAATTTATATTTATGTATTATTCCTAAATATTTTTAGTTGTACTTTCATCAAGACGAGATATTGTTGAAACGGTAAAACCAGCATACATTATGTTTCTTTCTTATAAAGAAAGTAATTGATTTCATAAATTAAAGTATACCGATACTTAAACTAGTGCTTGGGTGATTATTAGAGAATAAGTTACTGAATTGACCTGGCAATGAGAATCCTAAATAGAATATTACTTATGTATATGTGAATTTTCTCGTAATGATGGTTATATAGTAGATCTTAAGACTTGAAATTACCAAGGTATCTCGTATGGAAATTACTGTGTTTTGATGCTACTTATGAACCGTCCTAGGATAATTCACTCGGTAGTGATTGGATACAATATGAACCATATGGAGATAGTTGAGTAAGTCAATAAAGGATTCGTTGCTCTAAAGTAATTAAAGAGAATGTTTTACTGTTCTCAATTAGTACTGATTTATGGAATTCTCTCGCCAGAGTGAATTAAAATTTGGAAAGACATTTTTAAATATCAATTACAAATCAATTACTAATTAGTAAGAACGAATATGATTGGATAAAAAGAGTAGACACTATATCCATACTCTGTCTAATTGGAACATTGGATGATGAAAGGATTAAATTATACATCATAACCATACATGAACAAATTAAGTCAACCACTTTGACATTTCTGATATTTGGGTGCCATGACATGTTGCTAGACGTCAATCTTGATCTATGATTATAAATTGTTTAAATGGAGAATTAAATATAAATTAAAAAGAGTTTTAATTTATCTGATTCTAATTGTAAATTAGAACTAGAATTTATAATCATTGTCAATATATTAGAAACCTAATGTGTTACACATCAAAGAGTAATTTGTGAAAGAAAAATCAATTTAATTAAATTTTAAATAAGTATAAAGTTTGAGAAACTTTATGAATTAAATATGAGATATTTGATTTTATTAAAATTAAAATAATTATATTTTGATTTTAATTATAATTATAATAAAAGAATTTAATTTTAATAAAAAATTTAAAAATCCTAATGATTTTTCTATAAATAGGAAGAATGTTTAGAAGCTAGCACTTTTTTTTTCTTTTTCTCAAAAAGTCTTGAGAAATTGCTTAGTGGATACTATCAGAGGTTAGACAATTGAACAGCTTGTGGTTGACAAATTGAAAAAAGTTTCAAAGGATTTTCAACAGGAACATGAACAAAGTACGATTTCTTATTCATATTCATGTTTTATTCACATTTATTCAATTATCGGGATTCATTCGAAATCTGTAAAAATTTTCATTTTCTACTACGCCTATGATTCGATCACGATTGAATTTCAACAAAAATCTACATTAAAGAATGTATCTAATAATTAGAAGGATACTAATATTAAAAATAAAAAAATAATTTTTAAAACTAAGAAAAGTATGAGTAATCAACATGTACAAAATACCAAATATTTAAGATATAAAATATCTAAAAATGTTACTTTTTTTAGTTGTGTCATAATTTTTATGTAATATAAAGATTGTACATGTTAAAAATATTTTTTAAAAATAGTAAATGATAATAAAATTAATAAAACTGGAAATGTACCCCAGAACAATTTAAGTAGTAAAGATCCGTTGGACTAACCATAACTAATTGATATTTACAACAATAGGATATAATTTTTTAAAAGAATGAAAATTAATTCATTGGTTATAAAGTAATAACAAAAGTTTTCTAAAACAATTACACGAAGCATAAAAGCTTTTGCTCGCTATATTCTTTCTTGCCTCTTTCCTACGTATTCTTTTAACATGAAAGTGACCCTAACACTGTAACACACGTTCACCTTCGTAAAACAGGCAAACACCACTTGTTTTTTTTCATGCATATGTTTGCTTCTACCTCTTAACGCGCTTGTCACCTTAAATTCCTTAATTTATAGATTTCTCCAATTTTGCTTTGTTTGTCTACTAATTTCTTTTGTTTACGTATATCTAGCTGTGGAGTTTGATTTGTTCAATTACCTCTTCGATTAAGTGATTGATACTACTGGGTATATCTCTGAAGGAGCGCCTATTCCTTTATCCCACAAAGCCATTTCCAGGTAAGATAAGGTGATTATGTATGCCCATTTCCTCTCTCTAGTTTTATGTATTAATCTTATACTTTATGCAATGATTTCTTGCCATTCGTATGAGGGATTCACCAATTCACACTTTTGAGTCACTACTTTCCATGCCTTATTTGAGTAGATGCACTGGAACAATAAGTGATCAATTGATTATGGTTCACTTTCACACAAGTAGCATTTATTAAGGATTGCTAGATATCTACTTAATTTGTTGATGGTTGGGAGTTTTCCTTTCACTACTATTCACAAGATGTGAGAAGCAGGTGGTTGAGCTAGCTTGGACTATAACAGGTCATGCCATCCTACTTAGGGTTTAGAATTCCAAAATAGATTTTTTGCTAACCTATTTGAAAATTCATCTAATTTTGTGTTTATCCAAACTGCTATTTCTTCCTTTCCAAGGATTAGAATGGTATTCAATAGAGGAGATATCATATTTGCATTTGTTACCTTCCTAAAAATCAAGTCCTTATTAAGAAGGACTTGATATATTATTGCATGTTTTTGATAAGTATCGTTTAGTGGTTGAAGAGCTAGTTGAGTACCTATGGCATCATGTGGAGACCACCTATCACTCCAAAAAAAGAATGCTCTTACCATTACCAACTTTGTAGGAAATTGATTGCCTGATGTTATCCCTTAATTTCAATATGAACTGCATTGTAGAAGATGCTCTTTTAGGATTGCTTATAATCCAAAGATTATAATAGCAGTGAACTCACTTAACCCATAGATAACTTTATCCTTGATGAGTGTCTAAATTCTCCTAGCAAGCATTGTTACGTTTACCACCCTTAGAGGGATAAATCACAATCCTCCATGGCTTTTGGGAATACACACATCTCTCTATTTAACTGTTGCTTGTTGCCATCCTTATTAGTTCCATTCCATAGGAACTTCCTTAGAAGTTTATTGAGTAAGTTTATTATAGAGCCAGGTAGAGCCAGGTGAGAGGCCTAATATAGGTTTATAGAATTCAAGATTGATGAAATTGATTGAGGCCTGCTTGCCATGGATAAAGATTTGGAGCTCCAATTGCTTACCTCAATTGAATTTTCATTATTAGAGTTTAAAAGTTTGAGTAGGAAAGTCTAATAGAAGGCACATAAATATCTAGGTAGGTAAAAGCAAGTTTCTTGTGTTTAAAGCTTATTATGGTTACAAAATAATAGGCATTATAGGATGGACCTATTAAGAGATACATCCCACTCTTTTCATTGTGTACCTACATCCCATAAATCTTATTGAAGATCTTTATAGTAGTCACAATAGAGGATACTGAGTGATGATTAAACTAGAGAAAAGGAGTTATTTATCAACAAAATTTAGGCTAAGAACATTCTTTTTGCATCTAAAATGATGTTTGAAAAGCCTACTCCTTTCTACCACCCTTACAAGTAACATATTGAAAACATCCATTGAAATAGAGAATAAGTATGGTGAGATAAAATTTCCCTATCTAAAGACTTTCAAACTTTTGATCATGCTTGAATGTTCACCATTAACCAAAATATTAAATGACACTCTTATGATACATTATTATATCCATTCAATGAAAATACCTAAAAACCTAGCCTTTGAGAAAATTAATAATGAAACTCTAATACATTGAATCATAAGCTTTCTGGAAGTTCGCCATTAGACTACATTTCTTGCATACTCTCTTCCTTGTTCAGGAAAAGCTCCTATACAAGTAAAATAATGTTCCCAACTCTTTTTGGAATATAGGCTCCTTGTTGGTGTCCAATTATGTAGGAAGAACCTGTCTCAATGTAATATCAGGTTTTCGAAACATGCTTAGGGTTAGAACTTTAGATCAAGCATTGAATATACATGCATAACGTTAGCATTCACACACAAATTATATTTGTACACATTACAAAGATAGCATATGCACTCAATTGACTTGTCCTAGGGTATGAAAGATTTTAAAGTGAGTATGATGGGAACTGTGAATTGTTATGTCTTGAATTTTGGTTTGATTGGATTCTAATTAGTAAATTGGAATTAACTATTATTAATTAGGAGATTGATGAATTAATATGTACAATTATATTTAAAAAATTCAAGTGGTAGGATAAATTGATACATAAAAAAATTAGGATGATTACGCCTATAATTGAGTGACATTTGCCATAGTTAATTAATTGACAAATGGACCAATTATTATGTGACATGTGGACCAATAATTAGGAGACATGTGGACTAATTAATTGGTGACTAATGACAGAATCTTAAGGAGATTAGTGGAAGCTTATGAAGTTGGCAAATGTCTTACAGGACTTAAGACAAATATTGTGATTAAATGTTGACACCTAGCATATTGATGGAGCAATTTCCACCAGTCCACCAGCTAAGTTTCTGCTGTCTTTCCCTTTGCTTCATCACCAAAACTACTCCTTTCTTCTTTCTGAATTTTGATTAAACCCTAGCCAAATTGTTACACGAAATATACATGTTAATCCCTCACAAAATATCCAAGAAAACTAGCTGATTGTTGCCCTTTGTCTTTGCCGAAAATCAACTCATTTTCACCTTGGAATTGTGTTGAGCTTGCTTACTTGGAGGGATAGATTATCTTGAAGTTTTGAGCTGAATTGGAAGTCCATTAAGCAAGTAGCAAGCTGATTTTTATGGCATGTTAAATAGTATAAGAATGATGCCTGAATTGGAATGAAATGTATGAGACTTTGATGATGAAGTGTGTTGGAAATGTGTTGAATAAATTTAAATGTTTGCTATGCTTGTTCTTGGTATATGAAAACCATGGGTTATAGGGTGATTCGTGGATGAATTAGGTTTGGAATTGAAGTATAATTGATGAGGAATTCATGCTAACGATAGGTGTTATTAAGGTGTTTTCAAATCTAGAAAATTTGAGCTGTAGGTGTGTTGTAAAGGAATGAATGTTAGTGACATAAGTGAGCAAAATTTTGTAAGCCTTAGTGTAACCAATTTGGAATTTTAATTAACCTGAAATGAAGTAACCTTAAGGGACATGAAATCTGGAATATTTCAGATGTTAGTGATGTCTTTAAGCTTGTTAAATTTGTGAGGTATTGACGGTAGAAAAGTTACATACATTAGTTATGTTGATGACAAATCTTGGAATTTTAATTTCAACCTTATGTATGCGTTGAACCAGCTGGGAAATTTCACTCTAAATTGGCATATTTGGACTTGTTTACTGTTAGGAATGAGCCTAGATTGTTTCTTGATTAATTGGTTAAGATCTTGATAGGTTTATGTAGTTAATTGATGTTATAATCTAAAGAATGGACTGTTTTGATGTGTTAAGTTCAAATCTGGAAATTCTGAGTTGCTAAAGGAATAAATGAGTTCTTTTAATGCAAACATGATCATTAGGACATGAATACTGTGTATAAGGTATGGATAAATGAGTATTGAAGAACATAGGGTATTTATGAATGAGAATTGGGTAAATGTATGAGTGTATGTTGTTGGAAAATTTTTGGTGAATGTATAGATTTAGCTTGCTGAAATTTCATATTTAAAGTACCAATTGTGTGTGTATTATAAGAAGCTTTTGGATCATGGAAATGTTCAAGGATAAGTGTAAAGTATGATTGATGAATTTGGAGTAAATTAAGCTAATTTAAAGGTACAAAATTGATTGCAAAATGGTAGTATACAAAGTATAATGTTGAATGGTCAATTGAGCATACATTAAACATGACATATTATATCAGTATGTGTGTGTGTGTATGCATGATTGAATATTCATTTGATTGATTGACTTTATAATGCGAATTATGTGTGAATTGTATGATTTTAGACGCTCAAGTCAAACGCCATCATTTAGACATTGCCGAACCATCAAGGTAATAACGTGATTTGGAGCGTACTGTGGGTAACCTAGAAGTTCTCACTAGGATTGATTTATTTCTATTTAACTTCCAATATTGAATTGTTAATAATCTGATTGTGATAATTACAGATATTAATAATCTGAGGAGTTTGATATTTGGGAATGTATTGGGAATGTTCTATTTGCATATGATTCTGAAAGATATATGAATACTCAATATAAGTGTTAAATGTTAGACTTAGGTCTGATGAACATGTGACTCTGACTGTGCATCATGAATAAATGTTATTGATGGCAGATTTTTTGATTTGATGCATCACATTGATATGCATGATCAGATAAAGGCATTACGACTGGAGTAACCAGTCTGAATAAGCTTAAAGCTCATAAATCTGCACATAGAGCTTGGCTTCGTGATTAATGAGCTCAGTATCCACAATAGGTACGAGATAGTATATAAAAAGAGCTCGATATCCACAAGGAATATGGGACAGTGAAAGGTGCTCGGTCATAACTAATAAAAATGAAAGCAGAGTCTCATATACATCTGCATTTATATTTATACATGATTGTGAATACATTTCTGAAATTGTGATGATTAAGTGATATGCCATATATGTGTAATTGTGGATAATGTGATTGATTGGTATAAATGTTCAAATTATACTTGAAAAGAGTATAGGAAATGTGTGACATTCATTGTGTCTTGTTGAGATAAGGAATGTTGTGAATTTGGTTATATATGAGATATTTGTGTATTTGTTATGAGTGAGATCATTGTGGTCAAGATATGTATATCTGATAATATCAGGATATGATTATAATCAGATCTTTTAGATTAGATATCAGTATCTTATAGATATATAGTATCCTAGGATTATATTTCTATATCTGTGCAAATTTTCTACCTTTTTCTGTAAACCCTATTCGTGTATATATATACTTCAGTCTCTAATAAAGAGATATAGAGCAAATTAGCTTTGATTCACATGGTATCAGAGGCACGTGATAGAGAGAGTGAAACCGAGGAGACAACCCCAGAAAGTCAAGAAATGACTTCCAATATTGAGGGATCCTCCACGGCAATCCCAATCTTAAACCAGACTGGAGGTCAGTCATCAATGACCTCTGGTATTGAGGGAGTTTCAGTTATCATTGTTTATGATAAATTGAATGGAACAAACTATCGAGAGTGGGCTTAAGCTATGAAACTCACCATTGGAGGAAGAGGGAAGCTGAGCTTTATCGTCGGAGATGGGAATGTTCCAGACTCAACAAACTTACAAGCTACACGACAATGGGAGACAGATAATTCCGTGGTCTCGTCATAACTTATCAACTCTATAATACTGCCAATGAAACGGACCTTTATGTTTCTGCCAATAGCTCGAGAAATCTAGGAAGGAGTGTGATAGTCCTACTCTGATGAAGAGGATGCATCACGGATTTATGAGATAAAAACAAAGTTGTGGCAAATGAAACAAGGTGACAGAGAAGTTACAGAATACTAGGTTGAAATGATAGCATTGTGGCAGGAACTTGACTTACTGTCAGATGAAGAGTGGAGGTGCAAGGAAGATGCAGTGATGTGCAACTAGAAAATTGAAAAGGAGAGAGTCTTTGAATTTTTGGCTGGTCTCAATATAAACTTAGATGATGTTCGTGGAAGAATCTTAAGTAGAATGCCTTTGCTTACAGCTAAAGAAGTATTTTCTGAAATTAGGAGGGAAGCAGCAAGGAGGAAAATCATGCTAAAAGAAGAACCAAAATAAGAACTAAATGTAACTGTAGTATCTACGAATGAAGCTTCTGCCCTATTATCACGTGGTGAATCCAGTAAGAAAAATCATAAGAAGTGGTGTGAGCATTATAAACAAAGTGGCCACACCAAAGACACATGCTGGGACATTCATGGAAAGCCTCTAGACTGGAAATCAAAAAAAGGAAAAAAAACGAGGCTATCAAGTATCTAGTGAGGAAGGAACATAAAAATCTGAAGGTAGTCAAAAACAACAAAGAAGTGAGCTGAATATTTCACTAGGGAAACTATTGGAAGTACTACAGAACCTTCAAAATGACAGCAACCAACAAAAGGCTAGCATAGTTGCTAATGCTACTATGAGAGGTAATATCATAAAAGCTTTTTTATCCTCATGTGGTAGGAAGAAGTGGATAGTTGATTCTGGAGCTTCGGATCATATGACAAATGATTTTAAGCTGTTTCATTCATATGTTCCGTAAGCTGGACATGAAAAAGTTAAGGTAGCAAATGGTGATTCCTCTTTAGTTGCAGGAAAAGGAGACATCAAAGTAGTAGATTTTATGAAACTAAATTCTGTTCTACATGTTCCTAATTTAGAATGTAATCTTCTGTCAGTCAGTAAATTGACAAAAGAAGCTAATTGTAATGCTCATTTTCCCCCTACTCATTGTGTTATACAGGACCTGTCATCAGGGAAGATGATTGGCAGTGCTAAAGAGGTTGATGGAGTGTACTACTTTGAAGATGAAGAAAGACAGTCTACTCCTTATAGCTTGGGTAATAGAGTGATTGTTCCTGAGACTGATGAACTATTGTTATGGCATAAGAGGTTAGGGTACCCAAACTTTCAATATATGTCACGGTTATTTCCAAATATCTCAATAAATAAAGATCTTTGTGTTCATTGTGACGCTTGTGAATTTGCTAAACATCAAAGAAGTTCTTTTACAAGGTCCAAATACAAACCCACAAAACCGTTTTCACTTATCTATAGTGATCTTTGGGGTCCATCTCGTGTTCCTAATAGAACCAATTCAAAATGGTTCATTACATTCATTGATGACCATACTCGTTTATGTCGGGTGTTTCTTTTGAAATATAAAGCTGAAACCTCTACCGTATTCTTCAATTTTTATCAAATGATAAAAAATTAATTCCAAACTAGTATTCAAATCCTTCATACTGACAATGGTACTGAATACTTTAATCAACATCTCTATACATTCGTTCAAAAACATGGGATTTTCCACAAAAGTACTAGTGTCAATAGTCCTCAACAAAATGGGATTGCGGAAAGGAAAAATAGACATCTTCTTGAAGTAACTAGGGCCTTAATGTTCACTAGTAATGTTCCAAAATATTTTTGGGGGGATGCTCTTCTTACTGCTACCTATCTTATTAATAGAATGCCTAGTCGTGTTCTTTCTTTCAAAACACCACTTCAGAAATTTCAAAAAACCTACACTACCACTCATCTTGAAACTAACCTTCCTTTAAGGGTTTTCGGGTGCACAACCTTCCTTCATAGTTTTTTTCACACAATAAACTTGATCCAAGAGCCAAAAAATGTTTGTTTCTAGGATATTCTGCTACGTAAAAGGGGTATAAATGTTATGACCCTATCTCAAAAAGGTTGTTTGTTAGCTGTGATGTCTCTTTTTTCGAGACAAATTTCTTCTATCCTAAGTCTTCGATTCAGGGGCAGTATTGGAGTGAGTTTAGGGGTTATGAATCTTAGCCTCAGCCTCAACCTAAACCTATATCTATTCCTGAACATCCCAATGCCTATGTCATCTCCTATAGAGACAAATCCTAATACAGAAATAAGTATACCTGATCATACACTCAAGGTGTATTCTCGGAGGAAGAAAGCAAGTAGTACACTTGCTATCCCTGAAGCTATGCCAATTTCTGAACCAGTGCAGGTCCCTATCGAAGAAATTCAAAGCAGTGAGGATCACAGAGACAACACAGATGTTGTACCCTGAAACTTTTATTAGAAAATTTCGAGCAGTATATGAGAAGTGTGGATAGGTTCATGTTTTGCTTTGGTGATTTTGGTAGTGAGAGGCTATGAAATGGGAAGAATTAGGGTGAAAGT
>JAOQMS010000006.1:20167634-20192077 GCA_027563885.1 Erythroxylum longipes
GTATGTGTATGCATGAACGTGTCAAGACAATTCTAAGCACTCATAAACTATTCCAAATTACTATTTACCCTTCCCATTGATGATGGGATGTTACATAATTGATGTGTTTGAATCTTCTGAAGAACATATGACAACAAACATCGAGTTTGAAGAAAGTATGGAAGTCTCTGTTCGAGAAGTAAAAGAAGCTAAGGAAACGAAGGTGATTAAGGAAGAAGGAGAGCAATTCACCTTCGTACAGGACAAACTGTTGGATTCGATGAAAGATTCAGGGAGTTTCGTTATTCCCTATTTTGTTGACAGTTTGTTAATGAGAAGGACATTGATGAAATTAATTGGTTTTCTCAACCTTATCAATATTGTCTTTCTGATCATTTTGTAATTTGTAGCTTACTCACAGGCTACAAAACTGATGTTGAGCGAGAAAAGTGGAAGCAAGCCACTCATAATTGATCCTGGATGATTTTTAAAGGATTAAGGTCAAGCTAATGACCATAAATTAGCACGTTTAGTAGTTAGATTTGCTTTAAATTTCAAAATAAGTTCTTAATAATTTGGAATTTTTTGGAGTGCTAACTCTCTTACTCTTCTTTGAAGCAAATATAAGATAGGGCAGTAATCATGGGCATCAAATACAAGTGATCTTTGCCTCCATCACCATCAGCACCTCAGTCAACATGACAATTTCATGTTCTAACCCTTTTGTTTTCATTTTTGTTAGTATTTTCTTATTATGTTTTTCGTATATTGTGTTTACTTCCCCGGGTGTGTTTTCTAACATTAAGGACAATGTGTTGTTTAAGTGTGGGGAGGGATTATGTGTTTTACTTTTTATGTGATTTTGCATACTATATGATAGTTTGTTTAGGTTGTATGATGTGAATTATATGAATGCGTTAATGGCTAAAGCTTAATGGCATAGATATAGCCTTAAACATAGCCTTTTAGATTGTGAAGATTTATTAGCTTGTGAAATTAGTGACCTAAGTTACTTAGGGCTAAATATGCTTGTTAATTAGGATACGATGTTAGTCCATTCACTTTAGAAATTTTCCATACTCATTTATAATTTTAGGCCAATCAAATAAGTGGCATTATTGGTACATTTTCATGAGAATGATTAGCTAAAGCAATAAGGTAGGCAAAATTTAAAAAAAGAGTTGTATAATTTTAACTAAAATAACTATTCTGCTGGCCTTCGAGTTATGAATAGAGCTAGTAGCCAGTTGAGAATGTGATGCAGTTGAGTAACCGGATCGACATGCATAAAAAATGTGTGCCTTCATGTAAAAAGGCTATAATGACATTTCAACCAAGCAGCTTAATAATAACATGACTTAGTTGAGTAACCAGATCGACATTCATCACAAATTTTTGCCTCCGCATAAAAGACTAGGTTCATGTCCTTAAAGAAAAATCAACAAAAAGATTGTTTTTGAATTAAAACCTACCAAACTTAATAGTAGCTTGATTTTTCTTTAAAACCTACCAAAGAATAGCTACACTTTTGTTTTGACTTAATGATTATCAATGTGTGTGTGCAAATGATAGGGGTGAATAGACTCAACATTAAATTTTTAATTAGTTTGTATATTGAGTCCAAGGTGCTTAGACGCGGATTTTGCATGTTAATAATTTAGAAAAACTTGAATGATTGTGTTTAGAGTTAAATTATTTCATGAAGTTAAAGTCATTGTCTCATTTGTTGCATTATGTGCTTTGTGCTTTGTATGTTTATTTTTTGTTTTGCTTGAGGACAAGCAAACGTTTAAGTGTGAGGATGTTGATAGTTGTGATTTGCATTATGTTTTAGGGTTTAATTTGTGATGTATTTAGTGTTAATTTGAGTGTTGAGTGCGTGTTTAGGTTTTAATTGTGTTAGTTTGTGTTTAAGTATTTTTTTATGGGTTAGTATGAGTTGTTGAACTTAAATGTTATGTTTTTTAAGTACCTTGATGTGTTTGTGAGTGTTTCAGGGTAAATAGCGAAGAACGGAGAAGTTTCAAAGAGTTTCGGGCCAAAATCACAGCCAACAGGACCCAGGCCACGATCGTGACAAAAAAAGGCGAGTCAATAGGACCCAGGCCACAATTGTGCACTTTGGGCCACGATCATGACATATACCTCTAGACCAGGCCACTATTGTGCACTTTGGGCCACGATCGTGACAGAGAGGGTTAGGTGCTTGCCACGATCATGGCCTGTGTTGGGGAGACATGAAAACAACTGAAAACGTCAAGTTTCACGGGAATTTTCAGACCGTTTCGACCCTGAATCAACCCTAAGGCTTCCAAGGTATAAATAGAACATAAAAGAATAGAAGAGCAACCTTTTTGCATCAGTCAATTCTGAAACCATAGAGAGCATATCGAGAGATTTGAGGAAGGAGATGAAGGAAGAGAGACACGGAGAAGAAGCTTGACATGAAGTACTTCCCAGAACAGGTGGTTTCCCACCATCGCTGCCTCCACTAATCTATTTCAATAGTTTTTTCCAATTTTATTTGAATTTTATTGATGTATAGAATTGGGATAATCGTTATGAATAATTTTTGTTGAATGTTGATATTATCTAAACTAACCTTCGGGATTTTGATCTTTGAAATTAATGAAGTTTAATTTATTATATTTTTATTGAGTTATTCGTGATTCAAGTTATGTTCTTAATAATTCGATAATAAACTGAGAAGGTGAACTAAGTGAAAATATTCAAATTGGGCTAACGATAGTTAGGTAGTTTGATAGATAAGAATTGAATCAAACTAGTAAAATCATGTAACGAGAGATCGAGCATAGATTTTCGGTAGGGTATTAGACAAATTCAGAACTAATTTAGGTTTTAGGTAAATTGGAAATCAAGAGATTACAATTCCATAATTTAAATTAGAGATTATTAATTAGGGTTAAAGATTATAACTCGAGAGAGAGTAATCCACCCTAGGACTGTCTAGACCCAGTAATTCGATAATTTCATAATCGATTGGATTTTCATTAAGGTCGGATAAAACCCCTTTTCTCTCAATTGGTAGTTTCTAGGTTGATTCTTGATTGATTTGAGCAAAATTGCTATCTTGTTTATATTTTATGAAATTAATTCTTGAAATTGATTGTTTGATTGAATAATTTTTGCATTAGTTGTTTACTTTGATTTATTACAAATTTTAGTTAACCCTTAGATTTTAGGATTAGATTAACCCTCCTCGTGGGAATGATACTATAGGTACTATGAAAACGACCCGTGCTCTTGTGAAAATATCGAGGTTATAAATATTAAAACTTAGCATACATAAAACACTTCGATCAGTTAGTATCTAGGTTAAGGAAATTAATTTTTTTGTTCACTCAACACATATCAATTTTTGAACTTGATAAGTGCTTAATTGACTTTTTATTTATTCCATAATACTTAGTGTTTAATGCTTATTTTATGCCTATCATACTCGCTTTAGTTCATATTTTTATTAGAGTAGCAGCAAATGGAGGCAAGAAAAATAAAACAAGCTTAATTTCGTAATTTTGGATAGTTTGACTATTGTTTAATTTTTTGACCTTAACTTTCTCATCCAAACTCCAATTGAGGAGATTAAATATTTTATGGAAATCTTAATAGAACTATAACTTTCATATTTTGCATTGTTTCATAATTTAAAATAATTAAGGTGGAAATCTCACTTAAAGGTAACATTGTCACAGTTTTCTATTTTAACCAATTTGACGAATGTGGATGAGATTTATTTTGGGAGCTTTTTGTGCCTCTTGGCACTAAATAAATGGAAAGAGTGAGACACTTTCCATTTTTACCTTCACTCGTGTGCTTATAGAGGGAACTTTTTAGTTAAAATGAGAGTGATTTTTATTGGCCCTCATTGTTTAAGGATGTGTATGTCTTTTGTCAATCATGCAATAGGTGCCAATGGATGGATAGCTTATCATGTAAAAAGCAAAAGTCATAAACCCAATTCTTTTTTGTGAAATCTTTAATGTTTGAGGCCCTTATTTCATTGCACCATTTCCTTTGTCTTTTGGTTTTCATTATATTTTACTTGTGATTAACTACGATTCCAAGTGAGTGGAAGCTAAAGCCATCAAGACTAATAAAGGATATCATATTGTTATGCCCTTAAGCTTTATTAACCTTTCCTTTCTATGTTATTCACATTACGAGCCTTTAGCTTAACAAAATGTCTTACTTAAGTATTAAAGCTAATATAGCATTTGTGATTGTTGATGTTTGTGGATACACAAGAAAATAGTGTGGGGGTGCATATATATGTGGGTTGGTTATAGTTTGTGGAATGTTATTTTTATAACTTATCAATGATTTCCATCATTGGTGTAGTTTATTTCAATTTTTATATTTTATCTCTAAAAAATGAAAATAAAAAGAAAGTAAAAAAAGAATAAAATAAACGAAGTTATCGAGGAGGAAAATCAATTATTTTGCAATTAACTCGTGTTAGTCTACCCTCTTAAAGTTGTATAGAATAGGTGACTTGATTATGAAGTAAATAAAGGAAAAGTTGTTATGAAGTGTCACTCCCTATAGTTATATTGGATTTTCCATCATTATTCTTATGAGGGATTTTCTCTAATTCTTTATGCTTCATTTAGTTTGTGGTACGAAGGCCTAAATCTAATATATGGAAAAAAAGTTTTTACATTCATTATAGTTTATGGTAACCAACTTAATTGGCTGTTAATTTTGGCACTCAATCCTCAATTAAGTGTTCTTCTTACTTCACTAGTTTTGATGGTTTTTTAATAATCCAAATATTTCTCATATTAAGCTTTAGCGTTATTATATCCTTAAAGAGTCCTTTGACTCATAATTATGCATATGAATGTTTAGCGATGGAGAACTTAAAAGATATGAAAAGCAGTGGAATGTATTGATAATGAAAGTTGTTTGAGTGTACCTATAAATTGATTTTATTTTTAAACATAGCTTGTCAAAGTATATCCTTAGATTGCTTAGTTTTTGAAAGGAATGGTTATTGATTGATCATGAGTAAAACCATTGAATGTTTAATTCTTTTGAAAGTTATTCCTTTTTTCTTATGACTACCTATTCTTAGAAATATAGTTTAAGAGGAAGCGTTTTGATTTTTGATTTGATCTTTAGTTTTTCTCGAGGATGGTCAAAAGCTAAGTGTGAGGCAACTTGATAAGTGCTTGATTAATTATATATTTTTCCATAATGCTTCGTGATTTATGTTTTTGATGTGTTTAAGATACTTATTTTGGTTTAGGTATAAGTTAGAGGAACAAGAACCTAAAATGAGCTAAATTCACATTCTTGGTATTGGTCTATTAATGTTCAATCTTATTTGCCTTTGGGAAGAAAAAAGGAGTTGAGTTAGTTTAAAGACAGGACAAAGAAAAAGAATTAAATTAAGTGTGACTTACACATTCGTGTATGGGAATGTGTAACTCACCAGAAATGTCTAAGAACTTGAAGATGCTATCTCCTCCCTATGACCAACACGCCAATATGGAGACTTAGACAACTGTGTAAGTGAGCTACATAGCTATGTATCTTGGTTGTGTAGCCAATTTTGAACATGTAACTTTGATTTCTTATAAATTAACATACACTGTCACTTACAAACTTGTGTATCTAACTGTGTATAACCACACAACCATGATCTTATACCATAAGAGGGTAAGTAAGAGGCCAAAAATGGTATGTATAGATTTAGAGACACAAAAGGAGGTAGATACCTTTCCTTTTTTAGAACTATAAGCAGCTAATCTTCTTCTTTCTAGTTCAAAAGAGATATCAATGCTGGCGAGCATTTTTATGCATTGATTAATCTTAGTGATTTTGTTCTTAATTCTCTTTTGGAATTAACTATATTATTCTGTGTCTAAAGTTTGTTATTTATGTATGAATGATTTAGATAGGCCTACTAGAATTCATGTATAGATTCATTGCTAAAATCAAGATTACAATTTGTAATTATTGTAAATCTAATTTATGTGGGGTAAACTAATGGTCGTGTATTATTAGGGATAATATATCATAGTTTAAATAACCTGAGCTTGTGTAGTTATTGCTTAGATTAACATATTTTACTAGTCTATAATACAACTGTTACATTAAATCTAGAGAGCTTATTCTAGGTTGTGTGATAACTATACCTAATTAAAGAGCTTATCTTAATTACAATTTAAGGAAAAACTGGTATTAATAAAGCTTGTTGTTAATCTATAGTTAATAGTTTCAAAGAAAGGTACAAGAACAACATGAAAATTAATTATGAACGTTCATGTGAAGGTTGAGATTGAACTAGGAACTAGATTAAACCCAATAATTAACCCTTATTTTTTTGTATTACTTGATTTGTCTTCTATAGTTTTTATTTTATTTTATTAATTTAACTCAACCAAACTTCCCCCTTCATATTCATTGATTTATTCATTATAAAAACTAATCACAAACTTTTTGTGGATATGATCCTTCTCATCAATACAACAAATTTAGTTATGTAGAATTAGGTATTATTTTCTACCATGTTCAACATACAAGTAGGAGAGCCATAGGAGATAATATTATAATGGTTTAAGAGATATTTTGGAATTGTTCTAAGAAAAATTCATCTAAAAATTATGTAATCTAAGTGGATTTTCATAAGTCCTATGATTCACTAGATTGGAACTTCATCTATAACACAGTTTAAGATTTTTGGCTTCCGTCCTTAATTCACTCAATAGATCTCCTAATGGTTTACCACTACTTTATATACAGTCCTTCTGAATGGGGAGCTAAAAAAGTTAGTAAAGGGTACAAGGGGATTAAGACAAGGGGATCCCCCCTCCCCCACCATCTTTTCACCCTTACATTGGTGGTATTAGTGAGATTGATTAATCATACAATAAATAGTGATCATAAATTTATATTCTATATTAAATGCAAAAATAAGAAAATCTCAAGTCGTATAGATGACTACTTTTCTCCAAAGCTAATCCCAGCTCACTTAGCATCCTAATATCAACTTTATATAATTTTAGAATCTTATCCAAACTAACCATAAACAAAAAAAGTTAGCTTATTGTGTCTACTAGTGTAGGGGAAATTGTAGGCAGTATAATTAGAATCGAACTATCCCTCTAAGCCACTACCTAGGGGTTCTAATTACCACTAAATGACATACCATCAGTGACTTTAAGCCTATACTTAAGAAGATAAGCTCAAGAATAACTAGTTGTAAGTGTCGTTATCTCTTTATAATAGGTAGAATTTAGATTATACAAGATATGCTTAACAACCTACACGTGCATTGGAGAGTTCACATATTTAGTTCCCAAAAAATATCTCGAAGGAAATTGAATAAATTTTAAGAATATTCTTATGAAAATTAAATAAGGAAGGTGGATATCAAGCAAAAGTCAAGGGAAATAAGGTTTATGAAGACCAAAAAGAGGGTGGAATAGTTATTTTACCTATCAAGATCATAACTCTGGCATTGATGTTGACAAGGGACTAGATCATATTAATGAGAATTCATTATAGGTACAGTGGATACATAAATACAACATCGAAATATCTGGTTGTTTAAACCTAAAGCTAATTGTTTTTCGACTATAACTCATTTATTTAGAATCAAAGATAAATTTGTACCAAATTCGAAGTAGTACCAAACGTCTTTTTGGAACTATCTTTGGGCTAGGTTGGGACCTTTTAATGAGTTCTAAGAGCTCACAGCTCTAAAACAATCAATTCTAGAAGATGCTATAGTGCAACAAGCACTAACAGATCATGGAAACATGCCTGCAAATCTAAACTATGAATAGGTATTTTCAATATGACTAAATCCAAATGAGGAAGACTAAATCAAATGGAGATAAACCAAAATGTTCAGTTCTCTAATAAATCATACAAAGAGATGTTGAAAGGATCACGTAGTATAATTCCTTGGCATAGCTTAGTACAGTTCAAGAAATACTATCCTAAAGCATTTGTGATTTTGTGGCAATAAATCAAGGAGAAATTAATTACACTAGTAAAGATGAAGAGATTTCTTATAATCTCAAAGATTTATGTCTTAAAGATGAAGAGATTTCTTATAATCTCAAAGATTTATGTCTTTTGCAATAAAGAGGAGGAAACAGTGGGGCACTTTATCTTTTGAATGTCAATACACTAATGACTTATGGAAACAGATTAAATAATTTTGCAGTACATATATTCCCTTACTTGATTGGAAAGCTATGCTCTAATGGCACAATAATAACCATAGAAGGAAGATAGTAGAGTGGACAATTAACAAATTAATCCTACGGACCATTGTCTACAACATTTGTGTTGAAAGCAATCAAAGGATTTTCAATAGAAAAATCAAGGGAATCAAAAATTGTAACTACCATGATAGGGAACTCCATAAGGGAGCAAGTGATTTCTCATTGATATAAGTTAAACTACTATAGCAAAATAGATAGAAAATTGAGCATTCCATAGTAGAGTAACATGCAAAGTATGATGCACCAAGATGAATCCACAAGCAATAACCAAACACAACAACTTTAGCAAATAAAGATTCAATATACAAGAAAAGAAGCAACTCGTGGTCACATAATGGGTGATCCTACACTGAATGGGAGGGGTTTTAGATAGGCGTTCAACAGAAACATTAATCCACCCTAAAAAATACAACATGTAATAGTGCGAAGAGTGAATCTAAGAACAAATGCACAGATCACCAACGCTGGATTTTGGAATCAAGAACAGAGAACTAAATTTTACGAGGCATTTTCTATTTGTAGCTTGTGCAAAAAGGGGACAAACATATATGTATGTATTTTGTAAAAAAAACATGGTTAGTTTTTGTTTGTATGCACATTTTATTAAATCTCAATAAACTCATTTAGTTTTTGAAAAAATGATAGCTTGTTCCTTAAGTCATAAAGAGATGTTGATATATGCATTGAAAACACGATGATAAAGAAAAACACCAACCTCCTATATAGTTTAATTAATTCTATCAAAACTCCATTTCTTTTAAAAATGTCATAAGAAGGTTTTATATTTTGTGAAAAGTCTAAAACCAATCTTTCAATTAAGTTTTTTCATTAACTTTCAATAACATAACATTTTGGGATATATAGAAACAGAGGGTGGTTTATGTCAAATATATAATTTTTAATTTTATTGATTTATTATATTTATATATCATTAATTTTATTAGAACATAATAGTTTGTAATACTATTTTTATAATTTATAATTTTTGCTATTTTATTAATTATTAATAATATATTTATTAATTTTTTTAAATTTAATAAATTATATTGAAACAAAATCATCGTGTAGCCAACTCTGAACATGTAACTCCATGATTTCTTACAAATTGACATACATAGTCATATACACACATATGTATCTAACTGTGTATAACTACGCAACCTTAATTTTGCCCTATAAAAGGGAAATTAAGAGGCCAAATAAGGTATTTATATATTAGAGACACAAAAGGAGTTGGATTCCTTTCCTTTTTGAGAGCCATAAGTAGCTAATGTTCTTTTTTCCAGTTCTAAAGGTATATCAAGGCCAACGAACAAGTTTGGGCATTGATTAATCTTAGTGATGTTTTCTTAACTCTTTTTTGGAATTGACTATGTTATTTTGTGTTTAAAGTTTAGGATTTATGTATAAATGATTTAGATAGGGTTCGCTAGGTTATTTATGCATGGATTCATTGTCAGAATCATGATTAATTGTTGTAAATTTGATTTATTTGTGGTAAACTAATAGTTGTACGTCATTAGGGATAACATAATATAGGTTAAATGACCAAGCTTATGTGGTTGTTGCTTAGATTAAAATGTTTTCCTAATCCATAATGTGAATGTCATACTAAATTTGGAGAGCTTCTTCTTTTTCTTGGTTATCTAATAACTAAACCTAATTAAAGAGTTTATTTTAATTAGTTACAATCTAAAGAAAATTGGGATTAATAAAGCTTGTTGTTAATCTACAAATAATAGTTTCAAAGAGAGGTATGAGAATAACATAACAATTGCACATTCATGTGAAGGTTCAGATTGAACCGTGAACTTGATTTAAAACCCATTGATTAACCTTTGCAATTTTGTATTGTTTGATTTAATTTGTCTTCCATAGTTTTATTTTATTTTATTAATTGAATTCAACCAAAACCCTATAATCTTACACACTAATTTATTCATTAGAAATATTTGATGAAGCCATATTAAAAGGATTAGAGCATGATATTAAAAGAATGAAGCTCTTCATATGCATGCAAAAAGTGAAATTCATCAAATTTAAGTTGAAATCTCTTAATTAAAAAAAGATTAGGTAACACTCAATTAGTTTTCACTCAGGCTAGGAATCATATTAATTCAATCTAAACTCATTAGGCCATACTCCCTACTAATATTTCTCTTCAAAATAAAGAGAAAATGGCTATTATTAATTGCACCAATTCTATTGAATTTAATCATTCATTATTAAAGAAGAGGTCTGGAATCAATTAGATACTAAAGAGTGGCCTCCTTTTAGCATAATTAAATCCTTGATAGATGTTATTTCAATATAATATACCTCATAATTAACGATTAAGGAAACAAAGTTAAGACTCAAACATGTATTCTTTATAAATCTTACACTTTCTATTATAATCATATGGAACTACAACTCCTTACTCTTCTACTATCCAACTCCTCTAAATAATTATAAAACAAATCCCCTCATGAAAGTTGACATATTAATCAGATCATTTACAACACCTAAAGTGGAATAAGTCTTACTCACCATGCATCCTAATAGGGCCTCAGGCCTATATGGCTTGAATTGTTTTTTTCTTTCAAAATATTTAGTGAAAAATCAAAACTTTAGTGATTGATGTTGTTCTTAAATTTCTCAACAGGGGGAAATTTCTCAAGGAAGTTAATAAAACATTCCTTCGACTCATCCTTAAGGTAAGGACCCCTAATTCCTTCAAGGAATTTAGGTCAGTGCCTATTGCAACATTATTTACAAACTCATATAGGTTGAAAGAGCTCCACCAAAACTATATTGATTTCACTTAAGGTGCCTTTTTAAAAGCCCAAGAGCTTCTTAGGAGCTACAACAAGAAGCATTCAAGTAAGGCTTGTTCCATTAAGATAAAGTTTTCTACACAATTGACTGGAATTTCCTTATAAACAGTCTTAAAGTTTTTGAATTTCTTAACTTATTTGTCACCTAGATTGAACAATGAATTTCATCTATTTCATACAATATGCTTATTAATGGGGATCCCTCTAGCTCATTAAAGGTGCAAGGGGAATAAAATAAAGTGATCCATTATTACCCTATCTGTTCCCACTAGATATGGAAATACTCACAAGGTTTCTAAGACAATATATCTCTAGGCAAGAGAAAAAATTTAAGTTTCACTTCAAATTCAAGAAACTGAAGTTGTCCATCTTACTATTTATAGATGATCTTGTCTTATTTTTTGAGGCAGATGATAAATCCTTGTTTATTAATGTATATGATATTATAGTTTTTGACCGTAACTACACGATGTAGCTGTAGCTAGCATTGGCAAGTACGAATTGATCCCACGAGGATTGTAAGTACTATTATTAACCCTTTTTTCTATTATCTAACCGTTGAATTAAGTTGTAGCTTTATTTTTTAACTAAAATAAATTAACTAAACTAAGGTTTAACACAAGAATTAACCAAGATAAAGAAAGCACTATAATTAAAAAATATTAAACAAGTATTGCCTAAGTGATGAATCCCCCTAAAATATGTTAAATATTAACCATGAAGTTAAATATTGATTATTGGACTATGGAAATTCCTTTCTTATCTTAATATATTTCTCTATCAACAACTAACCCTAGGTTGATTAATTGAAATCTCTTCTAGTTAGAACCCCTAAGTTTGCATTACTCGATTCATGAATTTCACCATCATGTTTGACCCTAATCTAGAGGATTTATGTCAACCTATCTATGTGTTTTCATGTAACTCCTTCTAACTATGGTAGATCTATTCAAATGAAAAGATTTCTGAATCTCAATCATATGAAATCAAACATTGAACTAATATCCCGAACATGTTTAAGAATATAAATGTATAGTTGAATCGTAATAAAGCAATCAATTAACTTGCATTAAATAAAAGTCTATATTACTATATCTATCCCAACTTAGGGTTCATCATATTTAGGCACTAAACAAATTAGTTCGTAAACATAAAAAATAAATCATCAGAAGGATAATTAGAAATTAAAGAATCCATAATCTATATATCCAACTCTATCTTTAATGAAATCTTATTAAAACTTGGATAAAATGTTACTTTCTATCAAATCTCTTGAAGTAATCTTCATTTTTTCTCGTCCTTGGTTCAAATTTTCTTCTTCTTTCCTTTTTGGGTGTCTAATATAACTCCAATTGCTTCTTCCCCCTTCTGTAGCCTTTATAATTTCCTTTTATAGTACTATTTCTTACTATAAAAGGAAATTATTAAGGCAAATTAAACAGTAGAAATCATATATCTAAAAATCTAGTTTAAATTGCAAACGTAGAAGCTTACACGGGCTACATACACAGCCATGTATGTCACATACACGACCATGTATATCATGTGGTGTGCATCTTCACATAAGCATAAACAACATCTTCACAATTTCACATATTTACAGTAGCTTACAAGTTATGTATTTCCAAAGTTGCTTCAATTCTTTCATCTTATGCCTCAATTTTGCATAAATTCTTCTTCTCTTGGTCTATAAAGGCAATTATTATTGAAAACACACTTGGAGCAGAATAAGTACCAAAAAGACCATAAAACTCTCAAATAACAAGCAAAACACATAATTCTAAAAAAAAAGCAAAACACACTAAATATAAGTATAAAATATAGTTAATTAATCTTTTATCATTTACTCTAATTACTACTTTAATCAATTTTAAAGAAATATTACGTCTCTTAATGAACAAGGAAAAAATCCAATTGATTGTCTCCTCAAGTGCCTCTCATCTTGGTACCTAACTAGCCTCCATCATTGGTCTAAGTATAAAGAAGCCCCCTTTTCACTTTTTTAGGGATTCCAACCTCCACAAGGAAGCTTACATACAATGATTTTCTTACATTTATTGGTAGAATACATAAAATAATTACTTCCAAAAATAATAAGATTCTCTCCCTAGCAAGTAAAATTCAACTTATTAATTCAATCTTGAGCAATATACACATTTACTAGTCCTCCCACCGAATGATGCTTATTAGTATCACTAAAATAATTAAGAAAATTTCTATGTTTTTCTGACTATAACAAAATGTCCATAGCCAACGTTAAATGGAAGGAACTTATAATCCCTAAGAAAGAAGGGGATTTTAGAATCTTTACCATTCGAATAACTAGTAAATCAATGATGATCAAGAGGTTATGGAGGCTCTTAGTGGATAAGCATTTATTTTGGGTCAAATTGTTCTATAAATACTACCTAAGAGGGACAAATATATGGAAAATATGATAGAACAACTCATTCTTATGGACTTTAGTGCTAAGGAGTATAATGAGACAAAAAATCTTATACAAGATTAGAAGTGGTTTACACACAAACTTTTGGTATGAGTATTGGACTAATTGGGGACCTCTCAAGTATATTGGAGAACTTTGATAGTCAATAGTACTCAATTCCTAAAATAAACCACTATTATAAAGGTTTTAGACAATATAACAAAGGTATTTAGGTCTATTCTTTGATCAACTATTATTGATTTCCTCTCTAAAATAACTTTTTTCTCTAATAATATAAACACCATCAAATCTAAAGGTTCACATATTGGAATATTTTCAAAGGTTCACATATTGGAATATTTTCTACTAACACATGCAAGGAATTGATGGAATAGTCTTGTCAAATTTCCAACCTTAGCTAAAAAGACTATATAATATACAAGATTTTCCAAGGAAAGAAAATTCATGCATTTTAAATGAAAGAAACATGAGAATATTTTAGCATAAAGTCAAGAATAAAGAGCTAGTATTAAAGGACCTAGTCATACTCATAAAGGACAAACTTATGGAATATGAAATCCAAACCATTTGTAGCATTACCTTGGCCTCGGGATGAAATATAATATAAGCTAGTTAATTCATAGTGAAGTAAAAATTTTATTTGTCTGAAGTTTTCAACTTATTCTATTTCCTATAAGGATGTATTAGAAATTTTAGCGTGAACAAACTATCTTGTTCTTTTGATTTCTTGTAATATTGTTGAACATTAGATCAATGAAATTTGTTTAATTTTTCAAAATAAACTTAAAGCTAACAATAATAACCTCAAGAATCAAGTTATAATATAATGAAAACTTAGACAAAGAAGCTTTAGCTTCTCTCTAGAATTTGTATAAACTGTGTGAGGCTCCATCTAGATATCCTGTGTTTTCCATCTCCATACTGATGTATGAACCATTCCAACTTGTATACCTTGTTTTATCTCTCTGTAAATCATCAGTGTCAAGGATATCTAGTCCTACATCAATTAAAGATATCTTTCCACATAATTTTAAAGAAGGAGTAGTTGGAAACAAATGATCGATGGATTCAAGATAGGCTGTACATAACTTACAGTTATGATTCATTTGAACCATGTGATACCCCCTCACACTGTCAAGGTTGAAAGCCTCTCGCTTAGTGCTAGCCACAAAAAAATAAAGGAGTCTTTAGAAATCATAAGCTTGTTCCAATTTAAACCAAGTAACTTTGGGAGTAATTTGTTTAAGTAACTCCCTATAGGAGCTTAGTGGTGAATTGGCCTAAAAAGTGTCCCAACCAAGTAGCTTTTTCATCCCTAATGGATTTGGGAGAGTAAGGAGGAAAGCATCCTTGCATGATGTTATAAAACCAATTAGAATAGTTTTAACATCCCTTATCAATTAGTGCACTCACTGTAGTATTAATTGACTAGAAGAGCCTTAAAGAGTTATGGTATGGAAGAAGATAAAGAGGAAAAATAGGGCTCCAATTATCATTCTATAGATAAGTGTTAAGTCCATTACCAATACTAATTTGGATATGAGACTTAATTAAGCCCCTTAGCTTTAGAATCTAGTTCATTCTATAAGACGAATCAAACTTGGCTTTGATAGTCTATATGTTTTTTCCTTTTAAGTAGAACATATGAGACTATTTTACCCATAAGGAGTCCTTCTCACTTACAATTCTCCATTGTATTTTAGCCAAAAGTGACTTATTCACTAGTTGTATAAAGAGGATCCCCAAGCCCCCTTATCCCTAAGTAAAAAATTCTCTCCCAATGCACCTTAATATAAGGTTTAATGTTAATGTCATCGGACCATAGAAAGTTTCTTAGGAGCTTTTATAGGTCCTTGTTTAACCTCATTGGGTTCATCCCTCCTTCTAATTTGATCAAAAAGAGGTAGTACCCCTAATAGGAGATTCTCCTGGAAGAGATAGGGTCTCATAAGTACTTGAATGGTGCGGACTTAGAAACTCATCTAGTGATGTTCTCCAATTCTTGGATAGATTGCACACAGTCCATACATACCATTGTAAAGCTCTTGTCTTTGATAATATATAAGTTAAAAAGATGAATACATTCATCCAAAGATCTCATCAAGTAAGAGATTAAAGAGTTGTTAGCCTCATATAATAGAAGGAGATCATTTACAAAAGCTAAATGGGGTTCATTGTTTCATAAAACTTTTTTTGTAAAATTTGAAGCTTTTGTCAATACTAATGTTTTAATGAATAATCCTAAAAAGGATTTCTATATAAATTATAAGTAAGTAAGGTTCCTTTAGCCCCCTTGAAAACACTATTTTCTTCTCCATTTACAGTCATACTAAAAGAGTTTATGGAACTATAATGGTTGATCTATAAGATGAATATCTATAGAAATCTCGTCGCTCTTAGAAGATAAAGCCCCACTCCACAATGTCAAATGTCTTGTGAATATCAATCTTTAGCACATAATTCTTGCTTAATTCCTTTAGGTGATAGTTTTCGAATAAGTCTTATGTTATCAACAAATTGTCACATATGCACCTGCCCTTAATAAAAGCTACTGACTGGTGCATCGTAACGCTAGCCAAAATAAAATAACTAGACTACTACTGTAGCAGTATTGAGTCTAGGTCAATCCCACAGGGAGTATTCAGTTAGCCTATGAAATGAAATTAATTGATGTTTAGGTAATGGGGGATTTTGGATTTAATAAGAAAATAAAATAAAATAAACCTAATGAAAACAAATTAAAGAAAATATGCGAAAAATGATAAAATTAGAGAATTCAGTAGGGATCTGGTTCTTTGGTTCAACCTTGGCTTACAACCTAATTAAGAATAATTTATTGATTTGTCATTCTTTTATCTCTCTTAGCAATTATTGGTCATAGATTAATAACAAGCTCTGTTAATCTCAATTTTTCCTTAGATCCTAGTTAATCACAAAGCACTCATTAATTAACCCTCGCTATCGAGAAACCTAGAATAAGCTCTCTAAGTTTATATGGACAACCGCATTATGAATTAGAAAAATAGACCAATCTAGGCAATAATCACACAAGCTTAGATTATTTAACCTATGTTATGTTATCTCTAATGATTCGAAACTGTTAGTCGCTACACATGAATCGAAAATACAACAATTACGTATTGCATTCGATTCTAGCAATGGGTTTTCTTGAAAAACGATTCAATAGAGCATTAAAATCATCATCATTCAATAACCAATCCAATAAACACAAGATAACATAATCAATTCCTAATGAGAGAAAGAAGCAACAAAATAATAATAAAAAATGCTTAACCCGGGTCATCAGCATCTATGTCACCTCCAAATCGGTATCAAAACATTTAGCCTTTCATGGGTCTCCCAAGAAAAAACTTAAACCTCATGAAAATAATCCCTAACCAAAACCCCCTTTTTACTCTTCACTCTTTTGTTTTCTCTCTTAGCTACTATTCATTGATTTGACAAATAAACATATGTCCACCGTCACTATTCACTCTTTCATTCCTCTCTTGCAAGCACTCTTCTCCTATTTCGTAAGTTCCTCTCTTCACTGTGCTATTGTTAGCCCTTCTCTCTATTCCTCTTTCACGCTACTTTGTTATGTTCACTGTGTTATTGATGTGACGATTTAAGATTGTTGGCCACGCATACTATTTACACCACCCAAAAACCATTGCTATTCTGCTATGCGTTTTAAGCCAGAAAATGCTCTTGTAGTTATATGTCGTCGTTTGCTCCTTCCCAGCTTGGTTGTGTGCTGTCGTTTTGGTTCATTTGATGTTACATTTTGGCTGGCTCTATCGTGACTCTCCCTACATTGTGTTTTCTCCTGCTATTGGCATTTCTGCTGTTTTGCTTGTATGAAACGCCTAAAGTCTGCTGCTACATTGTCGTTTCTTGTCCAGCTATTATGTCTCTGCATTGCCGTTTTCTGCTTGTTGCTACTGCTGTTTCATGCTTTAACTTTATATTTGTATTCCATCATTAAATCTACATTAAAATCAATAGGAACACAAAATGTGCAATTAAACATAAAAATAGGAATGAATTCAAATGAAATAACATATGAACATATAGCAAAATCCATTCATATCAGCTGCCTAAACTTAATTCATAATGCTTGATAAATCCTTCTTAAGTCTTTTAGAAAGAACCATATAGAAGATCTTATAGAAAATATTATAACAAGAAATGGACCTATATTGCATTAAAAAGTAGGAATTAAAGGAATTGGAGACTAAGAAGATGCGGGTTTTATTACAAGCTTTTAGCATTATAGAGTTAGAGAAGAATTATATTTTAATTTCATCTATTTTAATAAGCTCCTAAGATTTATATAAGAAAAAACCTTTGAATCCATCTAGTCTTAAGGCTTTTTTGGGATCGATGCTAAACACCAGCTTTTCAATTTCGTCAAAGGAGACATTTTTGCCTAGCAGTTCACTTTAGGAGCTAATGATCAATTTTAAGACAAAATCACTAATAGAAAAAGAAGAGAGATTAGAAGCTTTTAAAGTTCCCAATATCTTTTCAAAGTATCCCTTAACATAACTCATAAGTTCTTTTTGATCAAAGAGTTATTCAGTAAATAGGTGATCCCATTCTTATTCCTCCTAGTTATAAGGGAACTATTAAAAAACTTAGTGTTGGAGTCACCATCTCTAAGACAAAGCACCATGAATTTTTGCATAGTTAAGGAGTTATATTCTTCTAGAGCTTTCATATATTCATCCAAAGCTATTTTTCTAACTAGCTTTTTTATATCCCCTAAATAATCATAAAGGTCCCTTTGTCTGATTAGTAGAATATCACTAGCCTTATCAATAGATTATTTTGAATTATTGGAAGAAATTTGGTTAAGCTTCTTTAGTTCGTCCTTAATATCCACAGGTTTCTTATAGAATTTGTAAGAAGCATGGACCTAAATACTCATTCCCAAGCCCCTTGACACTATTTCATTACAACCCTCCTTATTATAAAGATGATTGAAAATTTTGAGTAGAGCACAGGCTATCAATGAATTTGTGTGATTTTTGTGATTTCTATTAAAGGGTGATTAGAACATAGGCCATCAATGAGTTTTGAACTAGAGTTCTAAAATATTAATAACCATTTATAATTCAAAAGTTCCCTATCAAGTTTTCTCCTAATTGAACAATCTTGTTCCTATCTATTACACCATATGAAATGATATCTTACTAATTTAAGATTTGTTGCATCTAGGTTAGATGGATATAATTTTAGCTCCTTACAAGGCTTAGTTTTACTCCTGGTACCTTTAGAATCAAATGCAAGAAGTGTGTAATTAAAGTCCCCTAATAATAGTTTAGGGTCTTTAATTGTTATTTTAATTGTCATTAACTCTTTTCATGATAGGGATCTTTAGAATGAAAAATTAGAGGCATAAATGAATGTGATCCAACCTATAAGTTCCATAAAGAGGTGAATACTTTGGATAGAAGTATGAAAATTTTAAAGTTTTATAGAACTCAAGTCATAAGGTAAAATAATATGATCAAATTGGTGGTGAGAACGGTTAGTTGTTAGTTTCCATTTGTTATTAAGTATCTAGAGGTTAAAATAATTCTCATATCCCATTTTGGTCTCCAAGAGGCTAAAAATCATAGGTTTTATTGAACTAACATAGTCAGTTAACATTAATTACTTCTTATGGTTATTCAATCCCCATATATTCTAGGCAAACATAGGTATTACTTGATATGTAAAGTGACCCTACCCTTAGCCTTACAAACATAATTTCTCCTTTCTATAATTGTGAAACCCTCTTGAGTTTCATTTTGAGGTAATACCTAGGAGGAAGATGTCAAAGCTTTAATTTGATATAAGAATTCTCTCTCAAGAATGTTATTGTTCACTATTACTGGAGCATCTTTGTTTGAGGAAGAGTCCTCTAGTATCCAGATTGCATGTGAGGATGTATTCTCCTGTTAGTGGACTTCCTCCTCCACTTAAATTAGGGACTTATTGTTTGAGGGAGTCAATAATCTCCATTGGTTAGGATTCCCCCATCAATTCCTTAAAATACTCTCTGATGAAAAGTTTTTGGAACACCAGACTTTGCTAGGTTGTACGAAAGAGGACCTCCATTGATAAGTTACTCATATTACTTCCTCTACTAATGTGTCATCCTTCTCTAGCTTCAATAAAGGAACTTTGTCTTGGAGGTCATGCTTCACATTCATTTTGATACCCAGTTGTTTATAGCCTACACTCCTTTGAAAAGAAATTTCCTCATCTATACAAATTTTTCTACCTGTATAGCTTGCAAGCATATTTAAACCTTCCCTTAAACAATATTGAAGGACAATTTTATGGAAGTTAGCCTAGATTGGGACATGTTTCTACTTCACTTATTCAATCTTAATACGTGATTTCCACATTTGTAGGAAAATTAAATGGCTATTGTAATGTCAAAGACCAACTTCTATCACCTATTGAGCTTTTCCTTTTTAGGAGAATTTGAAAAGGAACAAGTGATCTTTATTAAGCATAACGTCTAGGATTCCTTTAGCATTCCATTACTTTGATGCCTTATGCTTTAACTAATAAAAAAGCTTATCTCTTACCTAAGAACAAGCTTACCATAATCAAAGTCCAAAAACTTGCACCTTCCTTAAAGACGTCTAAAGGAGGGGACACAGTGCCAACTCCATCCTTAGGCATTGGGTGCTATAATGAAAAATAAAGAAGGAAGGTTCACTTAGTACAAATTTCCAATCGAGGGTGGTAACTCCAAAGGTTAGCTTTAGGTCACCTTTAAAACCAACATTATTGTTAGGTAACAAAGGTATAGGTTATATGGGGAAAAGGGGATCACTAGTAGAAGGACTAGTGATTAAGAGTAAGGGAAAGATAGTTTGGATCACTAGTAGAAGGACTAGTGGTAATTTGACGGCTATAAACATCTTTTTTTAGAAGAAATGAAAAAGGCATCTATATGTGCTTCTCATCTCAATTGATGGGTGCCGCGTGTTCTAGAAATTCTCAACCCCTAATAAAAAATCAAACAGTTTCATTGTCTCAAATGGCTTCTATATGATTTCAAGAGCTAAAGAATGCAAAGAAACTTGCAGAAGGTTTTAGTGTAATCATTGTTTCTTCTTTTAGGAGATGCTTGTGTGTTTTACCTCATTATATTATATGTCTTTCGCTCAAGCCTTTTCTATAATTACTTGTTTTCATAATTTGATGTCTTAATTTCAAGTGTCACTTTTAATTTTTGTTTCAAGATTTAATCCCTTTTTGGATTGTGCTTTTCCAATCACTAATTATTATTACTTGTTTTTTGTTGAAGGCTAAATTGAAAAGTTTATGCACAAAATTCAAAATACAAAAAATGTAACTTAGGGTTTTAAATTTTTTAATTTCTTTGTTTCCTGGAGTCTTGCAGTTAACCTAATAAATTGATTGCTTGATTCTTGTTAGACACTACTATTCACAAGTTGTATTTTATTTTATTTAAAGTAATATCTTCTTTATGAACATTTTGATTACAATAACGTTTCTCTTTTTGATTCTTACTATATTCTACCATTACTTCTCATATTTTTTTAAAGTTGTATTTTGTTTTATTTAAAGGAATTTCTTATTTATTACCATATCATTTCTTTTCATTGATCTGGCATCCTTGTACAACCAACTTATTTAATTCTTTTGTCTTTAACCTATGAATATTAGCATTTTGTTAGGTAGAAATTTTTTTATCATCCACTATCATTAAGGTTCAAAATCTTAGTTCTACTCACTCTTGATATTTTAGGCTTATTATAGTTAATACACAGATTTTTTTAAATTCTTTAAAGCTTTAGTTTTTATCATAAGAAAAAGCTAATGATTTCTTATATGATTTATTAATCACACCAAAAAATTTATATCTTAAACATCTTGTGAAAAACCTCTCCTTCTATAAATTGGGAAAATATTATTGAATGGATATATCAAAAGCATTTGGCGTATGATGGAGATTTCTTAATCTTTATAATTATTTAGGCAATGTGGTCTATAGCATATAAATTGAAAGAAGTTATAGTTCATTTCAAAATCAAGTAGTGTAAAAGAATATACTCCTCCTTGAATTGATAGAAAATATTAGGCTACAATTAGTAACTCGTCTAATTCATTTTAGATGTAATGTAGTAATTGCTAATAAGTGTAAGCTAGTTCTAAGATAAGAAATGTAAGAATGTAGAATGCTTGATCCTGGAACTTGTATTAACAAAATAGTTTGATGGAGTTGATTCTTGGATAGTACTCATATGTAATCTAGTTAACTTTTCTTGTTTCTTCATGTTATCATAGATTTGTTTCATAATGGCCATTTTGATGCTCAGCTTTTCACATATATTTGTAGTTGTTTAAGCTTGTAATTATTCTTATATTGGTGCTATTTTTAAATATCTAATATAATTCCTTTTAACATCTCAAAACAAAAAACAAGTTTGGAATCAATCCCTTGGTTAAGTTTTACCATTAACTTTCACTAATCTAGCTTTTTTTGACAAGGGACACTTCTCGTGGATAACCATATTATAATATGGTAATTAGGAATTCGCAAACCACAAGAATAGTATATTAAAAATTAATTATAAATAATATCTTTATTAGTTTAATAAGATAACAAATTAAGTATTTAATTAAATGTCAATTTATTATGTATTAATATTAATAAATAAAATAATATATTTCTATTTATAATTTATAAATAGTTAATAGTTAATTCGATTGATTTTTATTAGTAATTAAAATTATAAAAATTCTAATTATTTTATTGATTTATCATATTTACATCTTATTACTTATATTAAAATATTAATAAAATTTTTAGTATATATATTTTATGTTTATTTTGTTAATATTAATGATTAATGTATTCTATTATATTTTTTAATAATTAATAATAGTTGAACATTATATTGAATCAAGTCTTTCATTAAAATTTTATTTAATTATATAATAATATTAATAAAAAAGATGATCAATTTTATTTTAATTTATAATATATTTTTATAAGTTATTAAAAGTTATTTGATTGGATTTTGAGCTTAAGCATACCTAACTCTGATTCACTTAAGACATAGGCCATTTATGATTTCCCTCCCCTACCCCATCTATTTCCCTTAGCTCCACCTCCATAATCTAACCCCCCTTCCTCTTAAGTTGAGTAACTTAGATGTAATCATTAGTGGAGAGAACATCAAGCCTCCTCTAAATTGGCACCAAGTAGTTAAGGAAAAAGATGGAGGTAAATTATAGTTATTGAGAATTTTATATAGAAAACTTTTGTACTATAAGTATACAGATCGTAACTTATAGTATAAAAGATATCGTTCCTATGAGAATTAAATATAATCACCGAATAATTTGAATCATACTTTGTCTAACGTAACAAAAATTGAATTAATTGAAAATTAAAGTAATCTAACAAACTTGATACCTGAACAAATAAAAGAAAATAATAAAATTGAAGTACTTGACCATGGAAACTTAAAAATTATTCTATCTTTATTTTGTTTTCCCTTCACCTTGTGAATTCAACTATGCTTGATCCTAGATATCTAAAGGTTTTGATTACCCTCTCCTGAGATCTAATTAAGTAATCCCAGTTGAAATAGATAACAGTTGAGTTGCAATCTCTCGATCTCTCAAAATCGCTTTTAACTACTCAATTAGATTTGAAGCAATCCTAAGGATAATTAACTCACAATTAAGATCTCTCTTCAATTAATCATCAACTTGATATTTGTAAGTCTATTAAGGTACCAACTCTCTTTGTGTAACTAAACATAAATAATTTGATTCAATCTCTCAATTCAAATCAAGTATAAGTATAACAAATATCACAAAGCAGTGATATGTTGAATTCAACAAAATAAAAGTTATACAAATCAATTCAAGAATAAACCCTAAAATAGATTTAGCAATCTATAATCATGTCCAAGACATAACTATTCAAATTTATCATATAAGGAAATGAAATACGATAAAGAGAATAGAATGAAATCAACTTAAAGCCTTGACTAGGAAAATCTGGAAAGTTGGAGTTGATCTTGATGTTTCTGTTTTTGATCTTTTTATTTGTGGCAGGCAACCCTTCTCTTTAGTGTTTTTTTTCTTCTTTTGGTTTCTCTCATGACCATCTAGTTTACCTATCTTTATTGTAGCCTTAATAATATCATTTTATAGCAAAAACTAGGTTTTTTGGAACTTACATGGACATATAGGTGACTGTATATCTCCAAAAACCTCTCAATCATGACTTTACGTGATCATAAAAGCTTACACAGGCATATACATAGATTTGTATATCAACATACATAGACATAAATAGCATCTTTGAAGCTCTAAATGCTTACAGTGACTTGCACGGTCATTATACACGATTGTGTAAGTCTAAGTTTGCTTCAATTCTTCCTTCAATATGATGGTTTGATTTGAATTCTTCTTCTTTTAGTCTATAAAGGCAATTATCACCTAAAAACACACTTGAAGTGAAATAAGTACCACAAATACTATAATAATCTCAAATAACAAGAAAAACATACTAAATATAGGTATACAAATATAATCAATTAACAGTTTATCAAGAGTTCTGCCCCTAAGATAATCTATGGAAGAACCTTAATTGCTCCAGACATCCAAACTCTTAAGGATGGTGCACATAGTTGGTAGATAACATTAGTTAGTTTCGTCATTAAGAAGTGCCCTCCATTTCCCATCATGTAACATCCCGTTCCCATATAACGGGTTGAACCATAGAAATGGGTACGCGTGAGAAATTAGGAAAACACATCTCATGCTTATGCATTTGTGAACAGTGACTTTTGCACATGAAAATATCTGTACATGCATTCATGACATTTTTCCGGTATAATTGAGAGTAAAATGTGATTTTTGAAAAATAAGCTTTGAGTGTGAAAAATT
>JAOQMS010000006.1:20208074-20237491 GCA_027563885.1 Erythroxylum longipes
AATATACTTGATTTTAAACATTTTGTCATTATAATTAGAGTGCATAAATTAAAAATAATCATTTAAAATATATTTAATTTTTGATATAAAACAAAATTTTAACAAATTTTTATTCCTCAACATTTTTTACAAACCAACCACCATCAATGATAATGGTAATCATTCCTTCATCTTAACCAATCATCATAGTTATAATGATTATATCTATTCTTATTCATTAATATATTCATTCTCATTCTCATTGCCCTCTATGAATCAAGCGTCCCCTAATATTTGCAGTTCAAAAATGGAGGTCGTATTTGATAGGGAGACAATTCATTGTTCGCACTGATCAAAAAAGTTTGAAGCATTTATGGGAGCAAAGGATCACCACTCCAGCTCAAGAAAAGTGGTTGGCCAAACTAATGGGGTATGATTTTGTCATAGAATACAAAAAGGGTAAGAATAACAATAGATGAGTTATTCTGAATTCATGAAAAAGAGTTAATGGATATCTCAACACCAACTCCAAATTGATTGACCTTGATAAAAGAGGAAGTTTGAAGCAATCCAAAATTGCAAAAAACTAGTTCAACTTTGTCACTAAGGAGAGGTTGTGGGTTCATGGGAATATAAGGAAGGAATTGTTTACTTCAAGAATAGAATTTATTTATCAATTGATTCCTCGTCAATTGCTATTATTGTTAAGAAAATACATTCCAACACTTATGAAGGGTATCATAAAACTCTTTATCGAGTAAGATCAATATTTTATTGGCAAGGCATGAGAAAAAGTCTCCTTGAAGCCATACGAGGGTGTGAAACCTGCCAAAGAAAAAAAAACAAATTATTAAGCTACCAGGATTGTTGCAACCACTTCCGTTTCCCACTTAAGTTTGGTTGCATATTTCAATGGATTTTGTGGAGAGTCTTCCTAAGTCAAAAGGAAAGTCAATTATTTATGTTGTTGTTGATCGTCTTTCAAACTTGGCTCGCTTCATTCGAATTTCTCATCCTTACTTTCCTGTAACCATAGCATAAGTATTTTTTAAGCAAAATTCAAGTTGTATGGAATGCCTGAAAGTATAGTATGTGATAAAGACCCCAATTTTACCAGTATATTTTAGAAGGAGTTGTTCAATTTACAAGGGACCACCTTTAATTTCAGCTCATCCTACCACCCCCAAACTAACAGACAGAAAAAAGCATTCAATCAAACATTGGAGATGTACGTTCACTATTTTAGTAGCCATAGGCCACATGAGCGGTTTAAGTGGATTCCTTGGGTTGCTTATACGTCAGTATCCATTCTTCTACAAAAAGAGACACCGTATGAGGTTATTTATGGTAGGCCTCTTCCTTCACTTTTAACATACATATCAAGCAATTCAAAAGTAAAAGTTGTGGATCAAGAATTGCACGCTAAAGACGATTATAAATGAGCTTAGAGGTCATCTAGCCTTGGCTCAACAACGTATAAAGAAATTCTATGATGGTTAAAGAAGTGAGAGAAGTTTTGACATCGGAGATTTTGTGTACTTGAGATTGCAATCAATAGGAAAATGTCCTTGCTGGCTATTTGCAGGAACCTTAAGTTATCACCAAGGTATTATGACCCATTTGAAGTTGTTAAAAAAATTGGTCCCGTAACTTATAAGTTGAAGCTTCCAACAAACTCTAAACTCCATCCAGTCTTTCATTTGTCTTGGCTTAAGAAGAAAATTAGAGCTAACGAGAAGGTTTAAGAAGATTTGCCAATCATTATTAGAAATGAAGAGTCCCTCACTGTTGTTCCTCACGCTATTCTTGAAAAGAGAAGAAACAAAAACAAAGAAGAGGTTTTAGTTCATTGGCAAGGTCTTTCTCTAGCGGAAGTAACTTGAGAGGATTATCATGAATTACATATTAGAGTTCTTGAATTCATCTTTGAGGAAAGGGGAAAAATCTAAGGGGGAGGAATGTTAGGTAGCTTATGGGAGTGGACACCTGTTAAATCCACTAGCCACTTATCTTGATTCAGTTTGAATAAGTCTTGGTTGAGTTGTCATTTAAATTTTTGAATTAGTTAATGTTGCTGTTATTGTTTTGAGATGTAGTTGTTAAAATATTGGAAGAGTAGTTGAACTATTCCCTTATATATTGCCCAACGAATCAGATGGATAAAGGAAAGCATTCTTTCATAAGCTAAACTAGCTCTTTGAACTCCTTAGGAGGTCTTCGTGCCTTCAGAGTAACTGGCTATTACTTATTTTGATTTTCAACTACTACTTATTTTGTTTTCCAACTTAATCAAAATTGGGAAGCTTAAGCATTATCAATTTAAGACAGATACTTCTTCTCTTAACCGACCAATTATGAGATCTCACGCACACAACAAACTGCCATAGAGACTATGAGAGTGAAAGATTCTCCATTTGAGCTACCTGAATCAACACTAATACCCTAGCCTCTTTCTACAGTACAGGCAATGATGCAAGGAGGTAATTGTGGCAGGGCAACATCACGTGTAAAATTCATGTTAAAGTAAGGAAGACACTATTTGCGAAGAGCAATTGATGGGGTTATATGAGAGATGATTTTACTAACAATGCTAGTTTTGCTGATGGTGTGTTACAAAATTTTTTTATTATTAATGGATAGAGATTATGGAGAGATTTTGGATATTAATTTTAAAAGTGAGAAGATGATATATCATTCTTACATAAATATAATCTTTTAATAGTTATGTTGTAGTTAAATTCTATAATATAGAATCTTATCATATAAAGGTTAGCATTGATCGAAGATCATGTAAAAAGGCTGAGCCTTACTTAAATAGATGGTAAGTGAAATTGTGTTGAGCAAAAGTGTAAATACAATTTGCGATATAAGTTTGGTGTTTAAAGATCTTTTGTAACAACCAGCACCATGGAACAACATGCCAACTAAAAATGAAAACGCGTTGCCATTAATTTAATGGATAAGACCTGAGTTTCAATATAAAAAGAATCTTATGTTTTACGCGTTAGACTTTGTTTCTAATTTAATGGAGAAGTAAACCCTCTCGCTGTTCTCTCTTCTCGAAGGCGGTTATAAGCAACCTCTCCTTCCTCGAATCTCGCTCTTTCCTTGACATCTACACAAATTTTGTCAAAAACCTTATCTTATATAGCCAAACAACGACCCATCTCTCTTGCTAAATCTCATCCAAAAACATCCGTTAAATTCATCCAACTATTCTTTTTCTGCAACACCCATACACCCCAGTTCTTCTTATCTTCCAAAAGCCAATCCTTTTGGGTTTTCTGTTATCTTCTCATCTTTCGATCCACAAGAGCCAACCATGGAGTGTAGGCCGTTGGAGATCACGATTGCATCTGCCAAAGACCTCAAAGACGTCAATCTTTTCACTAAGATGGACGTTTACGCGGTGGTTTCAATCAAAGGGGATCCATATTCAACCCAAAAGCAGAAGACCCATGTGCACAAGGATTGTGGCCCCAACCCCAACTGGAATTTCACCATGAAATTCAACCTTGACGAGGCTTCTCTCCAACAAAACCGCCTCACCCTCGACATCAAACTCAAATCCGACCGCACCCTAGGAGACAAAGACATCGGAGAAGTCTATGTACCAATCAAAGAGCTCCTGGACAGCGCCGGAGATCCCAAAGAATACAAGCACATGAGTTACAGTGTCAGCACACCAACTGGCAAAGCTAAAGGAACTCTCAACTTTTCTTACAAGTTTGGAGAGAAACACAACGCCCCACCACCAAAACAAAAGGCCAAGAAAGTTGAGGAGCCCGTTATGGCTTATCCGCCAGCCGGATATCCCAACGGTGCCGGAGCAAGTTATCCATTACCAGGAGGACACCCACCACCTCCACCCCCACCTCATCATATGGACGCTGGGAAAGCTCACGCGCAGCCTTATCCGCCGCAATACGCCTACCCTCCACAGGGTGGTTATCCACCTCAACAGTATCCACCGTACAGTGGGTATCCGCCGCAACAAGGGTACGGCTACGGAGGCTATCCGCCGCAACAAAAGCCGCAGAAGAGTGGGAAAGGCAAGTTAGCTTTGGGATTGGGTGCTGGGTTGCTTGGTGGGTTGCTGCTTGGAGACATGGTGTCAGACATCGGTGATGCTGCAGCTTACGACGCCGGATTCGATGATGGTTTTGATTTTTAAGCATCTTTATGTTGAATCTGCTTTGTTGGTACTCAAGAGTTTATATATATGAATTATGGACATTGTTTAACCTATGATCTGACTCACATTCCATTGATACACGATGATATAGGATTCTTCTGGGATATATCTTAGTTGAAGTTGCATTGTTTCAATTAATGAGGTTAACGTTTTTCCTGATACATAAAATTAGAGGCCGAAGGGCTCCAATCCTTCCTTTTTCTTTTGTTTTTGCACCAAAGCTTTTAAAAGTTTAGTATCAAAACCCTTCCCTTTCTCAAAACCTTCTTGATGATTAATTAGTTTTGCTATTTCACTTGTCAGCTTCCTAAGATGAGAATGTAAGCATTAGCATTCATTGGAACAAAAGTATAGGAATTTATGGCGCTGGCTAAAAGTTTATTATGATAACGAAATTCAGTGTGCTTAAACTAAATGGGTTCACAAAACCCAGGTGTTACATGTCCGGATGCATCCCCATCTCCTCTGGAATAACGATCAAACTCACTCGAGTATCATATGATCTTTTCACATCCACCTTCATACGCTCTCCAACTCTATCCCCCATGATTTCGATGATCTAAATAATAAATGGAATTGGCGAGTTGATTATTTCATGTGCAAGCCTGAATTGCTTGACAGCTGGAAATAAATAAATATGCACATCAATCTCATGCAAACACAGACACTTACCTCGTCGATGCTTTTGACAGGCTTCCCGTCAAACTTGATGACCACATCACCAGAAATAAACCCAGCACGATCAGCAGGAGAACCTGGTGTTACCTGCATTTAAACATCAGACATCAAACGGACTCATTGTAAAACTGTGCTCTTTATATATGCACACCAAACGAGAAAACAACGGTCACTTAAAAAGGCCTACCATAGGCACAAGCACACCTCTGTCAACATCGGGGAATGCAGCGTCTCTTTCCCTCAATTGAGCAACAATTTTCTCGTTAAGCTCAATCATTCTCAACCCAAGCCATGGCCGTACAACTCTCCTGAACAAAAATAACTTCAGAGAAAACTCCAGAGATTTAGATATTGAACAAAATCCACAATTTGGCCATCACCATTGCCCTCAAACCAAACTACCAAGGTTATTTTGATCTTCTCTTAGGCATGCTTTTCTTTATTAAACTTGACTAAACCCTCTTAGCATTTAACTACCTAAGAATGTCTATTGGACAATAAGTAGAAAATATTTGTATTTTATGCGCCTGACTTCGTTTTCAAAACTCAAAATATACTTGCCCACTCTTCTTAAACTGCTCTATTATTTTGGCAACTGAATCAATAGGTACGGCAAAGCCCAACCCATCTGCAGCCAATACTTTCATGATGTTGATGCCAACAATTTCACCATCAACATTGACAAGTGGTCCACCTGAATTTCCCTATACCACAAATACACAAAACAAATGCACATCAACCTACACTGTTGTGCACTGAAATATGGATGCCATGTCCAAAGTAGTGATGACTTTTCCACAATGAAGGAGAGACTACCTCATTTATTGCACAATCTGTCTGTAAAAACTCTCTCCCCACTCCTCCAAGACCCAAGTCACGGCTTTTCCGATCAACACAGCTATGCAGAAGGAAGAGAAAACAAATTCAGAAATCATCACGAATAATTACCTGGCCATTTAAAACAGAATATATTATGATAAAAATTACCAATGTCCATGACAAGAGCATTAGCCAAATGTACATAGCAAAATTGTAAAATGATTACATTAATTAACCGCAGACAACTAAACACCAACCATTATATTTGTTATTGCTAATATTACCTTACAATCCCAGCCGTTACAGTATTTTGAAGGGAAAGTGGACAGCCCATAGCTATCACCCAGTCCCCAGGGCGAAGCTTACTTGAAGAACCAAGCTTAGCTGTTGGCAACGGAGTTTTTGACTTGATCTTCACAATAGCAATGTCAGAATGCAAATCTGCATTGACCAGTGTACCTTCAAATGTCTGACCATCTTGCAAAGTAACATCAACCTGATTGAAGTAGTTTATTAAGTAGTCAAAGTTCTGTACCTTCAGAGGAAGGGGGGGGAGGGGAAGGCTAAATTTTGGATCATAAGATTGCACATGCTTCTCAATAATAAGGGTAAATCCATTACTCAAATTAGGAATGCCACATTAAGTAATAAGAAATATTCAAGACCAGTAAACACTTCATGCAGACAAACCAGTTGCCAAAATACTTGGCTATCAACAAGTGGAAACTTCTAGGACTTTAGATGGATGATCCAATTAATACATAGTAATTTTTACAAATTAACCTAAAAGACGACACTCAAACAGAGTAATTAATATGCTCATTGTGGGTTGATCACTAACCTTCCCTTTGGATAAAGGTCTTGCTCCTTGAAAGTTAGCCACAACATGAGCACATGTTAAGATAGTACCATCAGAATCAACAATAGTTCCAGATCCCACACTCTTTCCAGCAGCAATGCTATAGAAACCTATAAAAGTGAATTGGAAACAACCCCTTGGTCAAAATTTTGATTAGTTTATGCGTGTAGCTTAACATTTTTAAAATTTAAAAAAAAACTTAAGATTTTTAAAAGCTATACCCACTGGAACTGATATATTGACAACAGCAGGACTGACACTAGCAGCAGCATTGGCAAGACTGTCTCTGCCAAGACATCCACAACTTGGTTTTGAACCATCCCCGTCGACCCCAGAACTTAATTTCCCAAAGTCATGTGATGAAATTGGGCTAACTCTACACGAGAACAATGAAAGAGTCCCTACAAATTGTGAAGTTCAAATTCATTACTTAAAAAACATAAAAAGAAAATCCAGTAGATAAAAAGATTTACCAAAATAAAACAACATACCGAATGGGCACCGATCCAGTAAATTAAACGGAGGGACCAAGTCCCTTGACATTTTCCATGGCAGTGAGGGTGGTTGGCGCAATTGTGTAGGAATTGAAAAAGAAATGCTTCCACCTAAAGCATTGAATCGAGAATTGTTAACTTCAAACGAACCGAACTTCAGTCGGGCGTCAAATTATGTACAGAAATGAATTGCCAACTTCAAGCCGTCGTCAAAGTTGGGTGACAACCACATTCACAAACACCATCATTTAATGTACGCCGAAACTTAATTCCAACTTTTCACCAACAAGAATTGAGAGAGAAGGGGGAGAATCTGACTGAAATCAGAGGCGCTGCATAAACACAAAACTGTCGAACCAGTGGCAGCAATTGACACAATTCGCAAGACAGAAGTTCTAGCGCATGCAGCTGAAACCCTTTTCTAGTCATCAAAGGAGGTAAAATTATAACACCAATTGTTTCCAACAGAAGGGGAAAAAAAAAGAGCCTTGTTTGTGATGCAAAGAAAGCGCACCTACCAGAAACTGGTTCATTTGTTCGAGAGGCAATACGCATCGCAATTGTCTAAAACCCTAGTCCACTTAAACCTCCACCTCCTGTCAGATTCCGCAAAACAACACTTAGAAATTTTGGATCGGCCCAAGTGACAGAAGCCTAATCAGTGACTATTTGGATACTTTATATGCTTTAACATCTTTAAGCGCAACACAATTCACATGAAATCGTTGTTTTTGAATTTTATTGGCACGGGAAGCCTAAAACTCATTTAACATCTTTTGACCGGACCCAACTGAGAGTTAGAAATTAAACATGGTTTAATACATAATTCTAGATTATCAGTTGTAAAGTGTTATATTTGACTTGATCAAAATATTAAGCTAAATTGTTTTTGAACTCCTTTAGACAACTTTATTGAAGCTGACATTATAGTTGGTTATTATCAACTTTGTATGATCATTTGGTCATTACATGCATTGTAAAAAATATCAAAAGAAAATTGAGTGCAAAAAAGGTGTGAAAGCTTTATAAGGTGCCCAACTCCAACAAATTGTAAAGTGTAAAGTATTAATAAAATTTTGAGTGTGTATTTTGATAACTAGTTTATTTTAGGTCATTATAATTGCTAACATATGGTATCAGAGCTGGGTTAAAGTGCTTAAGTAGATTAAGGTGACTTTAAGTAGGGATGTTAATAGTTCGAGCCTGAGCCTGGGTCACTCTTAGCTCAACTCGGCCCAATCCACGGGCTAGGTGGTTTTTTAAAAAATTAAAAAAACGTCAATTTTGACAAAATGACATCGTTTTTGATATTACAGTTGGGTCACGCTAGGTTAACTTGTGCTTGAATCGACCTCGACCTGTGGCCTAATCGAGTAGAACAATTTTGGCCCGTGGACCAGTCAACCTCGTCCCAAAATTGACATTCCTAGCTTTAAGTTCAAGAAGTTCAACCAATGCAATTATCAATTTTCAATTTTAATGGCAAAAACAATTTTGCGATGTGGAAACGCTTGATGGAATTATATTTGAGAAGCAACGTGGTATGGTGAAATTTTGAAGAAATACTTTGTAGAAAAAAAACTGATAATTGAAGAATCACAACAACTGGTTCGTGATCGTTCATTAAATGAAAAGGCCTTGTTTTTAATTTGTTAATCTGTTAAGTTGCTGATTCTTAAAAGAAAATATTCTATGCTAAACCAGCAAGGGAGGCTTAGGATATTTTACTCAAAACGTATGAAGAAGCCGAAACAGTTAAGCGAATAAGACTAAAATGTTTGAAAAGGCAAAACGAGTTGATGGAGCAAGGCAAAGATGAAAGTATTTGTGATTATTTTTCACGAATGGAAAAATTGATCAATGAGATGATAAATAATGGTCATGATATTATGGAAAAAGATATCTTGGAGAAGATCATGCTCATGTTGACAAGTTGATTTGATTATGTTATCATAGCCATTAAAGAGTCTAAAGGTTTGGAGTCCATGACTCTAAATGATTTGCAAGCCTTATTAGAGTCCCATGAAGTGTGAATGAATGAAAGATCACCAAACACAACGGAACAAGTTCTAAAAGCCCAAGTAAATTTAAGAAATGAAAAGGAAACTTCAATAGGAAAAACAGAGCATACTCAAAGAATTTCAAATTTCATAGCTAGAAGAGGAAAAAATTTTAGAACCAATTCTAGACCAAGAGCAAGAAAGAGTGAAACTCCTCAGGATAAATCCACTATTCAATGTTACAAATGCAAAAAGTTTGGTCAATGTCAATCTGAGTGCGAGTCAAATATTCAGTGCCATAATTGCAAAAAATATGGTCACTATAGTAAAGAATGTCATGACTAAAGACAAGAACATAAAGATAATCGAGCTGGAGTCGCTGAGAATAATAACCCAAAGACCTTGTTGATGATCACTCATAAAACCAGTAATAGTGGTAATTGTCAATGGTTGGTAAATTCGGGTTGCAGCAATCACTTCAGTAGAAGCAAGGAAGTTTTTTCCAAATTACATGAATCCTTTTAGTCTTTAGTAAACCTTGTCAATAACTACCAGATTCTAGTTTTGGAAAAAGGAAAGATTGTGATAAAATTGAAGAATAGGTCTTTAAATTGTATTTATAATATGTACTATGCTCCTACTCTTTGCTAGAATCTATTAAGCGTAAGACAACTATTAGAAAAGGGTTATAATTTACACTTCAATAAAGATGGATACATCGTGAGTGATATAAAAAACTGAATGATTCTAAAGACAAGAATGACATCCAATCATCTATTTCCAAAATATCTTAATTACGGTAATACTTCTTGTTGTAATACTATGACTATCAATGATAGTTGGTTATGGAACATGTGAATTAGACACTTGAATCTTGGAAGCATTAAGTTTCTTGCAAACAAATAATGGGTTTCAGGCTTGCTAACCATTTAAGTTCCTAGCCAGATTTGTGAGTTATATGTAATTGGGAAAAGCATAAAGATCCATTTTCTACAAAGTAGGCATGGACAGCCAAACGTCCACTAGAGCTCGTGCATTTAGAAAGGCATTGGTTTATTTTTTGAAGTAGAAACCTGAGCCATCTGAAGTACTTAAGAATTTTGTAGCATATATTGAATGTAGTTATTCTTTCAAGACTTTGAGAACGAATAGAGGCATAAAATATATTGTTTGTGATGATTTCTTAAGAAAGTATGAAATTAAGCATCATTTCCGTAACAAAATTAAGTGGCAGAAAGGAAAAACTGAACTATCATGGATATGGTGAAAACCATATTATTTTGTAAGAAGTTACCTAAAAATTTCTGGGTAGAGGTTGTGGCTTGTGTGATCTATATTTTGAATAGGTGTCCGGTTAAAAGTGTCCGTGATAAATCTCCATAAGAAGCATGGAGTGGACGAAAGCCTAATCTTAGTCATATGAGAGTGTTTGGTTGCATAGCATATTCATATGTGTCTGATGAGTTGAGAAAGAAGCTAGATGACAAGGCAAAAAAAGTATATATCTTTGTAACAACATGGAAACAAAAACTTTTAAGCTTTATAATACAAAGACATAAAAAGTGATCATTAGTTGAGATGTTAATTTTAAAGAAGATGGAGTATGGTATTGATAAAAAAAGAAAAGAAATCATTGCTAGTATCAGTGTTCATAAACAATGAATTGGAAATGACTAATCAAACTGGCAAGTCATCTTCACCTTTAGTTCCTGAAGAGCCAACTCATGTTGATCCTGAAGTGTCATCTACTCCTACTTCACATTTACTTAGGCGCTCACAATGAGAATGTCATCTACCCTCTTATCTAAAAGATTATCAAGTAGGTGATGATGGCAAAGATGAAGAAGTTGTGGCCCATTATTTCTTTTGTAGATTGTGATCCAGTAATGGTCGAGGAAGTAGTGAATGATGGTCGTTGGATTAAAGCAATGGATGAAGAAATATGTGTCATAGAAAAGAATAAAACATGAAAGTTAACCACTTTACCAAAGAAGCCTATTCGTGTCAAATGGGTATACTAGACAAAGTAAAATTCTAATTGAGAAATGGAATGCTTTAAATGAAGATTAGTTGTAAAAGGATACAAGTAAAAGTCTGGTATCAATTATTCCAAAGTATTTGCAACTGTTGCCAGATTGGATACTATACGGTTAATCATTTCACTTGTCGCTCAAAGTAATTGGAAGATTTATCAAATGGATGTCAAATCATCCTTTTTGAATAGTTTACTTTAAGAAGAAGTATTCATTGAGCAACCACCAGGATATTTAAAGCAAGGAGAAGAAGATAAGGTTTATCAACTAAAGAAGGAGTTGTATGGTCTTAAACAAGCACCAAAGGCATGGTATACTCGTATTGATACTTATTTCATTGAATATGGTTTTCATAAGCATCCATACGAACATATTTTATATATTAAGGTCAATAAGGAAGGAGACATTGTTTCAATTTGTCTTTATATAGATGATTTGATCTTAACTGGTAATAATTAAATATTGTTTTCAAAATTCAAGAAAGATATGGTTGATCACTTTGAGATGACAGATATGAGATTAATGTCCTACTTTCTTAGGATGGAGGTAAAGCAAACAAATGAAGGCAAATTTATTTCACAATAGAGTGAGAATCATGAGCAGTTTTATGGATTCACCACGATAATCTCATCAGCAAGTCATAAATCAAATTTTAAGATATATTAAAGATACAATTGATGATGGCATATTTTATTGAAACAGTAAAAATATATGACTAGTTGGATATTAAGTGATTAAGCTGGTGACATTGAAAAGAGAAGCACTTTAGGTTTTTTTCATGTTATTTTTGGAGCATTTTCTTGGTCTTCAAAGAAACAACAAATATTTGCTCTTTCAATTGTAGAAGTAGAGTATATAGCAGCAATAAATTGTGCTACTCAAGCGATTTGGCTACAGATGATGCTTAGCGAATTAAGATGGTCCAATGACAATCTACTGTGACAATAAATCAGCAATTGCCTTAATAAAGAATCTAGTATGCCATGATCGAAGTAAGCATATTAACATTAAACATTATTATATTTGAGATTTGGTTAAAGACAAAAAAAATTGAATATTACACATCTGAAGATCAAATAACATAAATTTTCATGAAGCCCTTAAAAGTTGAGTTATTTTACAAGTTGAAGAACATGCTTGAAATAATTAAAACAAGCTTAAGAGAGAATGTTAGAAATTAAACTTGATTTAATACATGCTTCAAGATTATGAGTTGTAAAATGTTATATTTAACTTGGTCAAAATACCAAACCAAATTATTTTTGAACTCCTTTAGACAACATCATTAACGCTAGAATTATAGTCGGTTATTACCGACTTTGCTTCTCTATAACTATAGTCATTTGGTAATTACATACATTGTAAAAAAAATCAAAAGAAAAAAAGGGGGTGGGGAATGTAAAAGCTTTATAAGGTATCCAACTCTAACAAATTGTATAGTGTGAAGTATTAATAAAATTTTAAGTATGTATTTTATTAACTAGTTTATTTTAGACAATTATAATTGCCAGCAGTCAATGTTGTGCCCAAAAAGTTCTAAAAATTACCTAGGTTGTCCTACTCGCAAGTATAAGAGGTAGTTGTAATGATTACTTAGGATCGTCTCTCATAGAGGTGAAATTGGTTTACTTAAATTAATTTCAAACAAAAATAAAAAAATGCAATCCTAAACATTTTATCCCTATTTTTTGAGTTAAGGCTTTAAAGAAAATCACAAATTAGTATGAAAAGTAAAAGATTCAGCTGGAAGCAAAGACGAATATATTAATCAAAATGGAAGGCTCTTGAGAATTAATGTCGCTAATTTAATCTCCTATGCATGATTAAAAGGAATGATTGGATAGTTGGCTTACTAAAATTAACAGTTGGGTTCTAAATTAACTCGAATAATGAATTAATCTAACTGTCATATTCAACATTTTATCATCTGAATTAATTATGAAAACCTGACCACTAATTACCATTTAAGTTAATATATTTTTGGTTCTTAACCTAAGCATCTATAGTTTCTCGTTCCGTATTAAACGTTTTCTATCAATCCTTTGTTTAATACTAAAATGATTCAAGGTTTGGTCATGCCATTACATCCATTCAGCATAGAAACTACAACAATTAATAAGACAACAAAACTGTAACTCATTCATGCATAATTAATTAAAACAGCTACATTAATCCTTAAGAAAAAGATTCAACCCATCATAGCATAAACACGGTTCATCATTCTCAAATACTTAAATCCCATATTCAAGAATAACAAAGAAGTATCAAGACAATAAAATAATGAATATCGAAATGGACTATCAATCTTTAGTAAGGAAGAAAAGTTCAAAAGATGAAGATAAAAGAGTTCAATAACAGTAACAAAGATGAAACAAGAAATGACAAACAAAATAAACCCTCAGATGAGAAAGTCGGCGGTGGATCTCCTGCCTAGCTTAGAACTTTGGCGTTGGCTCTTACCTTCTGCCTCTACTCTACTCCTCACCCGACTACTCCCTGTTATATTCTTCTTCTTTTTCCCTACCTCTGCTCTCTTGTTTTGTCTCCGTCTCTCTACCTTACCTTTCCCTCTATTCTTTTTGTTCCACCCAAATGTGTCTTCAGTGTGAGTGAAGAGTGAGTAATGAATGATGAATAATCTCAACCGCCACCCTCTCCTTTCCTTTTGTAATATGCTCATAGGTCTAGGGTTTTGTGCCCTCAACCTATATAGTTTCCACGTAATAACTAAAACAATTATGGGAAAAATGTGTGAAGGTGGGTCATGGCTGTGACTTACATGTTACCGTCGTGACATATATCACAACCATGATATGGTAAGTAACATGATGCCCATTTTCACACACAATTTGTTATTCCACATTCATAAAATAATCCAATTAAGATCCGTGCAATATCCACACTAATTTCACTCAATATCAAATTTGAATTAAATGACAACCAATTTCAATATATGAAAACAAGCAAACTCAAACAAAATTAAACACAACAATTCCCCCACACTTAAACTATACTTACCCTCAAGTAAAATAAAGAACACTAGATAATAAAAACACAAACAATGAAAATAATGATTTTCCCAGTTAATAATAAAAGATATCGACGATCAATTCAACAAACACAACCTGAGAACTCAAAACTCATAATACTCCGTGAATAGACTATTCTCTGCATGCTTAGCCAAAATTAACAAGTAATTCAACTCAAAGACTATTAACAAGTATGATAGATACTCACTTCCCTTTCCATTCTCTCAAGCATTCAAAGGCAGTAAATATTCACTCATTATTCAATTCATTTAAGGCATCTACTATGAGCTTGCTTACTAATCCAATTTCCACCACTCATATCAAACACAAACATCAATCTAAAGGTCTTTATTTTGGTTGTAATGAGGCCGGCCTAAATGTAGGAAAAAGGAATATCGCAGTTTAAAAATCACATAACAAATTGAGCATTTAAAGTAATACAGAATAGTGAACCATAAAACACTCAATTCTTTCCTCTCATTTAACAAAATTAACACTTCCATTTTCACTTCTCTTCTTTTCATTATCTGGTCATCTTCTCTTCCTTCCTTTTCTTTTTATTTCCTTTTCTTCTTTTTCCTTTTTCTTCTTTTTCTTGATTGATTTTTTTCTTTTTTATTTATTATATTTTTCATTTATTTATTTAGATCAGATCAAATTTAGAAGAGAAAAATGTAGAGGAGAGACATAAATTATTACAACCTTACCCATTCCTAACTCAAAAGCCAAGTATATGCTATAATTCCCCCATAGTTGCTCAAACAATTATTCCTTAAACCCAATCGTACAAATTCAAATTCTTAACTTGCCTTATGGTAGGTGTAATGAAAAGGATAAACAATCAAGGTCAAGGCTCATATTTTGAGTTAAAAGAAAGAAAAAGTTTCATTTAAGCCCAAAGGGGCTCACTGAGGGTGACATTATGGTGGCTTTTTAAGTAAAAATGGTAAATCCTAATTGCCTTCATCATTTCAATGTTTATGTAAGATTAAGTGATCTCAACTAGTATTTGCAAGTAAGTTTTAGAGTTCTTTAATCATAAAAGAACACTCTCAACAAAGAATACTTGAATTTGGTGTTTAATAGTTCAAAAGGCCCAATTCTTACCAAATGAAAAGTGTCATTCATCTATCACAACAAGCCAACATCCCTTTAATCGAAATCCAAGCCAATCAGCCTAAGCAAGCAAGTATACTCATTCACTCATATTATGCATGTCTAATCCATATCGAGTTCATTTAATAACTATGCATCTCTAACTACTAAATGGGAAAATAAACACACAACACACAAATAATAAATATTTTTTAAACTAATACTCCCCCTCCCCCTCCAACACTTAAACATCACATTGCTCCTAATGTGATACAAACAAGTAAAAGAGGGATCCAAGACACAAAATAACACGAATAAGAATAAGCATAAAAATGAAAGACATTAAACTAACAAGCATTATTTTTAAAAAAAAAAGAACAAGGATAGAATACGATACAAAAGTGTGGGTGGTGGCTACATCGATGTGGTGTGAAGCATGATGTACTACATCTAGGAGTGGAGAATAGCTGCAAGAAAGACAAATAAAAGAGATTGAAAAGTAAGTTTATGCACACAAAGCAAACAGATTAAGTAGAGTTTCGCTAAACAGAAATAACAAACAACTAATTGAAAAACAAAATAAAAATTAAATAGGTTGCTTCTTTAATGTCTTGTAACTGGACGCCTCAACGGTCGTGCTCAAGGTGGGTCGCTCAAAGTGATTGATTCCACTATTTCCTCCTTTTCATTCGAATCTGTCTCCAAGAATCTCCCAAATACTGCCTCAATTGCATTCACTAGCAATTGGCATCATTCTTCACTCTCCTTAACCAAGTCCAACTTCTTTTCTTCTTCTTCCTATAAGGCAAAATGAAAATTAGAAGCATTAACTTGATCAACAAAAGAACAATCTTCAAAAACAGTAAAAGTAGATAAGTTTAACATTAAAGATTGAAAATTCTATTGTTTCTCGTAAGACGGTCATGGTCAATTTCCCATTCTTCACATCGATCAAAGTGTTAGTGGTGGCTATAAAAGGCCTTCCTAGGAGTATGGAGTGCTCCTTTTCTTTCTCCTTCACTTCCCCCATATCTAGGACAACAAAGTCTATGGGAACAATCAATCCTCCAACTTTCATTAATACGTCCTCCATTATTCCTTTTGAATAGTGGATTGACCTATTCGCTAATTACAAAAACATGTCCGTTGGTCTTAACTGTCCTAGACCCAATTTCTCATAAATAGAGTGAGGCGTAAGGTTTATGTTGGCTCCTCTAAGATCAAACATCCCCTTAACTTCATCACCATACCCATTAATACTTTCATGATAAAATGTCTAGGGTCTTTTAGTTTGGGGGGTAAATGCTGCTGCAGAATTGCACTTGCTACTTCCGAAACTAGTACCTTTTCATTAGGCTTAAACTTTTATTTCTTAATGCTTAGTTCCTTAAAGAACTTAAAATAAGCCAAAATGTTCCTAATCACATCTAACAAGGGTAGATTAACATTAACCTTAGAAAGCATGCTATATAGATTGGAAAACTGCTCATCTTGTTTTGATTCCTTAAGACGACTTAAATAAGGAATTGGTGGTCGATAAGGATCCGTCGCCTTGTGTAGTTTTTGTCCTTCATTGTCCTTGGTGTCATGCTTAAGTTGTTTACCCTTTTGAGTGTGAGTTGAAGAGTTTCTCCCATTGCTTTTCTCATTCTTCTCATCTTCTTCTTTAGGGAGGCTTTTCTTCTTTTAATTATCAATATTAGGTAGGTCAGAAGGAAACTCAACATGATTGTCAATCACTTTATCACTTCTCAGAATTGTAATTACTTGGGCTTCCTCAGGTTGACTGGGCAACCTTACCTTTTGATTGTTATGCATTTGAGCTACAAGTTGCCCCACTTGAATCTCAATCCTCTTAACAGATGCTTCTAAGGAGTCAAATATCTTGTTGTTCATTTCTTAATTCCGAGTTGTGACTTGAATGAATGCATTCAGGCTTTCCTCTAAAGAAGGCTTTCTCGGTAGGTTGTCATTTGAGGATTGCCTTTGGAAAAAGTTTGGCCTCTAAAAATTTTGGTTCTGTGGTTGGGGTTGCACTAGTGGATTATTGGTCTTCCATGAAAAATTGAGGTGGCTTCTCGAATAAAGATTGCAGGTGTTTAAATACGGATCATTTCGCTCCCTTGGTTGAAAACCGTTAAGTGCATTCACTTATTCCTCCTCAGCAAAAGGTTTGAAAGAATACGTATAAACATTCTCTCCATGACCACAAGTTTCACATATACCATAAACTTCTTGATTTGGAACATTCTGGGGTAATCTCATAGTTAACATCTTTACATACCTCGTTAACTCAGCTAACTGCATAACTAATTCTTGATTCAAGCTCACTTCATGAACTCTAGCTCTTTTTCCCCTCACGCTCTTTTGTTGAGGATTAACCCCTAACATTTCTAAGATTTCATAAGTTTCTTCGGCTGTCCTCTCTCCTACAGCTCCTCCTGCAGCATTGTCCATCGCGTACTAGCACTATTGCATCAACCTATCATAAAAGAATTGGTTTAGCATGTGAAGTAGAAAATGATGGTGTGGGCATTGTATCAGCAAGAGCTTAAAGCGTTCCCACGCCTCATGAAATGACTCTCCCTCCATATGAGAAAAGGTAGCTATCTTGGTGCGCAACTTATATGTCTTTTACTGGGAAAAGAATTTTCCCATGAATTTGTTGTACACCTCTTCCCATGTAGTCAATGAATTAGGTGGAAGGGTCATTAGCCACACCTTGGCCCAATCTTTCAATGTGTATGGGAAGCAGCTCATCCTAAGTTGATCCTCATTTAGTTGATCCTCATTTAGTCCATCTAAAGGGAATGTTTGGAGAGTGGTATAGAATTCCCAAATGAAATTTAAAGGGTCTTCATTGGGAACCCCATAGAAAGACGACAACTTGTTGTAATGGATGCTCTTAAATTCGTAATTTCTAGTTGTTTCTCCCAAACTTATACATAACTTCGTAATACCAATCACTGGTCTAGCGTACTCCTTCATCACTAATTGCCTTTCACCCATCTTGTGGTTATTCACTTAATCTTCACGATTGGGTTCCTCGTGATTGTCTTCAGAGTCCCATTGAGGCCTTCGTCTTCGATGTATGTTATCAATAAAAGGAACGGGTTCACTATCTAAAGATCTCCTTCCTAGCATAAACCAAGTGAATTCATGACCTAAAGTTCTCTTACTTAACACAAATTAACTACAGAAAGTACTAAATTAATAACAAAAATTACAAAACACATTAACAATATATCACAATAAAACATGCATGCATGAATAAACACAAACAATCAAAATCAATTTAGTAAACAAAAAAAATCAAAATTAAATCAAGTTTAAATGCTAAACATCTCCCCAGCAATGACGTCAAAAACTTGTTGTGCCAAAAAAGTTCTAAAAATTACCTTGGCTATCTTACTTGTAAATATGAGGTGGTTATAATGATTACCCAGGGTCGTTTCTCACGAAGGTGAAATTGGTTCACTTAAATTAGTCTAAAACAAAAATAAAAACAAATGCAATCCTAAAAATTCTATCCCGATTTGTTGAGTTAAGGCTTTAAAGAAAATCACAAATTAGTCTAAAAAGTAAATGATTCAACTGGAAGCAAAGATGAATAGATTAATCGAAATGGAAGACTCTTGAAAATTAATGTCGCTAATTTAATCTCCAATGCATGATTAAGGGGAATGATTGGATAGTTGTCTTACTAAAATTAACAGTTAGGTTCTAAATTAACTCGGAGAATGAATTAATCTAACTTTCATATTCAACAAGTTATCATCCAAATTAATTTTGAAAACTCGACCACTAATTACCACTTAAGTTAATATATTTTTGGTTCTTAACCTAAGTGTCCATAGTTTCTCATTCTGTATTAAACTTCTTCTCTCGATCCTTCTTTTAATACTAAAATAATGCAACGTTTAGTCATGCCATTACATCCATTCAGCTTAGAAACCACAGCAATTAATAAGACAACAAAATTGTAACTCATTTATACATAGTTGATTAAAATAGCCACATTAATCCTCAAGAAAAAGATTCAACCCATCATATCATAAACACAGTTCACCATTCTTAAATACTTAAATCCCATATTCAAGAATAACAAAGAAGTATCAAGATAATAAAATAATGAATATCGAAATGGATTATCAATCTTTAGTAAGGAAGACAAGTTCAAAAGATGAAGATAAAAGAGTTCAATAACAATAACAGAGATGAAATAAGAAATGACAAACAAAATAAACCCTCGGATGAGAAAGCCGGCGATGGATCTCCTGCCCAGCTTAGAACTCTGACGTTGGCTCTCGCCTTCTGCCTTTGCTCTACTCCTCACCCGACTACTCCCTGTTATATTCTTCTTCTTTTTCCCTACCTCCACTCTCTTGTTTTGTCTTCGTCTCTCTACCTCACCTTTCCCTCTGTTCTTTTTGTTCCACCCAAATGTGTCTCCAGTGTGAGTGATGAATAGTGAATGATGAATAATCTCAACCGCCACCCTCTCCTTTCCTTTTTTAGTATGCTCCTAGGTTTTTATGCCCTCAACCTCTACAGCTGCCACATAACAACTAAAACAATTACGAGAAAAATGTGTGAAGGTGGGTCATGGCTGTAACTTTTAAGTTATAGCCGTGCGTAAGTCATGATTGTGACTTACATGTCACAACCATGACATATAAGTAATGGTTGTGACTTATAAGTCACAATCTAGAAATGCTCTTGGTTGTGACTTACCATGTCACAAACGTGATGCCCATTTTCATGCACAATGTCATGCCACATTCACAAAATAATCCAATTAAGATCCATTCAACATCAACACTAATTTCACTCTATTCATATCAAATTTGAATTAAATCGCAGCCAACTTCAATATATGAAAACAAGTAAAATCAAACAAAATTAAACACAACAGTCAGCCCAACCCAATTCATTTGAAAAATTATCTTTACTTTTTCTTAGCATCTGGAATCTTAAATTTTGGTTAATTAAATTTTAATAGATAGCTTTTTACGAAGGCAGAGTGAACACATCGTTTAGTTTCTCCGTTAACCCATTTCATTAACATTATCATTCTCACTACCCCTAATTTCCAAAACACTGCTTTCAGGGTAACTTCTGTATAACGACCACAAATACAAGAATATATTTGATAAAACTCTCAATAGAACGAGATAAACACAAATATCGATTGTAACAATACCTATCATTACTGTTAATCGGCTACACATAAAATTAGATTTTCCCTAAAATACAAAACTGGATGACCCAATTAGACCTTCTTAGGTGATTTTGTTTAAGATGAAGTACTACTTCAGTAGAGGATTTCTTGGGCAAAAGAAAAGGGTTGATCTTAGGAAGGACTCCACCACTTACAATGGTGACTACTTGAAGCTACTTCCCCAATTCCTTATCATTCCTCACAACCAGCAACACATGTCTTGGGTTTATCCTGTTCTTCTTGTTGTCACGTATCACTTTTCCTGCTAACTCCAACACTTGTCAACCGAAGCAACCATTCCTCCATCCGTTATCACCAATTCATTGTATTGGAAACAAACAAAATAAAAAAGAAAAAGAAAAGCAATAAGCATAAGACGATAGGACCCGATTACAAACCTCAACCTAGATACACGAGAACAACAACCATGTATATCAATGTTTCAGTGGCGACTCTTTGGGTGTAATGGCCCTTTTTCAGGTAGTGGCCAATTCTACCAACGGGGAAATAAAGACCAGCCCTCAATGACTTAGACACCACCTTCTTCCTTCCACCTCCTCTCCTTCCTCTGGCACCCTTTCATAGCTTTCGTAGCCTCCATCGATGGATCCAAATCGTAGATATTAAGCAAAACTCGTTTGAAATTGGGAGGCATCTAGCTTTTAGAAAGTTTTTGAACGTGATGAACAAAGAAAATTTGGGGGGTTTGTCCTTATTTTATAAAAGAACATGGCCACAGCGACATACCTCTCCACAAAAGCGATTCACTCACTTTTTTAGAAGGTAGAGACATAGGAAAATCAGGGAAAACATACTCCAAGTACGACCAATATGTCCTAGACATATGACACCATCCCTCAAACAACACATTTACTAGAGACTATACACTACTCCAAAGGCGAACTGTAGACTACTGGCACAAGTAAGATCCAGTTATGATAGACGAGACAACACACCCTAATACGCCCCCTTGGCTTCACACGGGTTCAACTCTCATCCTTCCTCTTAGGAACCTGACTCCCTCAGTAACTACTTTCTTTTCTTGTTAGTTCTAATCTCAAATATAGCGAAATTGTTTGGAAGAGAACAGTCCTAGACTGTCGTAATAAGAGGTTCTAATACACAAGATCCTCAGAATAGGCGAGTGTAGAGCATACTAGTCATCATACCAAGAAAAGATGTAACACTATAACACTACGAGTTTTCAGGAAAGAGAGAGATAACTCAAACACACATATCTCTATTCAGATATCAAACTAACGTTACAAACTCTAAATTCACTCGTGTTTACAAATGAAGAAGAGCCTTGCTTTTATAGGCGAAGTAAGGGGTACAGAAGTAATTAAACCTACATACACACTCATGACTAGAGTACAATGATTCCTACTTTAACAAAGCTACTTTAACAAAAGTAAAGTAAAGGAATCTACTTTCTAAAAGCAAACAGTGCAAAAGTAAATTGCTTTTACAAAAGTCTTAAAGCAAATAGTTTCCACGACAAAAAAGGAATCTTGTAACAGTGATTGTGGGGACCACAAAGAAACCTTTAATATCAAAGTTGCTTTAAGGACAAAACTCCTCAAAAGATGTGTCTCCGTATGTGAAGAGGATCCAAGGCTTCTACCAGATTACTTGTCACGAATTGACTCGTGCCATGATTGCAGATTAAAAGGAGAATCTGGATCACTTGAGTTGTCTGTTTTGTGTCGCTTAGTATGAAGCTCACATTGATGGAGTTGATGCAGGAATTGATCTAACTCAGCTTCATTAGGGCTATAAGAGTTGTCATTAGGATCTTGAGCATCCTGAAAAGTAGAGTCATGAACTTGTGAAGTACCTGCAATATTGGAGACTGTATCATCTGTGTCATATTGAGGACTATTAGAACTAGGCATATAGACTTTTGGTGCTTCAGGTTCACCAGGAATGAATTCTCCAGGGTAAGGTCTAATAGACGTAGATAATACTGGTGTGTCAGGAAAATGGTTGATCTCTTTGAGAAAATCTCGAAGAGCAAGTAAAACCCTATTCTGACGTCTTGGACAATACAGAGATGTGTGATAATGTTGAACATATGTCTTAGCATATAATTCACCAGTAGCTTGTTCACGATATGGACGATGGATAATGAAAAAGGAACGAGAAGATTGTCGTCGATCAGAAGAAGTTCTGAGACAATGTTGAGAGATAATAGGACTACACTGTTGCTTCCAATTATCAAGAGATTGAAACCACTCAAGAAAAGTCCATAGCAATGAACTTCAATTATTGATGTCACAAAGATTCTGATAAAGATCAAGAGGAGAAAAAGAAATGGCACAGGCATATAAAGAAGATAGTGCCCATAGATACCATATTGTGTTTTCTGTGAAAGGATCAGAAGGAGTTAACACATGTAGGTATAGTGCCTTGAGATTGAACATAGTAGGACTGCTAACAAGATTATGTTCAACAAGAGAACGAGGCAAACAATAAAATAAGCTCATAGGACAAAGCGAGGCTACTTGATTTACACTCCTAGGTCTTTTGGTAATAGGAGGAAAAGACTTCTTTGTGAAAGCAAAGAGGGAAGAACTAGCCATTAGATCTAAGCTAGGAAATTGAACACAAGATGTAAAATGACTCATCTGAACTGGATATTTATAGGGAAGAAAATTATTCAAAAACCATGGGACGAAGTTATCAGGAGGCTATGGTGGATGTTGTGTCAGCAAGATAGCAGTGTCAGATGAACTGGGTTGTCGTTTGTCAAGAATCGTTAAAGGTGGGGATTCTGACAGATTTGCTTAAGATGCTTAACAGCTTTGGTTTGCTCCAAAGTCCAAGTTGGTGGATTCTTTTTCAGAAGTTTGGATAAGCATGAAGTATAAGCTGCCACGTTAGGAATGAAATCTTTGATATAATTAACAATCCTGAGGAATTGTTGTATCTTTTTCACTGTGAGATTTTCATCTAGAAATTGCAATAGTTCTTTTGCAATGTGTGGACTAGGCTGATAGAATCCATCTTTGAATTGCATACCTAGAAATTCAATATCTGTAATGCCAATAGTGCTTTTCGACGCTGAAAGCATAATACCATACTGTTGAGCAAGATCCAAGAATTTTGATAACAAGTCCTGATGTTCCTCATGGGTCCTTGAGAATAATAAGATGTCATCGATGTAGATCAGTGTACTATGGAGGATAGGCTCATAAATCTTAGTAATGGATCGTTGAAACAGTGATGGGGCGACTTTAAGTCCAAATGGCATAACAGTCCATTGACACTGTGCATTGGGAATGCAGAATGCAGTTTTGTAATGTTCTTTAGGGTGAATACCCAATTGCCAAAAACTGCCTTAAAATCAAACTTTGAATAGATAACAGCTTCCTCAAGAAATAGTACCTGTGTACTGATTTTAGGTAGAGGAAATTTATCATCTTGCAGGAATGCATTCAGAGGTTTGTAGTCAATGACTAATCTCTTTTTTCCGCTTTTCTACTCTGAACGTTTGTTGACATAGAACGCTTGACATGCCCAATCTGACTTGGTAGGCTCAATCAATCCTTACTTCAGTAGGATAGCACACTCATCTTGTGCGAGCTTCAAATCGTCAGGCTTTATCCTTGGATGAGTTGCTTTTGTGGGGTTGATATCCTCATTTTTCTTAAATGGGAGACTTATGAAGAAGTCAACATTTTTCCACAAAGGATATGGATGAGTAAACTGTGCATGAGATTCAAGACAATATAACAATTTATCTCGTAGTGCAGTGTACTGTGTAGGAACTGAGCTAAGTTTAAACACATTAGTAAGAGCAGTGTATGGACTGAATAGGTTTCAATACTTAAGGCACGTAGGTAGGATTTGCAAAGGTAAGGCTTTAATGTATACATCTATTCCAATCAATATGCCTGGGCCAGGTAGGTTGTTGCTAAGAACTTTGGTCCATACTGTACACTGAGGAAAGAATCGGAGACCGATTCTTTTCTTTGAAATAAGCCCTATCTTGAAAGAATTGATGTTACTTGCTGTGAAATATTCTTCATGGGAAGTCCATGTGTCAGAAGGAAAAATATTGGGCTTCATGATCGTACGACTTGATCCAGTATCCATAAACCCAATAGCTCTGATGGGTCGATCATATTTATCTTGTTGGAAAACATGGATCTGAACATAAGGCTTCAATACTGGTGTACGATCCAATTTCTTATAGGTCTGCTGTAACATGTAGATTGATTCATCTGATTCTATATCAGTTGACTCAGATTCTGTAGAAACAGAGACAGCAAACTTAGTGTCCCCATATTCCTGAGATTGCTTCTCGATAAGATCTTTAAATTTGTTGGAAGAATGTATTGGAAGAAGTGATTCCATGTGTTCTAACAACTTGATATCCTTGTTAGATATGTGAGGACATTCACGAGCATAGTGACCTTGTTGTCCACAGAGAAAGCATCTAGTGGCTTTCTGTTTATGAGAAGATTTCTTGAAGAACCTCATACCATGAAGTTTTAGGCCATCTCGTTGGTTAAGTTTGGTTCTTCTGACTGGTTGAGTATCTTCTTTCTTTCTGTGGAACTTTCTCCTTTTATAGTAGACGGGTAAGATGAGCTTTCTTCTTGCTATGGCATTCACAAGTCTTTTTGTCTTTGCACTTGATCTGGAGATACGGCTTCTTACAAGCCTGCTTCAATACCGGACCACCTTTTATGATATTCTTGAATAAGGCATGTTGATCACACAACTTATCAAGAGACGATAACGCAAGTTGATAGATTTCTCCAAAAGATATATTTACCATATCACATTGTAGAGAAACTATGGTCCTTTGTAACTCTGGTTGCAATTCATCTGGAAGGGATGAAATAAAAGTGTAACGAAGATTAACATCATTCCATCCATTTAAGAGATAATACCTGTCCGTCATTCTCTTGTAATGTTTCTGGATATCATGCTTATCAAGAGATCAGCATTTCATTGAGAAATACTCTTAACAGATCTACTTGTCAATCAGTTGAAAGTCACCAATAAATTCCTTGTGAATGATTCCAAGGAGAGCTCCGGCTTTAGTGACTTGAAAGTATTGAAGTCGTTGATAGTCATTAATACTTTGTCGCCATTCTCGCAAAGTACCAGTGAAACGTGAAGAAAACTCAAAAAAAATCTCCTATAAAGGATGATTAGGTCGAGTCATCTGTAAGTCAATCCATGCACCAAATTCATATAGTCGATCTCTCAATTTTTTAGGTGGAAGATCATTGAACATAAACCATATACCAAAAGAAGGCTTGGGTTGTGCATCCTATGCATTAACTATTCCAGCTGCATGTGGTGTAGGTTCAGATCTGAAGTATTCAGTACCTATGGATTCTGCTTCACGTATCTCAGGTTGTTCTTCAGTAGCTTCAGGCATCGTCATAAGAAATTTGGAAAGTTCAGAAAGATTAGCAAGATGTGCTAAGTCATCTGTGGATGGTTTAGAAATATGTTCTGACGATGAAGTAGAAACTTCAGAGGCTCCAGAGTAAGCATCTTATTATGGATCTGATTGATCAGAGGTTGAAGTTGATTATATTGCAGTTTGTGTCTTAAGATCTACAATGAACTCTGGCATAGGCGCTTTATCCTTTCTAGTAGAAGTAAAAGGATGAGATTATTGTTGTTATGGAGAGCTCGGCTCATTTGGAGAGTGGATACGAACTCCTCCAGGTTTTCTCCACTGATATTCTAGTTCAGTCTTGGTATAGGACGGTGAAGACTCAGGAACCTTTTCAGGCTTAGGCTTTCATTTCAATTTTCTTGTCGACTTTGCTTCATTTGCCTGTGGATGAATATACTTTCTAATCAAAGGATAATTAAACTTGAATACCTTTGAATAGTTAGCTTCTTCAGGATACTTCTGATACATAGAAGTAGAATACACTGGTTATGTATTTGGAAAGATTGTAGAAGTCGAACCATATACTGTTCTGGTTTGGGCAAAGTGCATATTAGCTTCCATTTGCTATACGATTCCTTGTATCCTTTGTATCTCTTTCACTTTAAAGTCGAAGTCAGGCCCCATATAATGGGCAGAGATGTATTGACGAAGTTCAGCATCAAGACTTTGAATATGCTGTTTATAGGACTAATACATATGTTGAATCTGTGTAGTAACTGAATCGACTTTATATTGCGTAGCAATATTTTATTGACTGATTCCATCCAGCTTAGAATCAATCCTTCTCAGAACTTTGTTCTGTGCTACTGCATTTGATGTCTGCCAATTTAAGACTTCATCAGAAGGATTTGAAACAAGTGTACCTTGTGACGTGATTCATGTGGCTCGAATGTACAGGTTAAAGATAACCTTATGTGATTCATCAGTACTCCTTGATAGTTGAGGAAAGTTTTCCTCGTATGGTCTTACCATCATACAGGGTATAAGAGTAGGAGTCAATACATCAACTATTCCTGCTTTTGGCTTTATATCAGCCTTTAGCATCTTATGTAAGGATCTAGGTTGAGATCTGTGGATCTGTTCAAGACAACCTTTAGATGTTGAAGAACTATGACATCTGACCTGTCCAACTTCTGGATTTGGAATTTTCTCACCCTTCAGTAGATGAGATGTAGTATAAATGTTCCCCCCTGTGAGAAAAGGAGAACTAGGTAGCTTCTCCGTCAGTAGAGAGGCTGTAGAGAGTCTAGACAAAGGATCTAGATCTATATCACCCTTCAGTAGGTGATTTGATACTGTACATATTCCAGAGGATGGATCGCTATCATCCTGGTGTGGATGATACTGTTGAGAAGGTTTGCACTGAGATTTGGGTTTTTTCTTCTTCCTTCTCTGTCTATAGTAGTCATCATCATCTTCACTGTCTGTTTTTGGGTTGAGACAGACTTCACAATTGGGGTCACACATAGATGGGTCAACATCCCATACGAATTGTCCACGATGATGGCTAACATACACTGGATCTCCATTGGATTTGAAATAATGAACAGGAGCACCATATTTACCTTCCGTATGTGAAGATACGGGCTGGATTAGCTGAATCATCATAATTGCCCCAGATGTAGAAGATCTGGATGGATCTTCATTGTTGGTTCATACATAGATGGACTCATAATTGCCCCAAATGTAGAAGATTTGGCTGGATCTTCATTGTTGGGCCGCGCATAGATGGACTTCACACTTCCATCTCTTATAGTCTACCAAATCGGTGGAGTAGTCGTATGAAAAGAGTGTCGATAAGGCGTGTGAAACACCTTCTGGTAGTTGGTGATCCATTCTGTACGCATCAACTTTTCAAGCTCCACTGCTGGTAATTGCTTCGGGATTTGAATGATAGTAGTCTGATCATTTGAACGATCTACTACCATGTAAAGAGCATCCGAAGTGCTATTGGAAAAATTGAGGTCCATAGCATGATTTTGTAGACGGTAGATTATCTGGAGATGTAAAGTAGCCATGATGGTTGTAGGATCTTGATCTGCGACAGTGATCTAGATCTGAACTTGAAGACATTCAGATAACGTGGGATCATCCAACCTGATGTTGAAATCAAGTGCTATGGTCAATATGACACTTCCGTTGTTGAGAGTTGTTAACAGGGTACCAATCAAGGCATTTTGGTACGTAGTGTAAGCAGTGTCTAGGAGAGATATCCTGGCTGTCGCAGGTATTCCCTTTCTTCCATGAAGAGTACGAACACGGCGTATTGCTCTGACATGTAAATGTGTATGGTTCTGATCTTGCCATAAAGAGATCAGTTCCTTAGGGATCTCGAGCTTTACAAACTGTTCTCCTGTAGTAAATCTGAGACCACACTGTTCCAGTTTGGAACTCTGGATGATTTCTTTCACTTTTGGCCTTGAGGTAGATAAGATTGTACGAATACTCCTTGTCTATGAACGGTCACGACTGTAAATACTGTACGGACTTAACAAAGGTAAAGAAGACTCACACACATGGTTTTCTACAGGTACATGGGTAATCTCTACAAAATTTTCTATTTTATCTGATAACACAAGCTTTACAGATGAGGGTAAACTAGACAAAGATAACCTAGATGATAAATGAACTGGATCTGAAGAATGTGTGTCCATACTCATGGGTGTCTCTCTCCCTACTCACCCAGTCACAAACTTTTATTTGTGATTGAGATTGGTCGATGGAATCGGACGGACCAATTTGATGAAACATAATGAAGTTGGAAAGCAATATGACAAGCCAATGGTAGTTGAAAAATGCAAGAGCCTAAATGACAGGGCCATCGGATATGCCACACCAAAAGGGCTTGTATTCAAGGGACTACAACTTTAGGTGCATATGATTTAATTGCTAGTTTTTTATTTTTCTATTTGGTTCAATTTTTTGATTTTTATCTACAAAAATTAGTTTATAAATAAATTTTACAACTATTTTACTTATTTATTTTAATAAATATTGTAATATAATCATTTACTATCTATAAAGTTATTTTTTTTAATATTTAGTTCTTTTAATAATAAAAATATAACTATTTAACATTAACAATTTTCAAGTTTGTATTTCTATTTTAAAAAAATGGAAACTAAAATCATAAAAAACTAAATTTTATAATAAAATAAAATTACCTTAAATAAAGAGTAGGGATATCAAAGGGCCGTCGTCGAAATAATTTGTCGGGCGGGCCTAGTCCACAGCCCGTGCTGGCCGAAAAGGACGTGGCCTGGCCCACCTAGCGCTCTTAGGCCAAGGGCAGCCCGCCAGGTCTTTTTTGGCTCGGGCTTTTAATATATTTTTAAAAACTTTTTAAGACAATTTTAAAAAAATGTAGTTGTATTTTTTAAAAATTCATAAATTATAAACTTTTTATTTTTTTCATATTTACATAATATATACATTATCCATATATGTTTTTATGCTTTTTAAACTTTTTATTTTATTTTTCATATTTACATAATATATACATTATGCATATATGTATTTATATTAATCTTAAAATGAATTAATCACTTTATTAATCCTAATGTATCAATTCCAAAATAATATATAAGTAA
>JAOQMS010000006.1:20262677-20277268 GCA_027563885.1 Erythroxylum longipes
ATGGAAATCAAACTTAATGAAAACATGCAAACTAAATCCTAAACTAGAGTAATAAGCAACAATTATGCAAGAAAACATATGTTAATTACCTATAAAAAACATATCCTAATGCACACCTATCAGTGAACTTAATGACGTATTGCTCGTAGAAGATGATGAGCCTACTACCTATGAAGAGGTTCTGAAGAGTTCAGAATCTGAAAAATGGCTTCAAGCTATGAAATCTGAAATGGATCCCATGTATGAAATCCAAGTATGGACTTTAGTTGCCCAACCGAAGGGATAAAATCCATAGGGTGAAAATGGGTTTTTAAGAAGAAAACTGACATGGAGGATAATGTAATTAGCCATAAAACTAGGCTTGTAGCTAAAGGTTATTATCAAAGTCAAGGTGTTGACTATGACAAAACGTTTAGCCCAGTAGCTATGCTTAAATCCATTAGGATACTCCTAGTCATTGCCACTCATTATGATTATGAAATATGAAAAATGTACGTGAAGAAGGCTTTCCTGGATGGAAACCTAACCGAGGATGTGTATATGACACAACCTGATGGTTTCATATCCATGAATGGAGAAAAGGAACACAAGCTTCATAAATTTATTTATGGATTGAAGCAAGCATCCAGGAGTTGGAATATTCGATTTGATAAGACAATCAAAGAGTTTAGTTTCACACAAGGCTCATCACAAAATCCGGATGAGCCTTGTGTGTATAAGAAGGTTAGTGGGAGTGAAATCATGTTCCTTGTATTATATGTAGATGGAATATTGCTAATAGGAAACGATGACTCAGTTTTACAATTAATAAAAATTTGGTTAGCTAAGAACTTCTCTATGAAAGACCTTGGAGAAGCAACTTATATTTTGGGGATAAGGATCTATAGAGATAGATCTAAGAGGTTGCTTAGCCTTTCTTAGCCTACATACATAGACAAGATGCTAAAGAGGATTAGTATGAAGCAATCTAAGAGAGGTTATCTTCCTATGGAACATAGGATTACACTCTCTAAATCTATGTGTCCAAAGACATAAGATGAGATGACTCGTATGTGTTGGATTCCTTATGAATCGGCTATAGGATCAATCATGTATGATATGTTATATACTAGACCTGATGTATCATATGCTCTAAGTGTTATAAGCAGATATCGGTTATACCTTGGTAAGGCTCATTATATGGCTGTCAAGAATATCCTTAAGTACTTGAGAAGAACTAAAGATGTATTCTTGGTATATGGAGAAAGTGATCTTTTGGTAAGCTAGTAAACTAATGCTAGCTTCCAATCTGATAGGGATGATTCCATATCCCTGTTTGGATATGTATTCACATTGAATGGTGGTATAGTTAGTTGGAAAAGTTTCAAACAAAAGATGATTGTTGATTTGACGATAGAATCGGAGTACATTGCAGCTTCAGAAGCGACAAAGGAACTGGTTTGGATCAAGAAGTTCATTATGGAACTTGGTGTGGTTCCGAGCATCGCCGACCCAGTGTAGTTGTATTTTGACAACAACAAAGCTATAGTGCAGGCAAAGGAACCAAGGTCTCATCAGAAGTCTAAACATATACTCAGGCCCTACCATTTGATTAGAGAGATCATTGGTAGAAATGTTGTCAAGATAGAGAGAGTTCCTACCGATCAGAATATAGTTGATCCGTTGACTAAGCCTATTTTTCAAAAGAGTTTTCTGTCATATGTACATACCTATGGTATTAGATATCAAGGCGATTGGCTTTGGTGCAAGCGGGAGTTTGTTAGAGAAGTGCTCTAAAGGCAATCACCTTTAGCACTTATTGTACAAATCATTTTATGATTAATAAAGGCATTTTTCATTATTTCGATGTTCATACATTTATGGATTTGATGTTGATCTTAAATTGATTTAATGAAGTCCTTGATAAAAAACATATCATGGAGAAAATCATTATGAGATCATGATAATGAGATTCCTATCATGTGTAATTATGTTAGTAACTAAACTTTCCCTAGTCATAGGATTAACGAGATGGGATATCATTAATATAGATAGATTAGTACATGTTATATCCTTAATTAGATCAAGCTGTAGACATGAGTTGTTTATAGTTAACATGTGGATTCTTACTAAGGGTAGTAAGTACATTGGATTAACCTACTATGAGATAATCATATGGATATTCTATTTGAGTGTCAATGATAGTCTCATTATAGCAATGGTACAAGTATCTTTTAACTTAAGGGGCTCAAGGATATCTTGGATACTTATCCTATGCTTTGACTCCATTCATCAGTACCTTTTAGGGGTTACCTATAGGGTGGTGATTGGGTACAGCTTAACATATTAGGAGGTAATTGAGTAGCCAATAAAAGATTCACCACTCCTAATAGAAGGAGATGATACCCACGGCCTCTTGACGGCATCATTACTCGGGAGTTTCTGGATAAAGCAGATATGTGTCATAAAAAGAGTCTTCAATGATATATAGAGTAATGAGATCCTCAGGACAAGATCTACTAACACTAGGACTAGATGTGACTTAGTCAGTCTAGTGGGAGTTAATACTTTGACCATACTCTGAACTAAGTGAGGTATAGATGGTGAAAGGACAAATTACATGGCAACATTGTGTAAAGAAAGGTTCGTATTCAAACCACTAACTTTCTAGTCAATTGAGGGTCATGACGTGTTGTTGGATACTGCTCTTGACTTACTTGAATTAAGTGTCAATTCAACTGGACAACATAACTGAGAATATAATAGGTCACACACATAGGAGATCCGAAGGATGAATAAAATGGTCTTGAATGGTGATTCAAGATATGAGAGAGTGTTTCGGGATTAGATAGCAATGTGATCGTGGTGGAAAACGTTGCTTGGAATGGATTACAAACAAGTGTTATTGGCTGCCATTAATGCATGTTATTCATGGTCATTAACTTCCCGTAACTTCCATTAATGCATGTTATTCATGAGCATTAACTTCCTATAACTTTCCATTAGTGATGGGGGTTATGGAAGGCCAAATGGTGCAAAAATTTCGTGCATCTTGTGTGAGAAATAAATGAAAAGAAAAGGTTCTTTTCTTATATACACACTTTTTCTCTCTAACTCTCTCAAGAGTTCTTGTTTTTGCTAACATAAAGAAAGAATTATAGTCATCTTCTGGTGACGTTTCATCCTTCTATCTTCATATGGACTTTTGTTAAAGACGGTCTGTGTTGATTGTTGTGGTTTACGACAACACAATGCAGAGAAGATTAAAGAACAAAGGAGATCGTCAGAAAGGTATGTAAACATCTTACATTTCATGTTTTTGTTTTTCTATATCTATATGCATGAGTAGATCTGGTTTTTTAGGTTTTATTTTATTTCCACTACATATATTTCATATATATTATGTATGAGATGCATGATCATAACCTAACAATATATAAGATGCCGATCCCTTGAGGAGTTGGTGAACAAATCTAATTCTAAGTTATCTAAAGCCTTAAAGGATTATTAAAAAGAAGTAAAAACTTAACAGAAAAGTAAATTCATGACTATGGATTGATTGGAAATTAAATTGTAAAATTAATGCAAAGAAATCAAAACTAAGCACCACCAATGAATAATCAAAAAATCACACAAGGAAGATTAGTTGAATATGAGAAGGGGGATTTATCCTATCATCAAATGCTAACATGATTCCTTTTGAGTCAATACGGTATCAGTCCTAGACTTTCAAAGGGATTACTCTCTTCCAAGTTATAATCATTAAACCCTAAATCATAACCCCTAATTGAATTATGGAATTTTCAATCTCTCAATTAATAAAAATCCCACACATCTAATTAGATCTTAAGCTCTCTAATAAACTATTAGGTACTCAAATAAGATCTCTCTTTGTATAAATTACCAATTTAATTATTTGTGTGATCTATTAGGTTGTTTAACTCTCATTACCTAATCTAATCATTTTTCTATCGATTCACTCTCTCGATTTGTTATCAAAGCATGCAAATATAACAAATAACCATAATTCCCAATGTATTAATATAAAAAAATCACATTAACATTGATTTAAGGACAAATCCCGAAAGGAGTTTAGAACATCATCATAAAACCCAAATTCATCACCATCAAATCCATCTCATACATTCAAAAGAAAGAATAATAAAGATGAAATGAAAAGTTACTTGGAAGGGTTAGGATGGATCGAAAAGATAGCAGCAATAACAGCCCTTCTTCTTCCCTCTTTCTTTCTTCTTCTTCTCTCTTCTTTTCCTCTTCCTTGGATCTTTCCCAATGTGGCAAAATAAAGGCACAAAAATTTAGGGTTCTCTTCCCTCTAAGTATCCTTTTCTATTTAGGGTAAAAACTAGGCTTTACTCAGGCCCAAAAAGTCCGAAACAACAAAGTTAAGTTCTAGAAACTTGTCTGCGTTTGCTATTGCGTAGGCCATGATCATGGCCCATAGTGCCATGATTGTGGACTTAAACTTGCTCTCTACCACGATTGTGGCTTGTCATCATTGCTTCGGCCATGATCGTGGCCTAGGATTCGCCACCATGCTTTCTTTAAATCTCCTCGATTCTTCAATATCTACTCCCAAACACTAACAAATACATATAGGTACCTCAAATACATAAAATTAAAGCTCAATAGCAAGGAATTTCGCTACCTTAGGACCGTTATAGTTACAGCTGCCGTTCACTAGGGCTTCGGTTATCAGCTCCCCTATCATCAGGTCACCAACTTCCTTGACCTTCCGGAACTGGGCAGGAATCAGCCACCATAACATTCAAAACACAAATATCTAACCAACTAACACAATTCTAACCTAAATATGCATGAATCAATTAACTAATAACTAAAACACACTAAAATGCCTATTAAAATATCATGCAAGCTACATCTATCATTTAGCATAAGCATCGATAGCCACACATATTCCATCACAGTTAACCCTTTTTGTTTCAATATTGGCCTGATCAAAACACAATAGTCTCCCAATTGAGCTAGCAAGATAGCTCAATACTTTTATGTTCTAATAATTAAGAGGTTTATCATGTAAGCAAAGCCACACAAGTATGTTAGTCTGTCTAATTTCTTTAAATTTAACACTTGCACTCCTTGCTTATATGAGAAATGGTTTATTGTAAATGTTCCAGGGACCAGATTTTATAAATGTATCCACTCCTCTAAAGAGTTAATTTCAAAAAGAAATTAATTGTTAAACATGATATCAAGAAGTCCAAAGCTCTTCTACTTACTAGTAGCCCATGTTTTTATTATAGGAAAAGGAACTCTTTTATCAAGAAAGAAACCAACCAAAGTGGATTTCCATTTCTAAGCTCCAATATGTAGAATAGAGATGGGGGTAAAGACTATTGGTGGTCTGAAGTAGTGTCAGGGGGAAAATAAAAGAGCTTATCTTCTGGATTCAAATTACCTACAACTTCAACCCACAAAGGCTTAGAATGAAAACTGTTGGAAGGGACAGAGTTAGTGGATGCAGGAAGGAGATTATAAGTGAGAGTTGGAGGAGAATGAAACTTTGTAGAGACAAGAAGATTTCAATTTTTGACATAGTTTTTTATCAGCTGGTTAAAGGAAGGACTTGCTATGTAAAAGGCCTCCAGAGGTAGAATTCAATTGGAATGCTACTGTGAAGGAGGAGTATAGAGATTATGTGATTGAAGAGGAAGGATGAAGAAGGACACAGATTGAATAAGAAGGAGACACACCTGAAAAAAGAGGGATAGGAACATTAGGATTCAACTTAGAAAGTAGGTAATGAAAGCCTCCATTTGAGCTTAGGAGTGAGGGGTGTGTGAGTAGGTAGAAAAGGAGAAGATGGAGATCAAGTTCCAGGAGCAGTGCCATGAAACTAGTAATTCGAGGCATGCAAGAAGCTTTATGCCATTATGTTCCTGTTTGATATTTGGTAAATTAAAAAACTATACTTCCACTGAAAATTTGATGCCTTGTTTGCATGGTCTAAAGTAATTTTGTAGCCTTTTATTAAACCATGTGTCCAATTATCTATGCCTTTATTGTGTACATTGGGGAAAATGTACAAATTTAAATATGAGGAAGGGATTTTTGAAGTTTTTTGTAAATTTTTATCAATTTTTATTAATTAGTATCCCTATTTAGTTAAAATCTGTCCAAACTACCTTAAATACTTAATTAAATTAGTATGCAAATGATGAAAATTAAAATAAACTTTTTTTATAATTCATATTTTTAGTAATCACTGAGATAATTTATTTGAGTGAAAATTGCATATTATTTATACACACGAAGCATTGTTGTGATCTTTTGAGCCTAAGAGCAAATACATTACTATTTAAGCTCTTTTATTCTTTAATGTATGTTATTATACATAGTTGGATGACTGTAGAACTTGTTTTTATTATCCCTATTTGAGACCACATAATTAAATTAGAAGCATTGAAATGATAAATGCATTTGGATTCAGCCTTTTGTTTCAGCCTATTTTCTTGATTATTATCCTACCATATTTTATCCCCTATGAGTAACCACTTTTGAGACTTAGCCTTTTCATTGATTATAAACATATTAATAGCCTTTTCATTCATTCATATCGTACCATTCAAAAAGTATTGTACCAATTAGAAAATGGTATAAATCAATTTCTTTAATTCTGGCTGTCGATACTAGCCTGTACTAAATTTTTGTCTAGAACTAGTTAGTACCGGTTGTTATTTGAAATATCAGACAATACAGTAAACTTTTAAATCTCTAGGGAATAAATGGCAAAAAGAATTAAACAAAAACAAAATAAACCCATGTATGCAGACGACAGACTAGACCACCCATTTTCATCTCTCTCTTTCCTCTCTACCCATTTTCAAGTTTTCATTATTCATTCTCCCTCCCTCCAACATTCACTGTAGTTGACCATCCACTGCTACTACTCCGCCACCCATAGCCACTACCATCACACCATGCCATACTTCACCATCAAACCTACCCAATATTGCAGGCTGGCCTTAACCTCTAGTAGGACCACCTACCCAAGATTGGTTTCTCCACCCATTCGCAACTGTCTACACAACTCTAACATTTCCATTTATTACTGCTACAATCTACCACCGCCCTGCTGCTTGCCTAAAAATTGAAAAGATTGCAAAAATCAAGATTTCCATTTTTCAGATCTAGATCCGACCTAACCTAAATTGCAATTTGTAATTTTTGTGTGTTTTAAATTGCTTGTTTCTCGTCTAAATTGCAATTGCATTGTGTTTTAGTTATGTCATGTGTGTTTTATGAATGGTTTATCAAATATGCCTTAGAAAATTTGGGTTTCAAAGTTGGAATTGTTTGTGTGAGTTATTCAATTTCAATGTAATTTAGGCATTGTGAAGTTATGAAGAAATGAGATCAAAATAATATTTTGTATGAATCATGGAATAACATTTAAGTATTGTGAATTTTTTATTTATGAATTGTGTATAATTCAAGAATATGTCATATTATTTGTTATTTTAATAATCATAAAAATGAGATCAAAATTAATGCATTAAGTTGTTAATTTGTTAATTAATTTATATGAATCATACAATTTACTAATTATTATTTGTATATAAAAAAGTATTTAACATATAATTAATCATTTAAATATAAGATTTAATGTATATAATCAAATCATTTAATATATGTGATTAAGTTAAAAAAATTAAATGTTTGCATTTTTATATTGTTTATTATTGTTAGGAAATAAAATTACAAAAATTAGTATTATCTTATGTGTAGAAAATACACATTTATCATCTTATCTTATGGTTAGTTAAATACATAGTAGAAAATAGTATGTGAATTTATTAATTTAATTTTGAAACATGTATTCATTTATTTTTACAAATAAATCGAAGGAAGTTCAGGTACTACTGATAATTCAACCACTTCATGAAGATTCAATGATCCAGATTAGGATGGTGTTGGATTGGTTCCCAAAATGAAGAATTATAACATTTTTTTTGTTTTTGTAACAAGCATTTGAAACGTGGAGGAATCACCAGATTAACGAAGCATTTAGTTGGAGTCAAAGGTGATTTGGAACCTTGTAAAAAAGTTAGTCATTATGTGAAATGGAAAATGAATACTTTTCTTGAAGGGTATCATTGTGAGAAAGATAGAAGGCAAGGATTAAATTACAAAATTGGTAGTGGGAGTTCTTTTGTTGGTGTCAGGATGATAGTGGGAATGTTGAAGGTGGTAGTATTCCTAACTATTAAGAAGGGAATGTTGCACTTGATGTTAAGAAAAGAACATGAAAGGTGTCTAATTTTTTTGCATTATAAACAACTCCTGGAGCTTAGCCTTGAATCTATAGTGCCTTACAATCTAGAGAAGCGGCTCATAATATGGATAAGGCAATGGCTAAATGTTGGTATGATTCAGGTATAGCATTCAATGCTTCCTAGTCATATTATTATTAGTCCATAGTAGATTTTATTGCCTCTTACGATCCAAGAGATGATATCTGCTTAATTGATTGTATAATTATTCCTTAACACTTGGTGATTAATGACATGAAATTACTTAAAATACTCACTTTGACTTATATGTGATTTTAGACATAATTCAGAAGTGAAGGAGTTAAAGTGAGTCGAAAGCACTATATTTGAGCTATTTTTCAAATAATCACACTCACTTGTCTTTATGGAGCAAGAAAAAGAAGATTAGAGCAATAATAATATAAGAAGAACATAAGAAAATGAAGAAAATGTCGAAGAGTTTTGACAGACATATTGGAATAAATGCACAACAGTGAGTGATAGGACTGTATGGGCTTGAGTTATTTCTCACACCCATTCAAGGTGACCAACTGCCATTCCATTATACGTGACATGAATGGAAGCAAAGAATGGGAGGCTAAAGCAAAAACATGAATTTCATAGGACTACATGGTGTCTCATCCACACCCACACTAGCTGTCTCGTTCCAATACTAGTTGTCCATTTATCACATTTTGAACTAGCTCTTTAAGGTATAAAGAATGTGAGGGAAGTTGAAAAAAGAAACCTATCCATTCTAATTAAAAACCTATCATTTGGATGGAATGGAGGGTGTGTGATGTGCAGCTAAAAGAGGGATAAGGGACACCTGTACATTTTTTCCTAGCTACATCATCTTTTGTTGAGGGAACAATGTAGCTTTTGAGAAAAGGAGGAGGAAGTGTCAGTTGTAGCTGAGAGCAAAAAGAGAATGGAGAACCAAAAGGGGTGAGAGGGCTATAACAAAAGAGAGTGAATAAAAAATAATAGCGTTCTTTACCAAGTCCTCTTCAGTTTTCCAAGTCTGGTGGTCGGCTGGATGAAAGATTGGAGGGTTTTTGACTAGAAGAAAAACATAGAGGGAGCTTCAGGAGAGATGGGAAAAAGGGGCAAACCCTCTCAACCTTGAGAGACCCATGGAAGGGTAGCTTCCTCATGTCGGTTCAACAGGTATATCGACGTCGATGACCTAGTGAAGCACTCTTTCCTTATATTTTTTGTTTTCTTTCTCTCTTTAGAAATTGATTATGTTATCCTAAGTGCATGGATTTGGGTATTGTCAAAAGATGATTTGAATGTGTTCATTAGATCATTTATTACAAACCCATTGCTAGAATATTTAATGTAATCCGTAATTGTTATGTTGAATTTCATTTGTAGTGACTAATGGTTCGTAATCATTAGGGATAATATAACCTATGATAAATCATCTGAGCTTGTGTGATTATTGCTTATATTGGTCTGTTTTTCTCGTTCGTAAGGTGGTTGTCCGATTAAACTTAAAGAGCATCTACTAGATTATCCGATAGCTAGGGTTAATTAATGAGCTCTTCTTAATTAACTATGACATAAGGAAAAATCGAGATTAATAGAGCTTGTTAATCTACGATCAATAGTTCAACAAGAGATGTGAAGACAATAATTAAATGAAATATGTTTAATAAGGTGTAGGCCGAGATTGAACCAAAGAACTGGACTCCTAACGAATTCACCACTTTCATCATTTTTGCTTGTTTTCTTTAATTTGCTTTTGTTAGTTTAGCTTCATTTTATTTTCTTGTTTGATAAACCAACCAAACCCCCCATAACATGAACACTGTTGAATTTCATTTCAAAAGCTTTATACACACTCTCTATGGGATCGACCTAGACTCACCACTACTATAGTATTAGGACTACTTTATTTTGTGTTGTGTTATGATGCACTAACAGGAGACAAAGCTGAAGTAAATCACACGTTAATATAGAAATTACGTACAATTTATGATATACACAAGAAGGGGGGGTTGAATTGTGTATTCTTTTTGTGAATACAAAAACTTTAATATTTCTAATAAGAACTTCTTTAACTTGTTAAAAGAATATCACAAACGTTATACAAAAATTGTTACGTAGATAAATCGCAAATAACTTCTATATACTTGTTTAGGAACAAAATAGAATGAGTTGAGAGATAGAAGATAGACACTGCGATTTTATACTGGTTCACCGCAAATCGTGGGCTACGTCCAGTCCTTAGAATTCTTCTAAGTTTTCACTATACTTCAACAAATGTACAAGTATTCTTTCTTCCCTCTAGAGTCTCTTTAGGTCTCTCACACCGAGTATTCTTTCAGCTATCTTAGCCTCTCCAGGCTCTCAGCCTTTTCTTTCTCTCACTAGAAAGATATCATGAGCTATTGTTACAGTAATGTATAGCTCTCCAGTATTGCACTACAGAATTTTTCTTTTCTAAGTATACACTTGAACGCTCAAAAGATGCAAGATCAAAAGTTTTCCGAAAGATTGAAAAGTTAAAAAAAATTATAAAGTTGTTCAATCTTTCACTACGACTAGTATTTATAGTCTAAGTCTCCAGCTGCTTCTTGATTCTTGATAACTGCTTCTTGAGTCTTGATAACCACTTCTTGAATCTTGATAACCACTATTTAGTTGAGTTCTGTAACTAACTCCAACTAACTAACTGTTCGATGTACTCACGTATCTTCTGCTTTGTATCGTCTGTATTTTTCTTCTGTGTTCTGCTTCCTTTTATGTTTTTCTTTCTTCTGTGTTTTGCTTTCTTCTATGTTTTGCTTCCTTCTGTGTTTTTATTCTGTGTTTTGCTTCTTATGTATCTTTACTTCTTCTGTGCTTTGTTCTTCTGTGTTTTTCCTCTGTGTTTTGCTTTCTTCTGTGTTCTGCTTCCTTCTGTGTTTTTCTTCTGTGTTTTTCTTCTTCTGTATCTTTACTTCTTCTGTGCTTTGTTTCTTCTTTGTTTCGCTTCTTTTATATCTTTACTTCTTCTGTGTCTTTGTTTCTTCTGTGTTTTGCTTCTTCTGTATCTTTACTTCTTCTGTGCTTTGTTTCTTCTGTGTTTCGCTTCTTCTGTACTTTGTTTCTTCTGTATTTCACTTCTTCTGTATTTTTTGCTTCTTCTGTGCTTTGCTTCTTCTGTATTTTCTACTTCTTCTGTGTCTTTGCGTTTCTTCTGTGTTTCGCTTCTTCTGTATCTTTTGCTTCTTCTATGCTTTGCTTCTTCTGTATTTTCTACTTCTTCTGTGTCTTTGCGCTTCTTCTGTATTTTCTACTTCTTCTGTGTCTTTGTGCTTCTTCTGTGTTTTCTACTTCTTCTGTGTCTTTACGCTTCTTATGTATCTTCTTCTGTGTTTTGTACTTCTGCACGCTTAACACACTCACCAACTAGTTCATTTATTTCTAACATATTATTATTTGATCGTCATCAAAATTAATCATCGTAAAGTCCTCCTGACTTAACAATCTCCCTCTTTTTTATGATAACAAATAATCATAATTTAGAGAGATAAAAGTGAATGAACTAATATTATTCAGAAAATGAGTAAGATAACATTAGGCAATGTACACATATCTTCTGTATCTGTACTTCTCTTCTTTCTTCTGTATATTTTTCTTTCTGCTTCAACTTCTGTTTCTTCTTCTGTTCTTCTCCCCCTTATTCTTTTCTCCTTTCTTCTTCCTTCAAATTTTCTCCCCTATCTTCTGTTCTTCTCCCCCTATTTGTTATTAATCAAAAAGGTTATCTCAGATGCTTCAAGATTTCATAAAACATACGTTGCATGTCAGTCCTGATCGATTTGAGGTCTTCTGTTATTGACACTCAAAGATAAGCTACTTCCTCATGTAGATCACCAACTGAGTCACTCAAATCATCAACCTTAGTATGAATTTCTTCAATCTCCTTCACTAAGGCTTCCTGACTCCACTGTTGATAGTGACTAAATTCTTCCATGCCAATTGTAGGAACTCGTTGAGGTGCACTTAATGGATAGAAGTTTGGTTCAACATATGTTTCTGAATGTAAAACATATAATTCAATGATTTTCAAAACAGGAGGTTTGAATAATTGTTTTCCTTCTGGGAGATCAAAGTCATCAGGTTTTGGTGGTTTTGGTATTGGTTTGCCAAGAAGGTGAAGGACATCTGTAATTGAAGGTATAGACCTCAAAGGTCTAAGGTGGATAAGTAAGTTCATAAGAGTTGCTAAGTTGAAACTAATACCTCCAACCATAATAGTTTTGAATCGTTCTTTAGTCACCATTCCAACTACCTGAGAAGATGCGTCTGTGGTGAAGCATCCACAATGACTTCCTGATGCTTTCGAAATGTGGTGTGAAACATAGATTCCTCTTGGTTGTTTTGCATTGCATGCAGCATCTATGCTTCTCACAGCTTCTTGTATCTGCTCATCTATAAGGTCACATGTTTTTCCATCAAGGTACATCTTCTATTTCCCTTTTTCTACAATGCGTACAATGTTTGATGCTCTAGGTTGCACATCAGGTATAATCTTGATCAATGTTCTACCTGTAGCTGGGTAGATGGTATATCGGTCCTTTTTCATTTTCAACGGATATGGTTCTGACTTTTCATCTCTCAAAATCCCATATAATCTTCTTTCTTCATGATTCAGAAGATGTATAGACCGATCATTGACCAAGATAGGTTCAACTTGTACCTTGGTTATCCTTTTCACAAGTTCTCTTATTATGATTGAGCTTCTTCTTCTACCAAGTACAATTTCTTCTATCACTTTCATTTTTAAGTCCTCTTTTCTAATAGGACTATGAGAGTCAACTGATTTTTCCTTCTGTTTAACACTAGTTGAAGTACTCTCTTTCTGAATGATCTTCAACTTCTTATTTTCTTCTACCAGTCTAGAAGGTGGTTGTGATTGGGGTCTTTTCTTCTCAAACGCCAACTTCCTCTTAATTTCTGCCTCTTTTGTTGACTTTGGCTAATGTTGTTGCAAAATTGAGACCAAAGACCTAGTAGCCTAAGGTGCTTTTTATACCTTCTCAGAATCTTCACCAGGAATCAATTCTTTCCCTCTCTTCTGCTCCTGTTGTCGGAGAGTTAGTAACCTTGGTGATCTTCTTGATATTTTAACTTGCTCAACATCAAGTGTCTCTCCTTTTCTTTTCAACGACACTTGTTTTTCAGATAGATGTACCTAGCTTTTTTCTTTTTGTAAAATCGTCTTATCTTTAACTGCTACCTCAGACGATTTATTCCTCTTTTCTTCTATAGCCATTCTTCTCGAGGATTGAGGTTTCTTCTTCTCAGTGGGAGTAACATTTCCACTTACGCTACGTCTGATTGTGCACTCCCCCTCAGTCCTTGCTTTCGCCATAGAAGTTGTCTCCTCCTTTTCTTGAGTTTTCAGTCCCATTCTACATATAGTAGATGTATTAATAATGCTTTTGATATTCATATTCACTCTGTTTCCTCTGTCCAGAAGAATTCCAGAATCTCTAAAGACTCTTGTGTGTTGTATTGGATTCTTCTATAGGTTGATAGCACTTGTGTTGTCACAAAAGATTGGGATTTGATCTTCTTTTATTGAATAATCTTCTAACTGATACTTAATCCATAACGTCTGTGAGCAACAGCTTGCAACTGATATATATTCAGCTTCTGCAGTGGATAGAGCAATTGAGCTTTGCCTCTTACTAGACCATGAAACTAGATTATGGTCAAGAAAGTGACAGCTTCCACTTGTACTCTTCCTATCAATCCTGTCTCCAGCGTAATCAGCATCACAGTAGCCAATTAACCTGAAATCTTTACCTTTCTCATACATTAAGCAAAGATTAGTAGAACCTGATAGGTATCTTAAAATTCTTTTAATAGCAATATGATGAGATTCTCTAGGACCTGCTTAAAATCTAGCACACAAACAAACACTAAACAAAATATCATGTCTATTTGCTGTAAGGTAAAGTAAAGAACCAATAATTCCTTAAACAGGATTTGATCAACCTTCTTACCTGCTTCATCCTTAGATAAAGCGTTTCAAGGATGCATAGGAGTTGACATCAGTTTTACTTTATCCATATCATATTTAACCAACAGTTCTTTGATATACTACTGTTGATGAATAAAAATCTTTTCTTCGTCTTGCATAACTTGTAACCCAAGAAAGAATTTTAATTCACCCATCATGCTCATTTCAAATTCACTTTTTATTAGTTTTTCAAAACTAGAACATAGCTTCTTAGACGTTGCACCAAAGATAATATCATCAACATATATCTGTACTATGATAAAATCATTCTCAATGCATTTTCTAAACAAGGT
>JAOQMS010000006.1:20312359-20324735 GCA_027563885.1 Erythroxylum longipes
AAAATGTCCCCCAAATTTTTAAAATTTTCGGTACCGGCCGGTATTTGACCGGTATTTTGCAAACAGGCCGGTATCAGCCGGTACAACCGAAATCGGTCGGTACCGACCGGTATTTAAAACCGGTACCAAACTTCAAAATTCCGTACCAGTTTTGAACCGGTACGGAACGGAATTCATATCATTGCTCCTGTCCCGTATAAAAAAAGCTGGGATTACTTAATCTACCACAATTATATGATCCTATTAAATGTTGTCTTAGGCATTTACAAGCAAGGATCCTCGAATATTTTGAATTTAACTTGAAAAATATGAAATCGAATTATATCATTAATTTTTAATTATAATTTGACTTAATTGTACTGCTAATTTTAATAATATATTATCTTGAAAGTTTGTAAATAGAGTTGCTTCCTAGTGAAAAGGATATAAAAATAAGGTCAGTTATATATAAAAATTGCACATATAATTAATTAGCTTAAGATTTTCAATTCAAATGTTACTTTTCACTTGAACTTGATCCAACTTTTTCTTAGACTTGGTCAAAACTTACCATTCATTAGGTTCAATCTAATGAACAGTAATTTTATGAAATGATTTTCAACCTTGAAAGTGGATATGAGTATAATATGAGTTATACATAAAGATATGATTTATAATTCATTATTTTAAAATTTCTGGTTAAGATATAATATTCTTAATTATGTATAGACTAACTCAAATCCGGTTTAATTCTCTCCAAGCTCACATATAACCTAATATTAGTATCATATTAGGTTGACAAAATTCGATAAAAGGAAATTTGGGGAATGACTAAAATGACTTTACATTAATTATGAGTTCTACCGAAGTTAGCCTAATTTAGATGGGCTCACTTTTTCGTTTTAAAATTAAAAAGGATTTTATTAATTTGTTAAATTTGAGAAAATTATAGAGAAAGTACAAATATCGTAGGTTTGACCAGCTCACATACAACCGTACACGACACACCTAAACCAAATAATATAATCACTGCAAGTGAAATAAACTTCAACCACACATAGTGTGTCGGGACACCTAGAATACTATGCCCTGAGATCTTCAACAAACAAACGGCTACTATACTTAAGTGAAGACTTTACATGTAACACTCTTACACGGAACCTACAACCATTCACACACATAGCAATCAAATTCCTGTACACGCATTCATAGTATACAATTCTATTTAATATTATACATATAAATATTGCAAAACTCCTTAACATTATCATTTAACAGTAGTAATACATCTTTACATTTACATGGTAATCTAAAAGAAAACATACAATTTCCTTTTTTATTACATGTGCAATCATCTGTAACTAAAAACACATTCTAAAAGTATTTTTTCTTCTATCTGTTGGCTTTGGTCCTTGCAGATATTTCTTGTACCTCACTCCTATGACTTTGACCTATAAGGATTAACACCCGTGCTAAGCTTGAAAGCTTAGTGGGGACAACATTTAGTTTGGATGACCACTCACAGCAATCATCCTCCAAACACACACATTTATAAATATCACAACTCATATACCATAAATTCACATTCATGAACCAAACATTGATATTCAATGCTCATGTAAACAATGATGACATACTTAAGCAAAGTACATAATGCAAATATGCTTTAACGTATTATCTATATTCTGAAAATGCACATTTATAAGCCAAATATTGATATTCAATGCTCATTGATATGAATTATCAATATAATTGCACATCATTGCAATTCATCATTACAACTAATACAAATGCTCATCAATACCAATTATTCATGTTGTCATGTTGTATTTCTTATTTATGATTGTTAAGTTTCCTTTCTGTGTTAAGCCTGCACATTTTCTATGGGTATGGATAACTAGTGTTGTGGATATCCAAAGATATCAAACTATGGATACCCGAAGGTATCGAACTATGGATACCTGAAGGTATTAAACTGTGGACATCGACGGTGTCAAACAGTAGCAGCTGCACTATAACCTTATAGGCATGCTATCTATCCACCACCAAGACAATAGAGTAGGAACTGTGACATTTCCTTTAACTATTTGTCAATTTCACAATTCATATATTGACAAGTTATCTGATATACATTTCCAGTCATAAAATTTGTATTTGCGTTCATACGTGCAATTTATGACTTACCACCATTAGAAGGGTATCAAAATTACACTTGTATAATCATCCTATACACACACAGGTAATGAATATGCATACAAATCATTTATCTACATGTAAATTTTCTTTGTAATGCATTATGCTCAATCTTATATTCCAATGTTTAGTCTCCCAATTCACATGTGGTAAGTCCTATTTCATTTATTTCTAGGTGTTTGAAAATTTTCATACATATTCATAAAGGTTCGAATAAGATGTTGTAGAAATCGAAAACAAAAACAATGTCACGGTTGTGACAAACACTCTCTCCATTCATACCACTACTTGTTCCTTAATATGCATATAGAAAAAGTCAGAACTGGATCTTGAGTTCTTTTATACATTTTTGTATATATCACTTTAGTTTCTATAGCACTAACAATCGGACCATTTGGACTTCTAAATCATGAGATATAGGTAAAATATCACAAGTTGCTCCAAAACAGAGATAACATCAGGTCACCTTTTTCGATCTCAATTTCTAAGGTCATAAAGCTAGAATTAAGTTAGAGTCCCTTCTAGAGATGTTTAGCTCTATGTTTAGGTTTCATATGCAACTAAAATCACACAATTTGGAGGTCTATAGGCTAATTTATGACTCAAACAATGTGACTGACTCAAACAAACCCTAGACAAAATTCTACTACACAATACTCTTTTGTCATATTCAACCAATTCTATACAAGATAACACCAAAATAGCACCAAAGTATCATCTCAGCAACCATTCCACATCCAAATGAATCTTTTTACACATTCAAATGTACACAAATACGGAAATTAACTAAGTGAAGTCCCAAACCTTAAAATTGGCAAAGTAGTTCTTCTAATGCTTTTCCTTCCATTCCTCTTTGGTTTTACTTGAATCACTGAATGAAAAATGATGGGATGAAGAAGGTGAAATGGAGAGGAGAAAAATCTGAAGTTAAGGCATCAAAGTTTCATTCATCTCCCCTCTCTATCTGCCTTTTCATGAATTTTCTAGTCCTAGGCACATGTTTCAATCTCATTGGACCATATGTTACAATCTTATTGGACTATATATTACAATCCCATTGGACCACGTGTTACAATTCTATTGGATCATGTGTTGAAATTATATTGGACCATATGTTAAAATTTTATTGGACACACATGTTTTAATCTTATTGGTCCATGAGTTGACTTTAAGAAAATTACATATTGGTCCTTTTTCTTCCTTTAATTACCATATTGGCCTATAATCTTATCAATTTATTTCATTCCCCTATGTCTTAAGTTTCTAATGGCATAAATTTCATGCAATTTGGTTAATTATATTGAGTGTTATGCCCTAAAAACTACAAGTTGTTCGAAAACAAGGACAATAGCCAGAACTCAACTTCAAAATATAATTCAAAACTCTTAGAGGTAGAATCAAATTTCAGTTCCTTCATGAAAATTTTAAAGCTATGTATCTAGTTTGATCTATAATTGCAAATATCCAATTTGGAGGTCTACAGGCCAAGATATGGTCAAATTACAGAAAAATGTTCAGTAGAACCTATCTATTCAACGAGGTACACATCCTAAATCAACTAACTTCGGTCTTATCATGCAAAATCAACACAAAAATACATCCAATTTAACCAACAAAATTCCATAAGCAAATGGGATACTTCTTCTACCAATTCTCCTTACATCACATTTATAAATGCAAGCAACATATTAAAAATTTCTTATACATATTTTACATCTAAGTATGTATGTTTATGCCAAAACGAGCAAATTACCCACTAACCTATATCTTTTATATTAAGTACCATAATGTCTCTTACTAAGATGCACTTAATTCATTATGTTCACTTTTTAATGCACTCTAGACATGCTATTATGCTTCCAAGGTATATGTTCAGGCATTACATTGCAATTGACCCACTATAAGCTTCCAGGAGTGAACTCCTTCTAGGTAGCAAAAAATAGGCAAGTAACAAAACTGAACCCTTCTTTAATTTCTGCTTTCCAGTTGGGTATGCTGGATTTTAGATGGCTTTCAACTAATGTGATGTTAATATGAGAAATCTTTTTTGAAATTGTTATGCATGCTTTTCAAATTAGATGATACTTTAAGAATACACCAGTTGGCTACAACATTGTCTAGCAATGGCATAATAGAATAACTGTGCCCTTTATCCGCACTTACAGAAGCTCCAATAATTCATCGTTAGATCTCATAATACCCCTAACTCTTCTCCTTTTTTTTTTCCTTCCATATCTCCTTAACACAAGCTCTAAGGGATATCAAGTATACTGCATTATTTTCCATAGAAGTAATAGTTTAGTTTTAGTTTTACAACTAGAGCAAAAATTCCATGAAATTTTTTACATTTAGATTTAGGAGACATTTACCCAAAACAATGTCCCATAAAACATAAGAAAACCTATAACTAAAAGAAAAGAATAGATCTAGATTCTAGGTCATCATTATAGAGGACACAACCTCCTTCAGTACTCTAGTAGTGAAGCCTATCCATAGTACTCAATCTGGGATGTAAGCCAAAGTAAGATTAAAGTGCTAGGTACCAACTATTACGTATTGTACTCCATATTCTGACAATTGGTTCATACATAAATAATCTATTGAGAATGAGAATATTAATCATTAATCTATTAAGAATGATAATATTGATCATTTATACATGAACACCCAAAACATTAGGCCAAGAATGACATAAATAATTTCTAGAGAGAGAGAATCAACAATACACAATGGAAAGATGCCCAAATATGTTATTCGGCTTCGATTTCTCCTGTGAACCGTAACGAAGAAGATTAGCCCTCCATAGATTCCAAATAAGTAAGAGTTCTTCCCCCTTTCGTGTTCCAAAAATAATTCATTTTATGTTTAGCCACTCAAATGTCCATTTATAATAAAAATTAGGTCTCTTGGCCTTGTATCCAAAATACCTAATTTTATTGCAAAAGCCGAATCTTGGGGATTTTCTTTCTAGAGAGAGATGAATGATAGAGAGAGATGCTCCCACTTCTCATTGTACCCTAGCCATGCTTCGCCTTCCTCCTCTTATTGCCATTAACCTTCTGCACCTTCCTCCTCCACCACAACTCTGCTTCCCATCCTTCTTTGTTATGTATGCAACTTCTCTTGTAAAACCTCAACCATCAACAATTCCATATCTCAAACTTTCCCCAACCTAATCCTTCCACTTTCTCTACTTACACCTTTTTTTCCTCCATAGACTTTTGTTCTACCCTTCCAACTGTTGGGGTAAATTAGTCATTCTACTTGACTATTTCCCCCCCCTTTTTGGTAACTGCTTTTCAAACCTTTTCCTGACATTACTTTGTCCTCCCATTATCCTCACTGTCAACCATGTCTATCCCCCTCCTTTGTCCAGCTTCATCCTCTGAATTTTCACCTTTACCCTCACAAACCTTGCCTGCACCCACTCTCCCTGGAAAGGTCTACTCCTCTTCTTCAGAATTCAAGAAGAGCTGGAAGTAAGTGATAGTTGATGAAGTTGACACTATCCTGCACTACTTCCTTCTGAAAGAAGGCCAAGGTAGATACATTGTTGTGCCTGAAGTGGAAGTTTTACAAGAAGGTGCAAGTTCATGGCAGTCCTCTCTGGTGGGATTCTTCTTAGAGAGAAGACCCCCTTTTTCTGATGCTGCAAAAATGGGTAACCAATACTTGGAAAAATAAGGGTCTATTAGAGGTACTGCTAGTTGATAAAAACTTAGCTTTATTTACCTTTTCCTCTAAAGCGCAGGTAGTTAAAGTTATGTAAGAAGGGCCTTGGCATGTGACGAATATGCATCTGTTTCTCCAAAGTTGGAAGCCAGGATTTCAACCGAAAACAGAAAAGCCAAAGTCAGTACCTTTGTGGGTTAATCTGTATAAAGTTCCCTTGGAATATTGGACTACTAAAGGTCCTAGTAGATAGCAAGCTATCTAGGGTAACCATTATGTATGGATGAGAACATTGCAACAAGGAAAAGGCTTGGCTATGCCTAATTATGTATTACTATGGATATTTCTAAGGACTTGCCAAAACATATTCCTATCTTGAGGTTAGGCTTTAATGGCTCATTATATGAAGATACTGCCACGATGGATTATCAATGGAAGCCTTCTTTGAAGTTACAAGGGAAAAGATGGGTTCTAACGGGGGAAAGGTTCAAGGAAGGGAGCCATAAGGAATTAATAGGTCTAGACCTATGTGATAATGAAGGAACTGTTGTGCAAGAAACATGCCAAAATGGGACATAAGAAGAGCCAGTCTTGACTGGAAAAAAATAGATGGCAAAATATGGTAATGTGGAGTTGGAAACTATCCAAAATGTTTAAGCATCTCCTGACCTAGTTGAAGAATTCCAACAAAAGCACAATTTTGTTGCAAGCTCTATAATAGAAGTTACTAAAGGCAAGTTAGTGGATTTGGAGGATGATAATGGGGATCATATGGAGGCAATCTCATCTTCTTCAACTTCAGCTACTATAGAAGAGAAAGAGAATGTTGAACTTTTTAATAGTGTTAAAAAGAGGAAGGGGACTAGGAGCAAAGGCCAAAGCTCCAAACCCTTTATAGTATGATAGTAATATGGAATGTCAGGGCCTTAATTGCCCCAAAAAACTCCTGGCCTTATAAGATTTTTTGGCTAAGGAAAACATTTCAATTTTTGGTATTTTAGAGACAAAAATCAAATCAGAAAACCTCAAGAATCTTAAACAACTAGGAAATAAGTGGTAGTTCCACACTAATCATCAATGTTTTAGCCAAATTATTATTGGGTTTGATCCTCGAATAGTTGACATTCAGGTGTTGGAAGTGGAGATGCAGGTTATGCATATGAAATGGAATTTTGTTGAGCATAGTTCTTCCTTTTTTGCATCAGTAGTGTATGGTCTAAACCATGTATTTTAAATAAAGGAGCTTTGGGTGAGTTTACTGCGGTTCCAAGGAGGAGTGGTAGGTCTTTCGCTTATTTTAGGAGATTTTAATTGTACACCCTATAGAACGAAAGTAGAAGGTCATTTTTCCTTAAGAAATTACTTTGATGATTTCAAGAAGTGTGTTGATCAGTTAGGAGTTCTTGACCTTAAGGCCACTGAATCAGTTAGGAGTTCTTGACCTTAAGGCCACTGAACATTTTTTCTCTTGGAGTAATAAGTAGTCTAATGGTTAGGCACTTCGAAAAAAGCTAGATCGGGTTATGGTTAATTAAGCATGGTTACAGGCTTTCCAAGAAAGTAAAGCCTCCTTTTTAGACCCTATGTTTTTGGACCATACCCCAATGTCTGTGGGGGACATGTTCCTAAAGGTGAAGCGTTGCCATCCTTTTAGATTTAACAACTACATGGTAAATGTAGAAGGATTTCAGAACTGTGGTAGGGAAGGAGCAACAGCTACTGTTAATGGAACCCTTCAATGTATCCAAAAGCTGAAACTAATCAGAGAGGCCTTAAAGAATCTAAAGAATCAGACAGGGGAGAGCACTTTTCGAGCTATTTCTATAGCTAGGGATAACCTATCCCAACTTAAGCTTAATCTCTCCCACAACCCGGCGGATAGTGTCCTTTTATCTCAAAAGAAATCAGTCTTATCTGCCTATTTGCAAGCTCTAAACAATCATGCCAATATTATAGAGCAGAGGGCTAGGGTGAAGTGGCTTAAAGAAGGAGATAGTAATACTAAATTCTTCTTCAGCTCAATTATTGCCGAGGAGAACTATAATTCTATAAAGGAGATTACCATACTATATAGGAGGAAGTTAAGCAAGCATGAGGATTTGTTGAAAGAAGCTGAGAACTATTTCAAAGACTTATATGTCTCTCGGAATGTTACTGTGAATACTCAGTACTTGGACACTCTTATCCGTAATAGGCTCTCATATGTAGAGAAAGTTTTGCTAATTAGAACAGTGGAAGATTCGGAGATAGAACGGGTAGTCTTCCAAATGAATCCTAAAAAAGCTCTTGGGCCTTATGGTTTCAATGGATTTTTTAAATCAGAAACTACGGATTGAGGTTGGTCCTATAGTGACAGCAGCTGTTAAAGAGTTCTTTTCTATAAGAACTCTTTTAAAGGAGATCAACAAAACCTACCTCTACCTAATCCCTAAACTAAGCAACCCTGCATATTAGAGGACTATAGACCTATTGCTTGCTCTAACTTCATCTATAAAATGATTGCAAAGATTATTACTAATAGATTGAAATCTGTTTTGGGATCCTTGATTAGTGATAATCAAAGTGCTTTTCTATAGGGCAAACAAATTGGGGATAACATTTCCATCGTACAAGAATTGCTTAGAAGTTACTCGAGGAAGAAATCTACAAAGAATTGTGCTTTTAAGATTGGATTTAAGAAGGCTTTTGATAGTGTATAATGGAATTTTATGTTGAGGCTACTAGAAGTGATGGGGTTTCTGAGGGTGTTCATTAAATGGGTAGAAGCCTGCATTACTTCCCCCTCCTATGTTGTTTTGATTAATGGATCTCCTACTAAAATCTTTCATGGGCATAGAGGACTCAGACAAGGTGATCCTATGTCTCCTTATCTGTTCATATTATGTATGGAAGCTCTAACTTCTCTATTAAAGCACAATACTTCCAGGGGTTCATGTAACACCCACATACCCCCTGGAAGGATACATAGATGCTACAAAAAATAGAACCAAAATAAACCAAACATACCAAACACATTTTCAGAAACTTAGGGAACAACATTTCATTCATTATTGATTGGATCACATTCAGAACATAATTTATACATGGTACTTATTATATACAAGCCTCAAATTCAAAACCAAATTGTATTAACGTTATTACAAACCACTCACATCAAAATACAAGACATTAACTACATCACAAAAACAAACTCAAATGTACATCTTGTCAAAACAAAACACATCTTTCTTCGGCTAATGCGGTTGTCTTTGTCCCAGTCTTCAAACCTTCTTATTTGAACCTACACGGGGCAAAACCACTGACCTAAGCATATAACTTAGTGGGTAATAACTAACAACATATAATCCGACGATTGTTTTTAACAATCGCCTAGCATTCATATGCAATGAATCACATCAAATCTCAGACAATCTTTAATTATTCAAATTACTGAACATTCAATAACATTTGCTTCAGATCAGAATATAACATATCATAACAGAATATATTCTTGATTCACATTTATAAATATCTGAACAGAATCAGAATCACAAAACAAAACTTTAAAGTATCTGAACAAATCTTGCTTATTTCATATCATCATTTAGCTGTGTCAGAACTGAACTTAACTTATATCAAATCAGAATTTATCTTATTTTAGATTTGGACATATATCAGAATACAAAACAAGTTAGCCTACCAATCTTTTATATAAAAGTGGGTAACGGGACCAGAATAGGAGATACTTATTGGTATCACAGAACAGGAGAGACTTATTTCTTGACACCAAAGTGTCCTTATTAGGAGACACCGAAGTGTCAATATCAGGAGAGACTTATGTCTTAGACACCGAAGTGTCATTATCAGGAGACACCGAATTGTCGACACCTTAAATGTGTCTAGGAGCAGCTGCAGACCCTTCTAGGCATGCCTATTTACCCACGACTAGGACTTGACAATATTAAAACAATGCATTTCAGATTTCACGATCATAAGCAAAAGATGTTATGTCTTTATTCCGCTTTCCTCATTTTTGATGCACATCCAACTACTCATACCTTATAAGCATGAACATTTGTAACAATGTACCATTAAAGGCATTATGTATTTACACATTCCATATCATGACACAAAGTTCCAATTTTGTAAAAAATCATATTCAATTCACATCACATAAACCTTTTGAAACATATTGGTATTCATAAGAACACATTCATCTTTAAACACATCATTCTTTCACGAATACACCAAGCAATTCAACATTGTACACCATACATCCTTTACATTATCATCTCAATTAATCATGCATAATTAAACTAAATATTAATCAATTGACCTTATAAAATCATCAATTTCACAAAATCTCATTTGTTTTTACCTTCCTAACCATTTCCCACAATTGTGGGATAAGGGACCCGAAACTTCCAAACAGATGTTTTAACATGATAGATTTCGGGTCAGTTTTGCACGACCATTTTGACATAGTGAATGAGGTTTCTGGGAAATAAGTTCTTCTAAACAATTGTTATTATATTTAGTACATTTTGATAGCACCAACAATCAGACCATTTGGACTTCTAAATCATGAGATATAAGCAAAACATCACAATTTGTTCCAAAACAGGGGCAACATCAGGTCACCTTTTTCGATCTCAATTTCCAAAGTCATAGAGCCAGAATTAAGTCAGAGTCTCTTCTAGAGATATTTAGATCTATGTCTTAGGTTTCATATGCAACTAAAATAACACAATTTAGGGGTTTTTAAACTGAGTTATGACTCAAACAATATGACTGACTCAAATAGACCCTAGACAGAATTCCACTACACAATGTTCTCTTGTCATCTTTAACCAATTCTATCGAAAATAACACCAAAATAACAACTAAGAAGCATCCCAGATACAATTCCACATCCAAATGAATCTTTATATCCATTCAGTCATACACAAATACAGAATCAACTAAGTGAAATCCCAAACCTTAAAATTGTCAACGTAGTTCTTCTAATGCTTTTCCTTGCCTTTCTCTTTGGTTTTGCTTGAATCACCAAGTGAAAAATGATGGGATGAAGAAGGTGGAATGTAGAGGAGAAACATATACATTCCATTCTATTCATCTTCCAAACAACATTTCACTATATTACATTATGAACCATCCCTCTCAAACAATGTTTCACTGTATTCCATTCCATTCCATTATAAATCATTCCATTCCGTTCTGTTACATTCCATTCCATTCCATTAATTAACATCCAACTAAGCAGGACCTAAGCTACAGGAGTTGTCTAAGAAACTAATAATGTGAATGAATCTTTTGCTTCTAAATGCTTCTGCCTTTCAAGAAATAACTATGCATCCATTTTATCCAAATTGATCTTCCGTCTTCTAAGGTCTGTTGTAGTCTTTTTAGAATTAAGGTAAATTAGTTAGCTTAATTTTATTGACTCCCAAGCCACCTTATTCTTTAGGATAACAAATATCTAACCACTTGACTTTATCAAAACCCTTTACTCTATTTTGGTGACTCCATAGAAAATTTATAAACAATATTTCCAACACTTTGATAAGCTTTTTTGAAAGAAAAATATGTGAACTCCAATATATTTGTAATAAAAGTGATTTGTTAACCTAAAAGGAGAGTCTTTTCTAAATCTTTTCAATCAGAGGAAAGCATTATGGGCATCTTAACCTTCTAGAGGATATAGGTAGAGCTAGATACAATAACGGCGGAAGATTCCTACCTATTCTAATAATTCTAGAAATTCAAGATTCCACACCTAACGCTGCTTTAGATATCAAGTGACTCTTATTGAAGTTTAATTCCAAACCTGAAATTATTTTAAAGAGATGAAGAGAGTTCATTAGAGTTTGGACTAAAGTTGAATGTGCTTTGGAAAATAGTAGTAAATCATCTGCAAAACATAGATTAATCAAGGAGACTTTTCTACATCTACAATTATATTTGAATTTTAGATTCAAGCTAACATTGTGCTTGATAAGAAGAGATAAAGCTTACACACATAAAATGAAGAGTTATGGAGACATAGGGTCCCCCCTGTCTTATGCCTCTAGCCCCTTTAAATAACTTAGAAGGGCTATGATTCACTAATACATAATAAGATGCAGTGGACACACATTCCTTAGTCCAAAGTAACAATTGTTCAGGGAAACCAAACACTTCCAGTAAGTGGAACAAGAAATCTTAATTAATACTATCAAAGGCTTTACTAAAATCAACTATGATAGAGCTAATATGCACGAGTGTAGCTTCTTAAGTATCCCTTAAGTAACTCTTAAATAAGCAGAATATTATCCCCAATTTGTCTATTTTCCATTAAAGCACCTTTATTATCACTAATGAGAGAGTTAATGTTAGACCCCGTTTCAGAAGTCTAATTCGTGCTCTGATACCATAACTGTTGGACCCCGTTTCCAGAGCCCAACTATCCAGAATATCATAAAACGTGAGCTTATGGTCATAACGTGGGCGTAATCCAAGGAAGAACACCTTAACCATTATTAATTCATCTTCATGCTTTTATATCATAACATAT
>JAOQMS010000006.1:20337371-20352234 GCA_027563885.1 Erythroxylum longipes
CTTAACAGGTACTTCAACACTGAAAGTGGAAGTTAACACCACAGAAAGCTGCTAAAGTGCTATTTGGTGATGAAGGTTAGGGGAGAGAGTTGCTATATGGAGTATTTCAGTTAGGAATGGAAACTATGATAGATTCTTCCTAACTTAAAAAATATAATACGTAAGTCCATTCCATGTCCCTCATGTGTACTATTTATCTCCACTGACTCATCATTTGTCATAATTACAAACTGTGGTGACTCACCACTTACCAGGAAATGCCAATGAACACATGCCTAATCGTATGGATGTGCCAAAACAATATGTAAGTCACAGATGACTTATGTCTACCGTTCATTTATCTTAAGTCATATAGATGTCTCACAAATAATTGTTCTAGCCATATGCATAGGTAACGGAATGTTACAGCCAGTACCACTACCACCATTACCATTACCACCTTCAACATTTCGACAATCACTATAGAAACCAGAAAATGAACTTCCACTACCAATTGCAAAATTCAACATTTCCCTTCTACCTTTCTCATGTTGATTTTCTTTAAGCAATGTTTTCATTTGCCATTTCACATCATGGATTACTTTTTTACAGGGTTTTACATTTCCTTTAACCCTAGCTAAATACTTCTTTAATCGAGTGATTCCTCCAACTTTTAAATGTTTGTTACAAAACAAGCAAATTGTATGATTCTTCATGCCTAGAACTAATGCAATATGAGCCCAAACTGAATCATTATATCTTCCTGAAGTAGTTTGATTAGGAGCAGTTGAACTTCCTTCCGTTTATCTGTAACAAAAAATTGATGTTAGTTTTGTATGAAATTAATCCTTTAGTAGTTTCAGCAACAAAATTAGTAGTACTAACGCTAAGTCCTTCATGAGGCAATGTAGCATAAATAATGTCTTTAAATCTTTACATTAAGCCTAAAGAAGTAAAGATGCATGAAACCAGAGTAAAATTAAAAAATATATAGACTTTACTATTGGAGAGTAGTAAAGCCTATGAGTATAAGAGTTAAGATTTAAAGAGCATATGTCTTGATAGATGCATTATCTTGTTTGAGTGACTCCATATAAAACTTATAATATCCATATGGCATCCGGTGATATTATGGCGTCCAGTTGCTAATATTTAAAGAACCTCCCATATTCAATATAATTCACTTGCTGATATGTAAAGAACCTCCCACATTCAATATAATTCACTGGCTGATATGTAAAGAACCTCCCACATTCAATATAATTCACAGCTTTCACTATTTTTTCAACAAATTCTTTCTATGGTGATTGCATGTTTGGACAACAACTAACCCAATGGATTGAAAGATCCAACATTTTGTAGATGGAAGACAACGATAAATTATATTATTATTATACTCAATTAATTATTTACCCAATATTCAAATACAATTTCAATAATTTTAAGATTATGTCAATTAATTACTTATTTGAATTCTTTCCAATTTACATCCTCAGTTTGTTAATTTTAAGTTAAGTTGAAACTTTAAATCCTTTGTAGTTTTAAATCATGCATCATAAAGTGAAGTTGAAACTTGAATTTTCAATTGAAATTTGAATCCTTTCCAAAGTTTTAATGTATGCCTTGAATGACCAAAAAATTGAACATAAATCAAGTCATCAATTATCAAACCATAAATGAACCAAAAGTAACCGAACCATTACCACATAGTAACATACAGGTTTTATTACCAAAACCAACCGAACTATTACCAAAACCGTACTCCTTTTATTTAGTTCAACTCCAAATCCAATCCATATTATCCATTATCCAACTCCAACCAATGACACATACATTCACAAATACTTGACAATTCAATTCCAACTTCCCATTCACAGTCACAATTCACAACACAAAAAATTAACCAGAAAAATTCTAACACACACTAAAAAAAAACACACCCAACCAAACAGAAATTCACAATCGGTGATGGGTATTTTCAGATCAGGTCAGGTCGGGTTGAGATCTGGATATTATTCCCAGATCTGACAATTACATGGTTGGTGCCTTGGTGATTATCGGAGACTGGAGAGTAGACGATGGTGGTTGGTGGTCGTCGTGGAGGATAGCTAAAGGCTTGGTGGTGACGTCACGTGGTGGAGGAAGATGTCCGAAGATGACGTCGTGTGGTGGAGGAGCAGTGGAGCACCGTCGGAGAGTCACATAGTGGAGCTGTAGCATCGAGCACCGCCGAGGAGTGGAGAGGATGACGAGAGTGTGGGTGAGATAGAGAGAGGATGAGGTGAGAGAGAAAAAAAATTGAAAAAGGAGAGGCATACTGCAGAGGCGTCAAGGTGGAGGGAGTAGTTTTGTTAGGTTTTTTTTTTACAAAATGGTCCTCAAAATTTTGTAAATTTACGATACTGGCCCAATATATGCCTGTATTTTAAGTACTGGCTGGTACAAGGAGAAAATACCTGATACTAACCAGTGCCTGCAGCCAATACCAAAGACTTCGATACCATTCCATTTTTCGGGTATGAAACGATATCCATAACTCTATAGAGGAGTCATGATTCTTCACTACTTGCTCGAACTTTCCTTCCATCCTCTTCTAGGCCTCATCCATACTTATGATCTTTTCCATAATCTTATCCAACTTTAAATCATTGGCACTGGACTTGTCTTGTTGAAATTCAGGTGAACCTTGATTTCTTAATTAAGTTCTTGCATTATTAGATAAAGAAAATTTTGGATAGTTCCTCCATCTAAGATTGTATGTGTTAGAATATGGAATATTCCCTCCTCCTTAACCAAAATGTGAGCCCATATAGTTGAGTTTCTCTGCATTGTTGTTTTCCATTAAGAATTAATCAGTGGTAATATGATTCTCTAGCCCATATAATTCGCATCCATACTGAATTATTTTAAGTGAAGCTAAAGAGGAGGATTTTAGGTTGTTTAATTACTTTATTAAGTTAGTGATCTCAGCCTGTAGTGTTGTCACTAAATCGATAGCAATCACTCCTTTTTGATCCTGAGTCTAGTAACTCTTCTGCTTCCTTAACTGTTTTTCGCATTAGGGATCTGCTAACAGTTGCATCTATGGTGCCCATCATAGGTGGATTAACTCTATTGTAGAAAGTTTGTAATAGGAATTCCTTTGGCAAGTTGTAATAAGGACATCTCCTTTACAAATCCTTGTACCACTCCCATGTTTTGTATAGTAACTCCCCATCATTTTGTTGAAAATTGTTAATCTCCTTTGCCAATCATTTTGTCTTCGTCAAAGGAAAGTACTTGTATAGGAAAGCATGCATCAACTGCTCCCATGTCATGAAGTTGGTTGGGTTGAAGGAATGGTACCATGCCTTCGCTCTATCCCTGAGTGTGAAGGGAAAGAGCCTCATCCTAATATAATCTTTCAACATACCATTATAATGGAAGATATCACATATTTCTGTGAAGTTCACTAGAGGAGCATTGGTATCTTGATTAATCAACCTGTAGAATTATATGTTGGTTTGTAGCATATTCAGCAACGTTAGTTTGTTCTCGAATGACGTTGCTTACAGTGTTGGTTGAGTGATGCCTTATTGTGCCACATTGAACCCTGGCCTCATGAAGTCTATAAGGGTTCTTTATTGGTCTCCATGATTGAATTTTTTATCATTTTTCTTTCTATCTCTTATTGGCATCTTGCTCTTTGGATTTCTCTTTCTTGCCTATTGATGTCAAGAGCTAGAGTTTCTTCGACCTTACTTAAACTCTGAGTAATTCTTGTGTTCATACAATCGCAAGGACAAAAAAATGGCAAAATTTCCTTAACTAAAAGGAATTCAAATCTTCCTAATGCTAAAATTCCCCGATAACAATGCCAAAAACTTGTTGAGCAAGTTCTATATATAGTAACACTCTCAACACCCACAAGTATATGGATCATATCTTGTAGTATAAAAGGTTATCATTTCCATGAGGATTTACAAACATCTAAGAAATTTGAACCTAACTTTGTCTAAGGTATTCAAATTTTGATTTGAATTCAAATTAAATAACAAAAATTAAAAAAATAAAGAAGTTAGCTGCTAATAAAAATTAGGATTTGATCAAGATTGAATACTTAGGAACTATCCGTTCCTTATTTTGATTCCTTTAATCTTGTTGATTCAATTTATGTTTGATCATAGATTTCCTAATGTTTTGATTGCTCTCTCTCAAGATTTAATCAATTAACCCTAATTGAATTTGAAAATTATAGATTTGTAATCTCTCGATTCACACAAATGTTCCTTACTGATTTAATTAGATCTGAAGCAATCTATTAGATAATTAATTTCACAACCAAGATCTCTCTTCAATTGATTGTTAATTTGATAATTATAAGTCTATTAAATTTCCAACTCTCATTGTACAAACTAATTCTAATTGCTTTAACTCACTCTCTCAATTTGTTGTCAAGTTTATGCACAACAATTATCACAAGCATCCAAATATGTATTGAAATCAACAATAATTAAAAGTTGCAAAATAATTTAAAAATAATTCCTAATTTGGATTTAAAAATCCGTAGACATGTTTAACATCATAGAATTCAGATTGCACATTAAGGGTAATGAAAGAAATAAAGAAAAGGAATAAAAACTCTATTAAAGCCTTGATCTGAAATATTGGAATTTCCTAAAGCTTTTCTTTGATCTCCCTACTTTTGATCTCTTTTGATTTGTGACTGCTACATTTTTTGTTGTATTTCATGTTCTTGTGTAGTGTTTTAGGGTTTTGGGGTCATGTTTAGGGTTTCTCCACTTTATTCTATTCTAAAAATAGAACTAAAAGGCACAAAAAACTCGGGCTTGAAAACCTCCTGTCTTGATCATGCTCTATGCTCTTTGAACACGATCATGACACCTTTCATACAACCTCCAAACTTCTTTGTTCTTCAATTTCCTGATTTCTAACACTCGTAAACACATCAATCACCCCTTAAAACATAAAATTAATATTGAATTCATGCTTTAAACCACACAAACACTTAGAATATAAACAAAGACTAACAATAACACTATTTTAAGTGTATACACATGATAATTATCCAAGAAACTTGACAATACGTTAAAACTCCTAGAAAAACATAGTATGAACTATTCCTATCACAAAGTTAGCAACCTTGGATAATTTGAAGTTCCTGTATAACCTAACCAATTTATGTTAACTATACAACATAAAGAATGAATCCATATCCTTTTTTTTACCTGTGATTACTCAACATTTATTTGGGATAACATGCAAGGCCTATGCAAATTTATGAGAAGAAGCAAATCTTACTTGATGTTATTCAAGACAATAGAGGAAGGCAGAGGGCTTACAAGAGTTGACAAAACCTTTTTAACATTACATCTGGAAGCTCCATGTAATACCTATGGAAAGAAAGGAATGCCCAACTATTTCAAAGACTAAGTCATACAAAGAAGCGGGTTTTGAGGAAGCTAATTTTAGATATAAGGAAGCAAATTCTCACTAACCAGCATAAAACAACTTTTATTAAGGAGCTAGCTAACTCCTTGAATCTATGAAAAGAAGAATATCAAAACTCTCCTTACAAGCAAATTAAGACTTATTAGACTAATGCTAGTTTTTAGGGGCAAGGTTACTCCAATTAAAGGCGTGTAGAGTAGCGTTACATAGAGTTATCCAACTTATCCTTTAAAAGTTTACCTTAGTTTTAGTGTTAGTCTAAGGGATTGATTATCTTGTAAACTTTGGCTCAAGATAGAATGCCTTAATATGTTGTACCAACTATATTATTCCTTTTTAATATATTTTAATTTCTAGAAAAACTATGGGTACGTAACACCCTCCCTTTAAAACATATTGACTATATAAAACCTTTTACTCCACCACTCATTCATTTTTAGTTTTTATTTACTTATTTAATTTTTTAACTAAATAAAGTGATGAGTTATTTTAATTTTTTTTATATAACACATCACTATTGAAATATGTTAACATGAAAATATTTCTAATTAACTTATATAAAAAAAATTAAGCTTTAATTACAGAATTTGGTCATCAAATTATTCTCAAAAATTTTTAGCTTATGAGTTTTTATTTGTTTAATATTTATTATTTGCTTGTAAATTATATTTAAAGTTCACTATGTATATATTTACTTTGGAAGATAAAATATTGAAGATTTTTATATTCTTAAGATTTTTTTAATTTACGCCGTATACTATAATTTTGTTAAGATAATATGATATTTAATTGAAATAGTTAAACTTCGATTTAATTTTCTTACTATTAAATGTATCATTTATATCGTTTAGATGAAGGATAAAATTAACCAAGGACATCATTATAAACTATTTAAATTATATTTTACTTTCTTAATTATTTAATTTTGTTGTTATCCATTGTTAATTATTCTTTAGTTATATGCATTATTATGTTTATCAATGTTGAAAGAATTGATGGAGATATATAATCAAAATGCAACTGGATTAAAGTCTGACGAGAAGAATTAAAATCAACTTAATTTTATATATTATTAACAATTAATAATTTTCTTCTTGTAAACCTATAAAAATGATTAAATGTATTAAATTAAACCAATTGAATTTTTAAAAATAAAAACAAAAAATTTAAATTAATCTTTAATTTGATTTTTCAAGAGGAAAAAAGAATATAAAAATATAATATAACAATGAGAAAAGAATATATAGACCTCTAGTAGAATAGAATACCTAGTAAAATTAATATAATCTTCTTTAAAAAACGTTACAAGAACAACACAGCAATGATAGTGTTTGTTATTCGCATTAACATGAGAAATGCATTTAGAAAACATCAATTAAACAGTATAATTGAAATGTTAAGAAAAGTATATTAAAAAAATGTTAATAAAATTATTGATAACAAAAGAAAGCTATATTAAATTTTAAAAGCTCTAGCCTTTTATCCTGAATTCCTTACATTTTACGGGGCAATTGTTTAGTTTGCTTTTAATCCTATTCCTACATACATACATACATATATGTATATATAAAATTTTGGTCCTTTAATTTTTTTGTGAGAGAGTAACCAATTTATTTTAAGGATTAGGGTTTAGGGACAACAATTTGTGAATCTATTGGTTTATTCCTTTTCTATAATCTCGTCATTTCACTAACTTAACAATCAGTAACATTTACATGAACAATCAAATTTATATATTCCAATTTTCCAATTACAAGTAACTGACTAGATATATTCATTTATCAAGGGCAGAAGTCTAATTACAAGTCGAATCATGAACATGTTGGAATCCCAAAGATTGGCACAACTATATTCTTATCGATTAAGAGTGGTATGAAAAGCTTACATTGAAATTTCCTACTACTTATCACCCATTTATTAGGAACAGGTATGTTTTTTTTAATCACATTGCAAACATGTGTCCTGTTTATCACAATCACCTCTCCATAGTATAAACCACCTCACGGACAATAATGAAGTACGTTTTCCACCTTTATCTTACTTAAAGACCTTGACTATTACAGTTTAGTCCACCTTGAAGATACCGGATACAAGATAATGGAGCTGCCTGTTCTATACTGAAGCTGCAAAATCAAACCAGAGAAATGACAATTTTACATAGGGAACAGATTGAAGACAGTTTTCATCCAAATTACTGAAATTCCCAAGTCTGGAAGAAAAATATACTTCAAACCCTAGAAATTTTTTGCAAAAGCTTGTTTCTTTTGACAAAATTGGAAAAACTAACAAGTATAAAGAAAATAAAGAGCTTGATATCAAGAGCAATTTCCAACAACATATATGTACTTTTTAAACATTCCCAAATCTTTCTATTTTCAAAGTATCCTGTCAAAAAACTATGATTCACCCAATGACTACACAAAATTAAGTGACTCATAGAACCCTCGACTGTAGGACCATCAAACAGCAGAGATATCTGAGTTCCCCTAAAGAAAAGTTGAAAAATGGGAGGAAAAAATGACACATAACAAATCTTTGCTGACCCCAAGCATCATGTCTTGAATAAGCTATCCTCAAAATGCAACATCAACTTCTCCTCAAGAGGAAGACCAGAATGAAAATAGCCATAGTTTTCTTATTCACCTGTAAAAGATGCCCCAAATGCGTATTCAACTGTTCAGTCCTTATCAGTTTGCTTTCCTATTCCCTTGTTTCGCTGAAGATTTCATGTTCATCTTGCCTTCCAACCTCTTTGCTGTTCGATGTAAAGCTGCTAGCCTTTGGCGCCGACTGTAACTCTTCCTTTTGCTGCAGAATCAATAGTTAAGACATTTTCATTACATTGAAGCTACTAAACAGATGCTTGGCTAATCAAGGTACAGCAATCACGGATGAACTGTTAATAAACAAAAATCAATTAATCAGTTATTCTGAAGTGCCACGATGCAGAGATTATGACAGAGAGCTTAAGGTTAAGCTCTCAAAAATTGCAGCTTCAGCCTAATCAAATAACTGAAATTTCCCCACCCAAATCCATTAATGGAAAATATACAGTTCTCAATTAGCAGCATCTGCACTGACCATTTTTCAGGGACTTCTCATTTTACAAGTACATTTCAGTGTAAGTGGTCTACCTTACAAAAGTTAGTCCTGCCGTAAGAACCATTCCTCCTACAGCCCATGAAACCTTTTCATTAAATGGCCTTTCCTGCACCCAGAGGTGTAAATCTTCTAAGATCCCTGAGGTCTCAGCCCTGTGAGGTGACACAGATTTCCAGGAATCAGCAATAGAATCAAGACTGGCCTTTCCACCATAGCAACGTGCTTCTTCTCTAACAAAGTTTAAATCATCAGACGTTTTAACGGTGAAACCAGCAGCATTACAGAGCTCTGTGCCATTGGCAACCCATTCCGCACCTTTACCACAAACAAAGTCATTCACTCCACATGGTGCTAGAACCTAACAAATAAAATCTAATTAAGTATAAAATCTTGGAAGCACTCAAAAGAAGAATAAGAACATCATACTGCAAATCTTGCAAGCACTCAAAAGAAGAATAAGAACCACATCATACAGAAAAGGATCAATTATCGGATCTGTTAAAACACACGTGTCCCTCAATAACAGGACGCAGGTTGAAGGACTGGTTATTAACAACAGCTTGAACTGCAGTCAATAAACTCGTTAAAAACACATTTTTCAAACTCGTTTAGAAGTTGTCACAAAGAATTAATCAGTCCACACAAAATTGCCAAACTGATATGTAGCTGAAACCAAATCCAGTATACTTGTGATTTTTTCACAAATTTTCTACTGGACATCATATGACACATGCACTCACGTCTGTCTTGGTGTCCAGAGAAAAGTATGCATCTGCACAGGCTCGATAGACTCTGTCACAAAAAGAGGCGCATATGAGAGGAGGTCCAGGTTGAACACCAATATGTGGATCACAGATGGAACATTCTAATAACTCCCAAAACTGTAAGCATTCTTGGCTGGCTTCTCCTGTCGAAGCCAGCCTCCTAATGGACAGCAAAGCAGGATATGTCTGAGCTACATCACAGCAAGTTCTTTTGCGGAAAACCCTGCAAAGAGTCAAATCTTTGGCACCCCTGCTTACCTGTTTTGGGGGTTTCCCTTCAGATGAAAATGATGGAAACCGACCGCCCTTAGAGATACATGCACCACCAGATGTCCCTGCATATATTAGGGAAAGAGCTTTAACATCGTAACAGCAGATGATAAGGGTATTTAAAATAAGAAACAAGTTGTTACTTTTCATTCCTGAAAAGAAGATTGAATTTGTCATGAGTACCATCTTTCGCCTTATAATTTTACTCTGATTATCAAACTTTAAAAATTAAGTGAACTAATCATAAAAGGTCAAAAAAGCCTGCTCAATAGTCACTGAATAGACATTCTTTAACCCAAAAAAGAAAGAACACTGACTAAAAAAACCGAGATTACTTATTTATTTTAACCACAAATGCAAATAGCGGCGTGAAAACAAATACCCAGCATAAAGAATGAGCCCAATATATCTCAGATATCAAGGGCAGAACAAAGTTCAAAACCACATGCCAGAAGAAAACATGAAAATATTTAGGAATATCGTGGATTTCTCGATCCTCTTGAAGAAAGCATCAAATAGCAACAACCCATTACTGCCCCCATGACGAAAACAATCAAGTGAAAACGTATTAAAAGGATGGATAAAAAGTCTATTTACTAAACAATTAGGACAGGCTAACCAGAGAACTTGAAATTATACAGCCCTAAAAGGGGTAAAAAAGATAAAGGGAAAGAAAGCCATACCAGAAGACAAGGTTAACAGCAAGTGGAATAGAAGCAGAAAAATCAAGAACTGAGACTCCATGACACTTATTAGTGATATTGGGGCAACTAATTGTTAATTATTGGGGCTACTAGTTGTCATGTAGTTGGATTCGGAAGCGAACTCAAATGTACAAGAAGTTTAAAAAGGAACATGAAACGGAGTTTGGCACTTGAAAATTGAAAGTGTTCTTCTAGGGTTTGATCCCATTGGACCAAAACTTATCCCATCTTATCGTTAGGCCCATCAAGCTTGAACTGAATCTTTTCACTATATATATATATATATATATATATATGTATGTATGTATGTATATATATCACTATTTGAGGATAAAAAACGTGTATTTTTGTTTTACTTAAATTTAAAAATATTTTAAAATATTATAATTAATTAAAAGTATTTTATATTTCTAATGTTTAAAGATAGTTATTAAGTAATTTTAAATAATGTGTAAAACCATATGACAAAATTGTATCTTTCACTTAATTTGACTATACTACTCAAAATTTATTTATGTTATATTATAAACGTGCTTTTTTAACAAATACTATATATTTCTTTTTAATAAAAATTGTTGAACCAATAGAAATTATATTTTTAAATTTAATAATATTGAATAATAATAATTTCAAAATTTTCTATTTAAATTTAAAAAAGAAAGTTAAACTATAAGCTGAAAATCAACAATCAAAAAAATTATTAAAAAGAGATCAAGAGATAAACAACAATCAAGTTCAAGCAACACGAACACCTTAGGGACTTTACTAACTGCTGTGACTCTTTTATTTTTTGGATATACATTAAAAATCCTAGTTTTGTCGGACTAATCATAAGCTCCTAAGACCTCACTCCAAGAGCCCTAGAAGGGATAAATCTGAAACCCCAAGGTTTCTCAGGTTCTTACATAGTCTGTACACTTCTGCGCACAAGGAGTCGTCGCATACTGATTGGTCAGCTGATGATTGATCATTGGCCCTGCTCAGTATCAGGTTCCAACTACCCTAGGTTCCCTAATAGTTCCAACTCTCACACTGCCGCTAGAAGCGAGACGTCCATAATTGATCCAACCAAGGAGCATGCCCGGGGGCTAGAGGATCATCAACAGAGAAAATTCCCCCTCTCCCCTCATTTTTTGTGACTCGAACTCAAGACTTCCTACAAAAGAGAGTCTTAAATGAGGAGTTAAAACCAATTAGGTCACTCCTACTTGTCTTCTGTGACTCTATTTTTGTCTATATAAAGTGCATCATAGTAGAATGGGAGCAAAACTTCATTTTCGTTTGACAACTGGCATAACGAAGGAGCTCTTTACAAGACCTCCGCATGCAGCACTCATAGTACTTATTCTTCAAATTAAGCTACACCAATGCCTCATAGAAGCAAGCATAAGCTTTATGTGATAAGCAATGCTTGGAGGATGAATGGGAGAAAATATTTAATTATCCAAGCAATGTGAAGTGCATATCTAAAGGAGATAAGAAGTTGTTTAAAATCACGTTTGATTGCTTTATGTATGCAATCTGGAAGCAGAGCAACTTAAGAATATTTTAGTACAACCAAAAGAACATCCATAACTTGCTACAAATACTTGGAATTGGATTAAAGGAATACTTATTGCTAAAGGGATTAGCAACCAGCTTAGTTTGGAGATGGCATCAAAATGGAATATATTGTAGACTAAGTTGTTTGGATTTGTATACTTCTCCTGGACTTCTAACTCCCAAGATTTCAACTTGATAATGGTCATTAGTTGGTTAATTTTAATTGTAACCCTTATATAATATAGGCCTCTTAGCCTTTGAGTTGTTGATTGTATACTTTAAGGGCCATTTTATAACCACTTCCTTACAAAATGAATTTATCTATAAAAATGAATTAGAATTAAAATAATAAAGCGATCATTCAAAGTACTAAAGCAACATTATAAATACTTACTTTTGTCTCATTAACTTGTTTATTTTAATTTAGGATTAATAAAATCAAACTTTCATTTCTTACAATTTTATGTTTATTTTAGTCTAATTTTACTTTCATAATCTTTCTATTATGTTTTAATACATATGTTATGTTTAATGTTAAGTCTTTTAATTTTGTAGTGTTTTTGGATAAATATAACAACATTAACAATTTATTAATCATCTTTATATACTTTAATTTGTTTTAATTTTGTCATTGCATTGTAATTAAAATTTTATATGTAATTTACATTAGGTTAGTTTTGAATTGATGTGACTTTTTATATGCATGATTAATTTTTATAAGATCAATTTTTTGTTTAAATAGGATTAAAATTTGTGAATAAAAAGCATTCATGGCTAAATTATGAAAAGAAAGAAAGAAAAATATAAAGGTCTATAAATCAAATAGATAAAATTAAGAGGGGCATGAAAGTTATGTAATAGAGAGATGGGCACGTTAAATGGACATGAGGACAAAGAAGAAAAAAAACTTTACCAACTTAATGAATAAGTGGGAGAAAGAGAAAGAAAGATAAAGGCAAGAGAGAATGAAACAGCAAGTTAAAGAGGAAGGATAAAACAAAAATAGAAAAGATACATAAAAAAAAGGAAAAGGTTCCTTTTACTTTTAAAAAAACAAATCAAAATGTGATCTAGTTTGTCAAGCTAAATGATGTTGTAATTCATACTTTTCATAAGACCATATATGAGTTGTAATAAGGATCGTTGACAGGGTAGAGAGTTTTATATAGCTTTGAGATTAGATATTGCATTAAAATGAAATAAATTATATTGATCCCTAGTTCACTGTTCAAACTAAAAAGAGGAGTTTTGAATTATGAGGAGGATTGTTATACTTCATATTGTGAGGAAACTTTAATAATAGTTGTAAAGATTGGTTTATAGGAATTAAGTCACCTTTAACCTTATGAGTCTTTCAAATGAACCAATTACATGAATAAGAAAGAAAAGGATTTAAGATGCATTTAAGTGAATAGTGAGAGAACTGGCTACACATTTAAAATCAAGACAAATTGAAGCAAGAATGTTGGTTAACTTGATTTTAGTTAAGGTTAGAGAAGATTTAGAAGTGAACAACTCCTCAAATAAAGTTACATATCAACCTATGTGACTTATTGGGCAACTTATTGATAAGACATGATCTTTAACACAAACGTCATGGCCTAGACTGTATTTATCTCATAATTTATAGAAAAATTAAGAATTTACACCTATGGATATGTTCCAAACTGTGTTTGAATCCATTAAGACAAAAAGGATCCAATTGTCAATAGACATTGGTGTGGATATTAATTATGTTGCAATGGAATCAAAGTTTTTATAATTAACACGACCTAACAAGTGATCATAGCATAGACTTTGCCAATTAAAGCCTTTAATTTTTTAAGTTTTAAAATCCTATTTTTATGCTTTATTATTTAAAGGAAGGTTCTTTCTAGTGTATACAATTAAAATTGATAATTAATAAAATTATGAAAGTTTTCTTTTGTGTTCTTCAAAACTTTTAAACTTATCAAGTTATTTACTTGCGACATTCAAATCATCTTATAATCTTTATTATACTTCTTCATAATAAAGGCTCAAGAATTCTTTATATCTTTGGTTTACAATGTCATATATTCATTAGATCAAAGTTATATCCCTAAATTGGTTTTATCTTCCTTAGGGATGCATTGCAAATCAAGTATGTTGGATTGTAAGGTTTTATCCTTAGGTTTCTGATAAATACATATTTGATCATATTTATACACTCATATTTGATGTATTTTGTTTGATATTTTATACTTTTATTGTATATTTGATACTTAATTTGCTCTAAGTGCATTTATAAGTTATAATTGCCTTCATGGACCAAAAGGAGAAGAATTTGGATAAAAACGCAGCAGAAAGCAAAGATTTGAAGGAAATTATTGTGAAATTATTAAGCTTATTATCATATATACTAAAGAGGCGCATTTTGAGAATGATAAAAGAGCCTAGTAGGTGTAATCCATTAGTTTGAATAACACATATTAATGGTATGATTGTGGAGAGTGACATTGTATGCATTGAGCAACTTTGTATGATAGGCATACTTTTTGCATATTATGCTCCATGCTACAAAATATTGGTGGATTAAAAGATACTAAAAATATAGATGTAGATGAAATTATAACAATATTTTTACATCTCCTTGCCTTTTATGAGAGAAATAGAGAAATTTGGTATGATTTCCAGTATTCAGGAGAGGAGATAAGTAGACATTTTATAATGTATTGAGACTTGTGCTTAAGTTATGGAGAGTTATACTTAAAGTTCCTGAACCTGTCCCTTATAATAGTGCTGATGAAAGATGGAGGTGGTTTAAGGTAATAATATTCATTTATGGATTTTATTTAATACGAAATTTACTTCTGGTTAATAATGACTAGATACGATTTTGCTAAGTTTAGAATTGCTTAGGAGCTTTAGATGGTACATGTAACATTCCGTTTCCATATAACGGATTGAACCATAGAAACGGGTACACGTGAGACCAATCGGAGAAATTAGGAATACACATCTCATGCTCATGCATTTGTGAATAAGTGATTTTGCACATGAAAAATAAGTGTACATGCATTCATGACATTT